>OZ007499.1:30884395-31381895 GCA_963931805.1 Microdon myrmicae
TTTCGTAAAAATTCGGCATAACCCAATACTTAAAAGCTTGTTTGATATGTTTACCACAAGCCGTGAATAAACGTGGCACGTACTTTACTAATAGCTTTCTTAGGAATGTTTATTTTAAATATAAAGATATACTAACTAAAAGAAATTAGTAATATGTAGTAGGAAGTAGGTTAACTTAAAAAGTAGATAGAGAAACTAAAGTTGGTGGAGTGTCTTCTTTTATGAAATTCAGTGACTTATAAAACAGCGGGTGTGCATATATCAGTCACCAGCGCCATCAAAACAACTTGTCCGTAGAAACGCCGATTGAATAAAAATATTCTAATGAAATGCGTCACTGTTAAATTTTAGGAACATATAACATAATGCATCCTGTGAAGCTACAAAAGTTGGCATGACATTCGAGTACAAGGTCCAATTAGAAACGTCACAAGGTGCGTGCAACTACGTACTGGATGGTTTGAATCAAATACATGTTGAACTACTCTATACCAACCAGCAATTTATTTCGTCGTTTGTAATATGTGTTTGTAGTGTTAATTAATTACCACCACGTCACATATTATAAGTAAAGATAGACCTAGAAAGTTAATGCACAATACCGTATACCTTAACAAAATAATTAAATCATTTAATTTTTGGGGATTTCCTTTCAGACATGGAAGGTCAAAATATGTCTCCTAAATCTAAAGTTAATTTTATACATACCACTGCATGGGTAATTACATCGATAGAGATGATAAAATAATGAAAATGGTCAAAATGTAAGTTCTTAAGGTTCCAGCCATAGTTAATTACACCTCACTGTTGGAACGCAATATCAGTGTAACGATGACTATTTATGGAGCAATTCACCCAATCCATAAATATTCAAGGCTATTTTCTTAATTATTCTTAATGAAAGACACTTACAAGAATCATACATATACCACTTGTTCCGCAAAGCTACTCAAGCAAATTGCGATTTCTTAAAAAATATTAACCAAGATAACTCAAGCATTTACCAGTGGTTTTAAGTCAAAGAACACTGGTTATAGCTCAAGACAAAACGGTGGGTGTCTGCCAAGATACGTAATCGTTAGTCACAAATTATCATTTATTACAATAATTTATGGTATTCAGGACCTTCCACACTAAGGCTTCACTGAAAAGCAGAAAAATATCTTCATACATTATACAAACAATTCAGAATATTATCGTCTTACAGCATAATCCATGGAGTGAAACTCAAAAGCTTCTTCTAGCCATTCGTAAATTCGTGGAACCTTAAAAATATAGAGAAAAATGTAACTCACAAAAGGATATAATATTTATATTAGGCAAACATTGTGATTGTAATGAGGTCGCGGCAGTGCGTGTTTTGTTTCAGAGGCAAGGACGCACATTAAGTCAAAGTAAGTGATTTCCAAAAACAAACGAAATTTATGACCCATACTCATGCAAGGATATTATTTCGAGAAATTGTATCTCACATATATCTGCGGTAATTGTTACTTTTGCGCCCGCGTTACCATACATTGGCTCACCAAGCGAGGATTATATAAGTCTCCATTTAGTGAATACCACCATGAGCTTTTAATTTGAATATTTACACCCCCTGAGCGAATGACCCTCAACTTTTAATCTTTCCTTTCATATCAGGATTACCAACTCCTGTGCGAATGAAATTACAAAAACCGCAAACTGAATAGGGTATATGAAGGATGTCATTTATTATGTGGACCCACACAGCTGTCGGATAACCTAAATTCGTATTCGTGAATTCAGTCGAGTATAAATTATTCCTCAATAAGATCGTTTTATTCTTTGGTGTTTCTGCAACACATTGTCATTTAAGTTCATTTGTTTTCATAGTGTATAGTCACACTATAAGAATTTACAAATTTTAAATACATCACTAAAATTTCAACATAAAACGGTAAAATTGAATTAAAGCCCATAGAAATATATAACTATTATGTGTTACAAAACTTATCGTTTGCTCAAACGGTGTTTTAATTATAATTATAGTAAATGGTTGTATGTGATGTGTAGTTACACAACCTTCCTCCCTACTCCAACTACTTAATATTTTATATTTATTGATGAGGCATTTAAGTTCCTACAAAATATTCGTAGAACTTATTAACTGTCACAGCATATTCAATAATTAATGTTCATATTCGAATACCTATGTAAGTTTTGGATCAAGAAAATGGAGTCTTTTAAATCAAGATTGTACAATGGTCATTTTAATTATAATATGTGGATAAACGGCAACTTTATGACGATGTTTAAAATTATATAAATCAACCGAGCCCGTTAAAAGTTGATTATTTAACTAAAAAGTCATTTATCTAAGTAACAACCTTATCATTTGAGTAGTGAAGCAAATATATGACTAGAGTTGAATGGTGATGGCCTTGGTTATTTCGATGGGGGCATTTTTCGGGCAATATTCGGTCTTCTTGCCCCAGCGGAATTTGAAAAAAGCGATTGATCAGATATTCACCCTTAGGCAGGCGATGGAAAAATGTCAGGAATTTAAGATTCCATTATATCATCTATTTATAGACTTTAAGGCCGCCTACCACAGCATAGCCAGGGTAGAACTATATAATGCCATGAGAAAGTTCGGGATTCCAAACAAATTGATATGACTTTGTAGGTTGACCATGACCAAGTAACTAGTCAAATAAAAATATGGGGATTGCTGTCCAAACCAATAAACATCTTTAATGGACTCCGACGAGGGGCGGTCTGGCCTGCTTCCTCTTCAACCTAGCGTTGGAGAAAGCAATTCGCGGCGTCACAGCTAGAGGCACTATTATCACCAAGTCCAGCCAGATACTTGCCTACGCAGCTGACATCGACATCATCGGTAGAACCGAATCGGCTGAACAGGACTCCTTCACCCAGATCGAGCAGGCGGCACAAAAACTGGGACTGCACATTAATGAGGGGAAAACTAAGTACATGGTGACAACTTCTGCGAAGAGAATACCTAACGTTGGTCAAACTATCAGGGTAGTGGGGCTCGAATTTGAAGTGGTGCAATCCTTTAACTAGCTTGGGCCAATAGTATCAGTCGATAACAATATGGAAGAAGACATACGCGAACGGCTGATCAAATCCAACAAACCCGACTACGGTCTATCAAGGCTCTTTAAATCCCGAAATTTATCCAGCGCATCCAAGCTACTACTGTACAAGACCATGGTCTTACCAGTACTCATGTATGGATCTGAGACCTGGGTGCTCAATAAAAGGCGCTCTGAAATCTTAGCCGCGTTCGAGAGGAAGGTCTTAAGCTGAATTGTTGGCCCCATATGTGAAGGGGGATGATTCCGGTGACGTTACAACCATGAGTTGTACGCGATCTACCTTGAAGCTAATGTTGTAAGAAAAATCAAGCTCGGTAGACTCCGGTGGGCGAAACACATAGCTCGAATGAGCGAAGAGGAGCCTGCCCGGAAAGGCCTTTGTGACAGGATGTATGGAAGGAGACAGCGCAGCAGGTCTTGTCTGCGATGGAGGGATGTCGTAGACCAGGACGCCCAGAACCTGGGAGTGCCAAACTGGATGACATCGGATCGAAAACGTGACCGGTGCAGAGATTTCTTAAATAAGTCCAAAACCGGATCACGGTTGTAGTGCCGATGATGATGATGATGATACATTTAGCTTGAATCCGCAGATGTGATCGTTCTAATTGACAGTCTAATAAATTTGATTTTTGTTTACTTTTCCCAGGAAAGAAGAACCTATGGCGCTGAGTCAGCACCCGGAGGTGATATTTTTTCTCGACCGGGTCCATCAGCCAATCTCCAAAAGATGTTCGAGGACTTCTTACAACCATTTCACGAAGCCTATAGCTCAATGGGGTAGTATTTCACATGTGCGGCCGGTCTTCGAGATGCTACCTATCACTGAGGAACTGTGTCGAACTGCACATTAGCAAGAGTCGTCAGTCGAACCTAATTTTGCACAATCAAACGCAAGACATAACCTCCTTACAAACTCAGTCATTGAGATTGCTTAGTTAATAGTTCCTTGGTTTCCATAGACAGCGTACTTAAATTGGGGTTCGTCTTTGACGACACAGGGATCACTGGATTTTAAATGCATCGACTGAGCTGAACATGTCCTGGTGATTGGTAATGAATATGGTCGAATAAACATTTGCTGTTATTGGTGAATTGGGTTCTGGATAATGGACACGAGGAAGTGTACACAAATTTGGAACAGGGTGGGTAGGCACGAGGCCAGCATTAATTTGATGGGAATCAAATCGGGCATCATTCAGATCTACTTTAAGATCTTTTTGAAATTATTTCCTTTAAACACCTATATAGTGTCAAAACCAGGACAAAATTACGCAAGATTGCATTAAACGACTATATGCTTGGTCGATGAGATCTGTTGAATTTTTGCTCAAAAACTTTTATAAGTTTACTTTCATTTTGCATAATTGAGAGATTGTGAATCCTACAATTTTTTCTAGATATTTTTTACAAAAATCTCGTTAAACTTACATACTATTATTTATTCCAAACTTGTCCCTCTGGCAAGGATTAATAGTGTGCCACAACATGGTCATCAATGGACCACAAATTCTAAGCGATTTTTTTTTACACTTAAGCGCGCACAAAAGGGGATTTTGAAGTACCCTTAAATGTCAGAGCAGAGTGCCAGCGGATGGAGAGAAAGGGGATAAGAAAATGAGGTGTCGATATATATTGGTCTTGAATACCTGGACATCACAACGACAAGGAAACACATGACCAGGAAGAGCATTCCAGATTCGTGTGGTTCGGCTAAAGAATGACACTCTATGTTTATTTGTACGCCTGAAGTCCACTTTTAAAATTAACTGATGCGCATCGAGGGCTCCTCGATAGTATAGTGGTTAGTATCTCCGCCTGTCACGCGGGAGACCGGGGTTCAATATCCCGTCGGGTAGCCTCTGGCGCAAGACTAATCACCTTGGCCGGAAAAACAAATTATCATGGAAAATTTAACAAGCCTCAGGACTTGCTAAACAAGGCCAAGACCGGTTCCCGGTTGTAGTGCCGATGATGATGATGATGCGCATTCGCAGATTGGCGTGTATTGCGAAAAAATGTCTGAAGCGGCGGAACACATTCAGCAAATTCAGTTGAGCAACGACCGTGGTAATACTTATAGAAAAAAGATACCTTGAGCCTATGTTCTAATGACAGAATTAAGCGACTCACAGCTGAGTCCCCAATAGGTTTCATTGCTCGTTTTACCTGTCGAGCACGTCTAGTGCAGTTTTGAATCCGCCTGATCAAATATGGGAGTTGAACTACGACGAATATACGCCTTGTAAATAGTGGCCAGGTTGGATGGAGTGAAGTATCTTTTGCATCTCCTAAGGAACCCCATTAATTTGGCTAAACGTTTCGCAGTTTTAAATATGTAGCCGCTCCAATAAAGAGTGGAATTAGTTTGGGTGCTGAGGATTGATAGATCCTTGGCTTCGTCGATGCAAGTGCCGTTCATAGACAGTATATTTACTTTGGGGCTCGCCTTTGACGACAAGAGACAGCACTGAGTTTTGTTGGGCATTGAATTCCACTCGATTGGATAATCGCCACTGATATATCTTGTTGAGGTCTGAATTCAATGTATCAAGTATAAACTGCTGATGGTAACGATGTACAAAGAGTTTGGACGGGAGGATTCATATGACTATGAGAAACTCAACGTGCTATCCTCAGCAAACGAGTAAATTGGGTTGTGAGTAATTGACAAGAGATGATTTATAAAGATAAGGAAGGTAGTGGGTGAGAGTACCGAACCCTGGGAAAGACGTGCATTAATTTGATGGGAAGCACATTTGACACCAACAAGACCCGCTTGAATTGAACGGCCAGAAAGATAGTCTCTTATCCATTGGATCAGGGAATTGTCCACTCTATATGAATGCAATTTTGACAAAAAGGCTGGAATTCAAATTCTATCGAAGGCTTTTGAAATACTCAATGCAACTACCTTGCTTTCACTGAGGTAGTGGATGGAATGGCTCCACTTTTCAGAAAGGTACGCCAACATATCTCCTGTGGACCTGTTGCTACGAAGCCATATTGGCGGCCATTGAGGAGGTCATTTGATTCCAGATATTTCGAAAGTTGACAGTTGATAAGTGATTGCACTAGCTTCAAGAGAAAGAAGCCAGTGCTATGGGCCGATAAGAAGAGAGGAGCGATTTTTCACCCTTTTCGGGAAGTGGCTGAATGTTCGCTGACTTCCATCTATTTGGGAAACGACCAGTAAAATAAGACAAATGGAAGAGTATCCGCGGTGGTTTATGAACATGTCTCCAAGAGAATTGGTGAATACCATCCGGACGAGCGGATTTGTTTGCGTTCAGATCCCTGAGTGCGCGGGAAACAGTACGCGTTCGAAAGTGAATCTGGCTTATAGTGTGTTGGTTATGCTCAAGTTGAGGCAGAACTGATGTGGTATCAGGCAGTGTTGAGTTGGTTGCAAAATGTGTAGCAAGTAGATTCGTTTTCTCTATTGTACTGGTAACTAGTCTGTCATCGATTATTAGCGATGGAATGGATGAGGAGACCGAGTCTTGGATGTTTTTCACTAATACCCAGAAGTTTTTACAAGGCGTGGGAGAGTGTAGTATTTTTTGTCTCACTCTGTGGTCATGGAAGAACTTTGCGCGTTGAATATGTGCACTGCAGTCATTTTTAGCTTTCTTAAATCTTTTCCGGTTTTCTTCAGTATTGGTTGATTTATACAACCGGAAGCTCAACTCTTTAGCTTTGATAGCTTCTCTGCACCCGGAATCGAACCAGGTATTTCTGTGGGCTTGATACTCTTTACCCTGTGTGGAATAAATGTTCGGATGCCAAGTAGAATCGTCTCTGTCAATATGTCCGCTATAGGGTTGTGGCGAGTTTTTATTTGGTATCGTCAAGGATACAGGTTCAATAAAAATTCCACAGTTGCAAAACACAAGAACACTAGCTGCACTGGTGAAGATGGTAGCAGTAAACGCGACTGGAAGTCCTTTGTTGTCGATATTCCACTATCGATTTGTGTTGTGGTGTTGAGGACTGTTTCTTTATTGACACTAATTCCTCGGTTACAAAGTCACAAATGTTAGTTGCGGTTAAGAACACATCACAATATCTGAAGAAAAGTCTAAGCACTTGTTTAATTGAATTATCCTAATCGCGACACTGTTCATTTAATTACAAAACGTCCGATTCGCCGTGCTATTGCCAGAAACCGGAAATGTCAATCAAAGGATTTTTTGTACTTACTATATCGCGCACTTTAATTGAGGATTAGCGGACAGCAAGCGAACTCCACAGAGGATGAATTTTGACTCCCGGGTCGGTGCGTGTGCACACTTTGGGTGATAAAATCTGACTCAACGACGCAACTCACATCCATCAGATTCAATGGCCACGAATTGCATCGATAGGGGAGGATTCTATATGTGTCCGTATAGGACAAGTACGATGCCTTGCGATGAGGACGATGATCGGCGGACACCTGATTAAACAGACGTACGATCATCGGGGGCTGCGGTGATGTACCCATACATCGTTGATGATGTATACCAGGGATCGAAATAGATTTTTGTTTCAAAATAAACAAAAACGCTATTTCGCAGGTCAAATAGTGGCACGCATGATGTACATGATGTGCCTATGTTACCAAGGGGTCGTCATCGTATTTGCCCAAGATTCTTTGGAAATACCGATGTAGGCAATATCTAATCTACCCGTATGGCTCCGGTGCACAAGGAGGAAAATTATTTTGTTGACATAAGTCAGCAGAAACCTCGTCGACGGCGGCAAAGGCTCAGGCTGGATGGCTTTACGTTTGGTTTGAAGTGCGGGTAAGTAAAACGAACACAGTGAGATACTGTATGATTAATTTATGTTTTCATGCGGGTCATCATAGGCATGACATGGGTAAGGTTACCTAAACAATGATCATATCCATGCCCAAACTCATGATTGGTTGATAGCCGATAACGGGAAATTGTCGCAACTGTCGCGGACCTAAGGGTATAGGCGCGATATACAGTTGTGAACTGTGGAAAGAATATCGGCTACAGCTATGTCAACAATACGCTGGCCAGCGTTTGTTTATCGTAATTGAAGACAGGCTGAGCCGATAGGAGATGAACTGGTTCATGAAATATGAACCAGGGAAATTCAGAATGTGTGGATGCCGTCGGGTAGGTTTTCCTTTCAGGTAGGGTGCAGCAGGGGAGCTTACGCTGCCCTTAATTGCAGGTAAATACAATGGCTTTGCGTGGAAAGAAGAAGTGGTTAATTTAAAGAGGATGGGCGGTTCTTTGGGAATGTATTAAAGAACCGCCACAGGGTCATCATCGTTATTGAGGAAAAATAACGCCGAATTTAACCTGCAGTCGTTCAGACCTTCCCAGTTGGCTTTCTCGTAGAATCATACTGCTCTTTGGGGACTTTTCTCGTTAACGTTGCTGTTGGTTAGAGCAAACTTAGCTGACACGATACAGTGGTCTGAAGTTCCCAAAGGCGAAAAAACATCAATTGTGTATTTGTTCGGGTGGGAGGTGAGAAACAGGTCCAGTGTGTTGAGGAAATGACCATATACGAGGGTGGTCTGAAAAGTGAAGATAGCAGCACTCGTCAATAAAAGCTAGTGAATGTAGTTGTCCATCCTTTGACAGTTTCTGACCAAAATTTCAACCACTTTGGACGCGTTGTTTTTATTTGTTAGTCGTTTGAGTAAGTCGATGTAAGTGTTTTTGTGAAAATGGACAAAATTGAGTATCGAGCTGTCATTAAATTTTTGTTTTTGAAGAGAAATGTGGAGTTGAACTCTGTGGGTGGGGATCCTGCACCATCATTTCATCACCGTCATCGGCACTACAACCGGGATCCGGTCTTGGCCTTATTTAGCAAGTCTCTCCACCGGTATCCGGTCCTTATCCGAAACTTGTTAAATTGTCCATTGTTTTTCCGGGCAAGGTTATTAGCCTAATAGCTTCATCATTTACCACAGTGAAATTTTGGGCAGCTAAATTTAAACGTCGCCATGAGAGCTTGGGAGACGATGAACGTTTGGGACGTCCAAAAACTGCAACAACTGACGATAACATCGCTAAATTTCACCAAATGGTGCCGACCGCCGAATTAAAGTGAGAGAGATAGCAGAGGCTATGAAAATGTCCAAAGAACGTGTTTGTCACATATTAAATCAAGATTTGGACATGAGAAAGCTGTCCGCCGCGTTTGCTCACGTTAGACCAAAAACGTGTTCGAATGAACATTTCCAACGCTCTGTTGGTGCAGTTTAGGCGCAATAAATCCGAGTTTTGGCGCCGATTAACAAGTGTCGATGAAACTTGGAGACACTGTGGGGGTTTAAGTATAGTACCGAACACGGGCTCTTGGTTCACTTAAACTCCACCAACTCGACACTGTACTAATAAAACGCACTAAACGATTGTTCCGCCGTAAATCCGAGAGAAGGCAATAAATAATAATACACTGGTGTTGATTTGTTTAGTTGCATAATTTGTTTTTTTTATTGTTTTGTTTTTTTTTCTTTACTTAACTAGAACTTATTAATATTACTAGATAGTTTCTTTATATAAATAGTATTTTAAGATGAAACACTTATTTCTCAACACTGCGACCGCGGTAATTAGAAATTAGGGTAAATCGTACGTGAGCACCTTGGTGTTTTGTTGTGACTCGCCAAACGAGTGTAACCACGACCGGTGTTGAATATCGACTTCATTAATGAAATGAATAAATTAATTTTTGGCCCGAGTGGCGTGACCTGGCACGGTAGTGGTTGGATAGCGACTGTCCTAATTAGGGGTGAAAAGTGGGATTTATGTATTCGCACAGCTAATAGCCAATCATCACAAAGAGCGCTCTTTTCATGTATCTTCTCATTCGCATGCCTCAGTGAGGTGGATAATACTCGGTATCATTCGACGCTGGACATGCGAAAGATAAAAATATCAAACGAAAGAGCGCAATAACTTCGGGGTTGGCTTAGCTTGAGCGCCGGTATCAAATGAAGTTTCTGATAATGACCTACTGCCCTAGTGTTACGGCTGTGGTGATCTCAGCGTGCATTGAACCGAAGGGAGACAGAATTATGAAGGAGAGAAAAATTTAGCTGGTGCTATTCACCCGCGAAAAGAGATCATTGATCCCAAGGGAATGGATGATGTGCGGAAAAGTCAATAGGACGCCGCTGATGCCCTGGAAATAATCAGCGTGAGAACCAGACACAAAGACGCTGAAATAACCCCAGCGGTTTCGCTATGATACAACGGCGTCGTTTGGTTAGTTTTGTTGTTGCTAACCGACATGATGTGATTTCCGATGGAAATCTCATGGGCTAGTAAAAATGGAGCTGCCGTATGGTAAAAAGGTAGCTGAGTTCTATTATGCATTATCTGCATAGAAGAATGAATTCAGCTATGCGTCCATTTGGAAAACATGATATTAGAGGTGAATAGCATGATAGGTGGAATAGGGGATAATGTGACGCTCTGTAGGCGGTCGAAATTAAGTTGGAATTGTGGGTTGGTTCTCCATGTAATATAGAGAACCCCCACAACACCATTATACACCCGAAATAAAAATTCAGTCAAAACAGTGCACTGCAAAGGAGGAATCTGTTCCGAAAAGGGCAAAAACTGTTTTTTTTGCGGCTGGGAAAGTGTTGGCGACTGTTTTTCGGGATAGTCATGGAATAATCTTAATTGATTATCTTCAGAAAGGAAAAACCATTACAGGAGCATACTACGCATCACTACTTGACCAACTGAAGGTAGAATCTGCGAAAAAAACGGCCACATTTGCAGAAAAAGAAAATCTTGTTTCACCAAGACAACGCGCCGTCTCACACCTCAGTGGTTGCCATGGCGAAAATCCACGAATTACGGTTTGAATTGCTTGACCAGCCACCTTCGTCACCAGATCTTGCCCCAAGCGACTTCTTTTCGTTCCCTAATCTAAAAATTGCGTTCGGAGGACAGAGATTTTCGTCAAATGAGGAGGCAATCGCCTTTGTGAACAGTTATTTTGCAGAGCAAAACGTCGAGTACTATTTGGACGGCTTAGAGAGATGGGAGCATGGTTGGGAGAAGTGTGTAGAGTTACAAGGAGACTATGTAGAAAAATAAAAATAAATTTTAAGAAAAAATGTCTTGTATCTTTGTTAGATCGGAATCTTTTCAGCCCTTCCATATATATCTGGTACCCGTGTGGGCTCATTGACAACTTGAGTTGAACTATTTGAATTAGCAAAGAGTTGGACATATTGACCTTCAGGTGTTGTGTGTCCGGTGTGACGAAGTCATTGAGAGTTATGAACATTAAAATCACCCGCAATAACGATTTTAGTGTGCGGATGTAGGGTTAAGATCCTATCGATAGAATCAAACAGAGTATCAAATTCGTTAAAGGATACGTTGCTGTCCAAGTTTGGGCTTCTAGAAAGAAAGCAGTGTGGGTGTTTTTCGCTAGAGGCGTTATCACGAACGCAGGTTGAACGAAAACACCACAACACCAAATAACACCTCAAGTTTTTTTGCAGAGAAAACGAAGTAAAACCAAATGAAACGCACTGCCTTCGTATTAGATGCTTTATTAATGTCTTTAATTCGCACAGGGTGATTAGTCTTACAATTAACGTTTAATATGAACTGCTAGTGTATATAGTTTGTAATTAACATGAGCTGTTAGTGTTTTTAGTTTTGAAATTAACATGAACCGGAAACGATTGAGTTTTGAATTTAACCGAACCGATTATTGAATTTGACACGAACTGTACGTTCGAGTTTCTTCCTTGAACAAGAACGGTGTACGTTTCACTTTTGAATTTAATAATGACTGAGTACAATCACGATCGACGCTATGGCACTTGTGCATCCGTTGGATGATAGAATTCTGACTTCCGTCACGTCCCCGGTACGTGTGCCCGATTCCATAGATAATATCTGACTGGTTATTGGATGTCTCTTTACAGACATCCAACGAAAACGAACCTAAAGGATTCGCCGCCAATGGCGAAGGTCCAAACAAAAAGAAAAGGGAAAAACTCATGTAGCAGATCGAATCGGCTGCTACATGTTTGGGCAAGATAAACTGCCGCCATACGCAAGGGATAGATTCTTGATTGACGTGAGTCAATAAAACCGTTGCCGAAGGCAGAAATCTATCTTGGAAAAATGTATCGGACATTGGGCATGGCCGTTGTTAGATCATCTAGCATAAACAAATTTCGGTCGTATGACTCGATGCATGTTATGTTAGGGATGTGTTAATCCCGTTGAAAGGCACTGTCAGGCAAAAGTATCCGCTTGAATGTTTACTTTGTGTAAACTAAAATTGGTGGCCATGACCGATGCTGGTGATAGTTCCAAGAAACGGCAACGGATCATAAAATCGGTCATGCTTAGATCCAAGCAAAATATGCGCGCCTGAAAGGCCAATGTTTGATTTGATCTTCTTTACTTAAGGAAAGATAGATCGTATACATGCCGTTGGAAATCTGGCTTGCAGCTGTGTAAGCAACCCGAAATAATGCTAGGTCAATGAATGGGTACAAAAATAACACACGGAAAGATCAGCGTGTGTTGATGGATATGTGCCATCCATTGTTCGGTGGTGGAAGCTCGGTTGATGAATTGATGTCGTGGCAAGATGATAATCTTGCCATGAATTATGCTTTCAGGAATGACCGTGGGGAAGAGGTTTGGAAAAGCACCCAAAAAAAGTAAGCTGCCTAATATATATTTATGCCGGTTATCCTTGGGGATAACCGAATTAATTCCAGCGAATTTGTTGGCGGTTAATGCCGTAGCATGGTTGCGTAACCTTGCTGAAGATTCGACTTCAAGGTAAGTCGCATCGCTGGGAATGGTGGGGATCGAGCGATGCATGGCTCTTCGGGCCCTGAAAAGCCCCACAGCAGTAAGGTATGATATGCTTACGAACGTGAAGTTTTAACCACAAGAAACTAAGTTCTGGATTGGAGCAGAGCTCATATTGTAGCAGAAACTGATAAGCAATATCATTTCGTACGTATGTGGCTATACCACAATGTGGAAAGAACAGAGGCACTAAGTTATATCCATGTAGATTAAAATCGGAAATATCTGTATTAGTTAACCAGGTAAGTTTTCTCTAAGTGCAAGAATACTTGGTTTCTGGTTACAGACGTGGGCAGACACAGAAGAGAAATTACATCTCAAGGCACGAATGTTACACAAATCAACGTGATATTCCCATTCCATTGAAATGGCTTGACACAGAAAACCAATTTCGGCTCGGGAAAGCAAGTCGGGACCAGCAAAAGATACATTTTTATTTCAATAGTTCATCCTAGGCTGCGATAAGTAAGAGAAAAACATTTCCATTCATAACTTTCTCTCGGGTTGGGCTTTGATATATAAGGGTACATCAAAACCTATTTAATGTGGGCCTCTCGTGTAAAAAGAATATTTTCTTATTATATGTTGAAGTAAAGTTTTAAGAAAGAAGTCTTGTTTCCGACGGGATTATGATACGCGCTATAAACGATTACTATATTAGAAATCATTAAAATTGTTTCATGTATTTTTAATTGAAGTATTTGTAGATGGATGTTCGTTTGTTTTTATTTTGTGCATCACTTGAATACAAAGCTAGACAATCGTCATTGTCCGTAATCCGCCTGTATCGTGTTCGATTTTTTTGAAGAAAAGGAAAAAACGAAACTTCCAATATACTACTGCCGCTCTCTGAGAACCTCTTGGATCTCGGTTTTTCTTTTTTGAATTGTGAAAGAATCTTTATCCAATAAAGCATTTCATCCAGACAGAATTGTAAATATTGAATTCCGCGAATGAATAATGAATTACAATAAAGCAGCTATATAAAAAACACGTATATTTAAATAATCATCTCCCAAATTTGAGTCCTTTCACAAGTCCTTTCGATTGCGTAAGGACTTTCTGTTTTGAATTTTGTTCCTAGCGGGCTTAGCTACAATTGTCCCAACAAGACAACGCAATTGATAAACTTCTATCACGTATTTGAGTTCTCAGAAAAAATGTTATTCTTTTACCATTATCCGGCAGACAATTTTGCAATCGAGTTGGGGGTATCCTTTGCACATACTCACAGAAAAAATGTACAAGTATAGAGAAAAATTGAGGACAATAGCACTTATAGAACATCGTTATGACGTAACAGTGTATGAAACGATTTACTATCCAATGGGATATACAAAACGATCTAAATGCAAACCTGCGCATTCAGGAGGCAGTGCTCCTGCGAGGGGCATGTGATAAGCGTAGTATACACCCGACGTGAACCTTTAGGGAAAGTCTGATGACATATACAGATAAACACAGTGAGCGAACACTTGAAAAGGAAAACTTTACATACATAAGGACGGAGAAATCAGAGAGGCGAAAAGGAATGGATTATCAGAGCGCTTTTCAAATAAATTCTCTCCCAACAACTTTGGGGGGTTGGATTTCAAACACATTTAGGAATCAAGCAGACAGAAGTCACCTTTGCTGTGGCCTGGACGAACGGTGGTCGTTGTCGTGTGCAGGATTACTCCAAATATCAGGGAGAAACACCTGAGAAGGGGTTTTTCTTAAACATTTAGAAGCCATTTTGTTTTCTTGTTTTAACACATATACGTAAATTTCGCTTTTGGTTCAATATTTGGTGGACAACTAAACGCAATTATACCGGTTTTGACGAGAGGAAAATCACAAAGTGAAATTTGACACTGCAACCGAAAAATTAATAATTAAATAACACTAGTGCAACAGTGAACTGCAGCAAAGTCGAAAACAAAATAAAGAAATTTGGAAAAGATATTAGATTAATAAAAAGATTAAAAATTTAATAAAAAGTGTTCGTGGTTTTGAATTAGGCGACAGTGGCGTCTTCCGAGGGTACAAGCAGTGGTGGAGAGTCCGCCCTGTTTTCTAAGCTCGGGGGCTCTCTTTTCGGCAGTGGCCCAAATTCGCCCCAACGTGTGGTTTCAAATATCCGTGGTTTTCTATCAACTCGCTTGAGTAGCATCGCTCCACCAGATACAGGTAAGTGCAAAGTCATCATCTGATTATGTAACACGGGGTACTCTAGGTACAAGTATAAATGTTTATCCGTGGTTCAGATATGTTCTTCCGGAAGTGGGTCGACAGAGTTTGCCAACCAATTTCTGTTTCTTCTTTTCTTATACACATTCTATATTCTAATGTTTGTTACATCACGGTTTTATATGTCTTGTACCTTCTAAGATAGTTTGGCTGATTATATAAAATCAGAATGCAATGTTTGTGACGAATTTGTAAAATTCGAAAATTGTGTCGAACTCTAAGATCAGCATTTTTAAGTCCAGCACAATTCACACCAAACATTAGAAAGTGGTGTAATAACAATATATTTAGAACGTACGAGCCTGCGTGTACGTATAAGCTTCGCGATTTTGTATTTTTAGAAAATCGATCGTAGGGAAACCCAACGGTGCCGTGAGCACTTTGATATAACGAGGTCTTGCCTTACCAGTGTACTTAAAAAGAAATCTAGACCTTCAGTTAGAACAACCTTCAGAGGGAGAGCACTTAACTAGACATCACACTTACATAGATACTTTCATAGGTGCTTGGAAATATTTTTGCTGTGCTACATAAAAAAGGGCCTTCAATAGAAAAAGTAGTGTCATACCAATGAAGTCGGGTATGCAACCGGAAAGATTGCCACACTTGAATATTTTTACTTTTTGTTTTTGAGAAATGTTATCAAGCGAAGATTCTGTGATACTTATTGATTAAGTGATGTATGAATTCGTATTGGTGTGGGACATTACTGAGCGTGATTATTTCTCACCGTTGTGGTATTCCATTCAGAACTGACTGTCTTTAAAATGGTTAGGCGATGAATTAGCGTGTTTTCAAAGCACATTAGTTGAGTACCACACTACAGAATTCGGTTATCGTTCTTAATATAGTTTAAGGTTGAATAGGGAATTATTTGTTCGTAATCAGGATATCCGGGTTTTATTAGAATAAATCTAAAAAAAAATTTCAAAAATGTCTCTTCTACCATTATGGTAATTCTGGATATTAAATTTTTAATGCTTTTAAGTTACCCCAACGTGGAAACATGTAATATATATTTTTTATAATATTGGTAGACGAAGATAATGCTGTAAAACGTTCATACAGTCGGAAATTCATCCATATACTACTTTTCAAAACTTCTTTGCAATTACCAATGCATGTCTTACAATGCAGTTCGAATACAGTTCTTTTAGTTTTTGAAATAATCCATAAGTTCGATAAGGAAATTAAGCAATTAATTATGTTTTTCCTAGAAATTGGAAGTTTACAACCCCACTGGGTTTTCTTTATCACGTACTGCCGTAATCCATCTCCCAATCATCCAACCGGCGTAAGGATATTATGGTCCATGCCTTCATTTACTGTCTCCCTATTCCGAAAATTTGACCAATATCCTGCGGGTTCATTTGGTATTTTTATTGTGTGTTTTGCAGTATCACAGAATTTTGCGACGAACTGAATAGTGTTACAATCATAGCAAAAGTCAAAACCAAATCTCCAGCACATCAGACCCCCACCGCATATAGTATACGGTTTAGTTGATTTATTTTTTTTTCGAATTTTCTTTTGTTTCTTGATAATGGTTGGGTGTTCGTGTGGTGTGTCGTGTCAGTTGGAATCGCCTTAGTATTCTATTTTTTGATAATCGTTTTTACTTCGTACTTGAAAGAAGTACGTGATCTTTATGTCAGGTCGGATATTTCTGGATGATTGCAATATCTACAATATAGACGATTCAATATTTGCAACTATTAACTATAGCACTGTTGCATGCATATGTGACATTTACTGTCTCAAATTAAATCATAATTTTTTTTTTTTTTTTTTTTTTTTTTTTTTCTTTTTTTTAATAGAACACTTCTCTCGGGAGAGGCGAACCTATAGCGACGAGTGGGCGCCCCTAGATGCTATCAAATAACTGTTGCAGTTCGTTTTGAACAGTTGCAGGTTGCAACGCTCCGGGAATATTCGCGTGGGAAGGCAGTTCCACAGCATCCCCGCTCTGTAACGTTCTGATACAGGGATGTTCGCGCCGTCGGGAGATGAACCATAAACGGGTGCGATCCATCGGATTGTCATGTGGAGCGCATATAAGCCGAATTGCGTGGAACAATACCAAGAATCTCCGAAGAACAGTACCCGTGATAATATCTGGAAAACAGACAGAGGTCGGCTACGCGCCTTCGATGTGATAGCGACTGTAGTCCCGACGTCAGCGCCGAGTCCCCGATCAGGCGGATCGCTCGTCTCTGTATGCTCTCAAGTAGGTCGAGGGTATGTTTAGAAGCCGAGCTCCAAACATGGGAGCAATATTCGAGCTCGGGTCTAATTCGCGATTTATATAGGAGAAGAAGTTGGGCCGGAGTAACATATTTCTTGGCTCTAAAAAGATAGCTCAGTTTTCCTGAGGCCGACCTGGCGATACTCGACACGTGCTTATGCCATGATATATTCCCACAGACCGTGATGCCGAGCAAGCTCAAGCTTTCCCCAGCCTCGGGGACCCGGCCATTCATCATCAGCTGTGGAACCGATGATCCACTTTTCTTTGTGAATGTTGTATATAGTTTCTTCGCTGCAATGAAGTCGACCAGATTGGCCCGTCCCCACTGCAGGACCCTATCTAGATCCCGGTTCAGAGAGTCAATCTGTCTACATCTCAGCTGATGCGATGTTGATGCACCAAACGGTCGAATACTCGAAACGGAAGAAAAAAGGGTACTATCATCCGCAAAACTGAACATTTTGTTATCCGTTGTCTCCAACAAATCCTTTATGTGAAGCAAGAACAAGGTTGGAGCCAAAATAGAAACTTTGGGGCACCCCCGAATTAACAGGATACAGATTCGAACACTCGCCGTTCACAACAACCCGGATCGATCGATTCTCGAGGAAGCTCCTCGTCCAGTCGCAAAGCTGTTGAGAAAGTCCATATGAACGAAGTTTGCTCAGCAATGCCCCGTGCCAGACGCGGTCAAAAGCCTTGGAGATATCCAATGCGACCGCCCTTGACTCACCATGCCGTTCAATAACAGATGTCCATATATCGGTTATAAGTGTCAAAAGGTCTCCCGTGGACCGTCTGCTACGGAATCCGTATTGACGATCATTCAGAAGTCCGCTGCACTCCATATACTTAACCAACTCTGTATTGATGACTTTTTTTATTACCTTAGATAAAATAGACAGTAATGCTATCGGACGGTAATTTTGTTTGAAACACTTTTTTCCCGTTTTTGGGATTCGCTGAACTCGAGCGATTTTCCAGCAGGCAGGAAAGGTCCTTCGTGCATAAGATAAGCGGAAGAGTCTGCCAAGAACCGGCGATAGTTCTGGAGCACAGTTCTTAAAGACTATTGCTGGTATTCCGCCCGGCCGGTTGCCTTCCTACAATCCAGTTGACGTAGAATGCGTTGAATAGTGCGCGGACGAAATCTCACATCTCGCATCGAAGGCCGTACCGGCGAGATCACAGGTGGCTCCAAAAAGCCGGTATAGTGGTTTAAATTCGCGGAAAATAAATTCGCGAACACATTAGCTTTATCCTTTGAATTCGTGATTAACGTCCCGCTGTCTGTCACCAACAAGGGGAAAGAGGAGGATGCGAAGTTAACGCTGAATGCTTTTGCCATTGACCAAAAGGAGCGTGAACCAGTTGGGCACCGAAGGAGCTTATTGATAATCCTGTCGTTGTGAGCTTTCTTCGCGGTATCAATCGCCTGGTTGCACGCGTTTGTGATTCTAACAAAACTCATTCTGTTAACATCGGTCGGATTGGAGCGCCATTGCTTAAAAGCTCTATTTTTTCCCGCTGTAATCAGGTCGCATTTTTTATCAAACCAAGGTTTATCAGACGAACTTCGTTTGATGGAATGTGGAATATACATTTCCATCCCCGGAAGAATAATCTCTGATACCGACTCCGCGCAAGCGTTAACATCGGAGTTTCCGAAGCACACCTCGGACCATGGAAAGGGTGCGAAGAAATCTCGGAAATCGTCCCAGTTAGCAGCCCTATACTTCCATACATGGCGAAGCTGCCTAGGTCGGTTATTCGCTTGATATGCAAGTGCTTGCGCGACGGATACCAAGCAGTGATCTGAGTTTCCCAGTGGCGCAGAAACCTCTACGGTATAAATACTCGGTTCGGATGTCAAAAATAGATCCAGGGTGTTCGCATAACCGCCTGGGGCATCCGGCACTCGCGTTGGCTCCCCCACGAGTTGAGTCAAGTTGTGGCTTACAGCAAACATCTCCGCCAGTCTCCCAGCCTCGTCGATTCTGTTAAAATGTAACAACCAGCCGGAATTGTGCACATTAAAATTGCCAAGGACAACAATTTCAGAAGCTGGGTGGTTGATGTGTATCCAGTCGACGGTATGTGAAAGATGCTCAAAGAATGTCGCCGGTCTTTACCAAAGATACAAGTTGGGTTTAAATTTTAAATGGCTGTTCAAAAAGAAAGATTCCTTGTTCGCAGCATTTGTTCAAATAGTGATTTGGTTGTTTCTCTCGCGACTAATGAAATTGACTTTTAACAAACAGTGTTTTTTCTCGTGTGTGTAAAAACACTTATGTCGCTGGTGAATCAGTACAATCGTGCGTCAACACCTTCCGTATTTTGTTCGGAAGGACAAAATATACACGTTCGACACATCCATCAAAGACAACAACGGTAGCCCACTCTTCCCGGGGAACCGGAAGCAGGGTGGTGCACCAGAGAAACATTATACCGAGAAAGAAATCAAGGCGTCATTTGAATTTGAATTTGAAATACGTACTTGATTACATTGTTAAAAGATTTTTTTGTTAAGGTGTTATGCCAATGTAGAGACACGAAAGCCGACCATTTCTTTGGTATTTTTTTTTTGGACGGAAAAAATGTATTATTAATAAAACGAGCTTTACCATATGTTTATATATGTATTAAGATACAATAAAAAAAAAACATACCGGCACACTGCCCTTGTCAAAAATAACGTGTTTTTAAAAAGTTGCTCCAGGGCTTGCAAAATATAGTTTTGATCCTGCAAAAAAGAACTCTTCTTAAACCAACCGAAAATATCTAGAAAATGTCGTACGGAATTTAAAAAAAAAAGGTTTTTTACAAAAATTGCAAGCTTTTGAAAAAAAATCGATTTTTTTCGCCAAAAAATGACATTTATTTGTTTATGACTTTAAATATTTTTATAATAAACTTTTATAATATTTGTCAAAACCCCCTCGGCATTTTCTGCAGAATCTAATCAAAAAGCTACAGTTAAAGTTTGAACTTAATGGGATAAAAATTGGGAGAGTTATCTTGGAAGCCAAATTAAAAACATGATTTTCAAATAATCGCTTTTAAAGTTTTAAGTCATCACGTATGACGTACGAGGGTGGCACAAGACTAGAAAATCCTATCGCTTAAAGGCTTGTGCAACATAGTCACAACGTATGACGTACGTTTTTGCCTTGTATTATATAATACTGGCTCCTCGATAGTATAGTGGTTAGTATACCCGCCTGTCACGCGGGAGACCGGGGTTCGATTCCCCATCGGGGAGCCTATGGCGCAAGATAAATGACTTTGCCGGAAAAAACAAATCATTATGGAAAATTTAACAAGCCTCAGGACTTGCTAAATAAGGCCAAGATCGGATCCCGGTGTAGTGCCGATGATGATGATGATTATATAATACTATGTCTCATTAGCTTGTATATACATTTTCAGGTCGATTGCTTTGTTAAGATACATTTGAGAGGTCAGGTGGGAAACTCTTCACCGCCATACGTCATACGTTGTGACTATGTTGCATAACCCCGTGGGGGTTGAAGTATAGATGCCGACGTACGAGACTGATTCACTTTATCCCCAACCGTCACGGGTCAATAGTGTTGCTAAAAGTTCGTAAAATATCCAAGAGTGGCAGGAAATAATGAAAACGCGGGCGTGTTGTTTTTCTTTTTAATTGTTAAATGATCCTTTTCTTTTATTTCACTTACAATTACAAGTGTTGTGGTTATTGTCTATAGGTTCTATTTTGTGTAAAAACATTTATGTTTACTCTAAAACGCGGTACAACATTCACTGACTAAATAAGTGTGCACACCTCAATGGTTAATATTCGACTTTGTAGCAAGACCGAACTCTGTGTTGGTTAAATCTCGACTAATTAAGCGGCGGGACCTACCGCTGTGATGGTTGAGTAATTACTGACTTTAAAAGGTCGCGAAATTAAATTCGACTCCGAGCGACGGCGTGACCGGCCGCGGTTGTGATTAAGTAATGACTGATCCCAATTAGGGATGATTGGGTCATTTTGATTTGCACCAGAAGCAACCAATCGAGATCATCTTTACATTTGTGCTCTCTCATGTTCTCCGCCCGTCGAGGTGGATAAACGCTTCGGTTAATTCTATAGTCGACGGACAAGGGAGAATGAGAGAACAGGAACACAATATGCAATGATTTCGGGGTGGATTGGGTTTTTGTGTGCATGTACCAATGCAACTCTGAGGATAACCCACTGACCTAATTCGGCGAATGTGGTGATCTCAGAGTGCATTGAACTGTGGGAAGATAAAAATGGGAAGGAGTGGATAATTGCTGGTGTTATTCACCTGCAAAAAGAGAACATTGATCCCAAGCGGATAGCGTGTCTGGGGAAAGTCGAAGTGACGCTACATTGGCTAGGGTAATATTATCGTAGGAACCAAACTCGAAGAATTTGGAATTACCCCAGCCGTTGCATGATTATGTAACCGCGTCGTTTGGTCAGACATGGTTGTTGCCAACCAAAATGACTGAATTTCCGATGGAAATTGCTGGGGTTAATGCAGAAGTGTTGCCGTATAGCGGGAAAACACTGAATGCAGTTGTGCATTAACTAAATGAATAAATGACTTCCGGCCATGCTTCTTTTACAGGTAAATAGGTTGGTGGAGGGAATTGGGGTTTATTTGACACGCTGTTGGTGGTCGAAATAAGGCGGAAACAGTGGGTTGGTTCACCATGTAGTATAAAGAACCCCCACAACCCCTTAAGCGATAGGATTTTCTAGTCTTATCTCATTTTTAGAGCGGATAGTTAACAAAATTTAAGCCCCGAAATGTTTTTCTATAGGCAACCTAACCCAATTTTCGTTATAGAAATTGAACTATCATAATAAAATTAGCATAGCCTCACTTTATTATCACACAAAAAGTAAAATTCATCGTTTAAAATATCCAACACCTGGGATATACTAGCTAAAATAAAGAAATATGTTTAAGCAAAAGCGGATCGAAAAAAATGCGATCTTCTAAATAGAAAACAAACGATAATTCCATTTGACATTGCCGTGCCCAAAGGTGGTTAGAACCACGGCAATCCCATCAATAGAATGGAAGCGTGTTGAATTTCTTGTTTACCCTTAAAATTATTCGCGCTTATTCCATAGATGGAAATGATTGTCGTTGATATCGCCCTTAGTTCGCCGTCCTGCTCTTATAGCACGGTTCGTCCAAAGTTATCCCAGCTTATTTGACTCGGTAAAATAATATCCCCATGGTGGTTGTGTATAAAGCAGCACCCCTAGTATTGTGGATGTAACTTAGCGGTTGTGTGTCAAAACAAAAGGATAATAAGGGATACAAATTGCTACCAAGACAATCGGAGGGGTGCGAGCAAAGAATATCCCATTTAACGCCGAAAACAATTTTAGTATGCAATGTAATTTTCATCACCAAGTCTGTGAACATTTCTGTCCACTACATCCGTTTAGATATGGAGATCCGTGTACACAAATACGGGGTGGAAAGAGGTACAAGCAAGAAGTGATGCACACCCCTTGTGAAGCGATGAGTGTCTTCTCGTACAAGGATATTGATTGGAAACAAGATTAAACAATTCGGCGAAGATGGAAAACGTGGTTGATCCTTAAGAGTTGTCTCGTTTGCATACTGATGAGCCTACAACAGTGCGGCTGCTTAAATAAACCATTTTCATAGGTTTTGGAATATGATATAAGATTTTTAACCGGCGTGAATAAGAAATATCCACCTGCATATAAGGGCGTAAAAATACTTTCCCTTTACCGGCTTCAATGTTGCTTTTGCCTTTAGCAGGTCCCTCCCTTGAGTTGCTCTTTGACATACTAATAAACTGAATTCTTCCCCAAATTGACTTGAATAGTCACGATGTTCTTCGAATGTCTTCCTTTGCTTGTACAATATTGCCTTAAGATCTAATGTTTCAGGGTTGTTTTCGATGGGAATGTTAAAAGGTCCCAAGCCTCACGTTTCGCTTTATGGACGGAGAATAACTTATCGGCGTATCGGTGTGTTCTTAGATTTTGTTTTAGAATCCCTAAAGTGAAGACATAAATTTCCAGCTTTTATTACAAAAATCGTCCTTGGGAGTAATTCCATTAGATATAACTCAAACAACGACTAGGAGAAATGGTTGGGCATATTTTGCGATAGACATTTGGGTGGAAACTCAGGGATAGTTCCTTTCTGTTCAATCTTGTAGAATTCTGGACGTCCTAGTATCACTTGAAGAGGGCATACACCAATGATGAAGACAAAATGTAATTCCATGTTCTTGAATTACAGCCACTGAATTTATATCAGTTCCATTTATATTTACCGTTTGTTCGTTGTTAAAAGAAAACACTACATAACGTCACGCATTAAATCGATAGAACGCAGTTAATCCCAAGGCAATATTGTTTCAACACAGAATATAACACCAAATTAAGAAAAATGATGATTTCATTTTATGCGGTTTATATAACCGGCCCTTGTTAATTATGAAGCCAAGATTAGATTTAGCAATTTTGCTTTAGGTGATCTTCCGCCATTATTTCGTTTTATGTCATGAATTTATTATTATACAATCCTCTAAAGTTGTTTAGCACATATTATCTGGTTTATCATCAGTTTGCGCGTTGTACTTGTATTTAGTTTTTTATCTGCTGTGAGAAATTTAAGCTCGTCGTTTTATAACAAACCCCTCTTAGACTTGTGGAACTTTTGGAAGACGATTTGTTTTGTGTTAGCTGATTACCTTTTCAATATCCTTCGCACCATCTTAATACTAGTCGTTACACTAAACCATTTAACGTAACGATGAAAGGTCTGTAAATCTTAAAAAACGTAAAGTATTCGAAGGACATTATGTTTTCTATGGTATACTTTCAAATTGTGTTACATCAAATGATTATTAATTATCACAAGCACTTTAACGCTAAACTTATCAACACATCACATTTAGCTTGCTATTCCTGCCGCGACCCACAAATTTAATATACATTTTTTTTCCTTTCACTCGCACTTTTTATAAATGGACTTGTTAGTTGTACATTTTCCACATCAGTACATTTAATATTTTAGACAGATTTTGTCAATCTTTTTAAGTTTGACATGTCTTATCTATTGTGTTGTACCACATGAGATGGCCGATTTTATAGTAAACATTTAAGAGCCAATATTATTTTTCTGTAAATTTTTATTCAATCAAGATAGGATCGATTGGGATCTATGACATTCTTCCAACGTGATACAAGGTCAAATATTCCTTTTTCGTAGAAGTGCTGACTTTCTGAGGCAACGAAATCTTCAAAGGCTTTTATGACCTCTGCTCGCTTCCGGAAGACCTTCTGCCGGCAAAATGAGTCCAGATTGCGGAAAATTTTGTAGTCCGTTGGGGAAATGTCAGGATAGTAGGGTGTATGCGGAAGAATTTCAAATCCCAACTGCAGCAGTTTTTGCACCGTTACTTGTGAGATATGTATTGTCAGGCAAAAGGATCGGGTGGTGCCTATTGACCAACGCAGATTGCTATTCAGCCAATTTGACACGCAATATGTCGATTTTCCCACAATTGACAGCGTTTATCGTTTCTCCTGGTTGAAGAAATGAAAAGCGGATTGGTCCTTTCGATGTCCACCAAATTGTCACCATAACCTTTTTTATATGAAGATCGGGCTTGGCGATGGTTTTTGGTTTTCCACCAGCATCCAACCATTGGCCAGGTATTTTTTTTGTTTTTTGTTTTATATCTACATTTATTTAACAAATTAATTACATATTTTACTTAAGACTAAATGTTAATTTCTATTTTACAAATATCATTCTTACATTAACTTACTGGCTCTTCGCAAGCACTCTAAATTATACATTATTATTTTTCTTGTGCCTTTCGGCGTACAATTGGCCAGGTATTTTACGGTTATCATACACAATCCACTTTTCATCACAGGTCACTATCCGGTGCAAAACCGGTTCATTTTGGTTTCTTAATCTGAGCGATGCGCAGATTTCCAGGCGTCGTAGTTGTTGGGACTCCTTCAGTTCATGGGGGATCCACTTATCGAGTTTCTTTACCTTTTCTATAAAAGAAAGGTGTCGACTCATTGTCATTGGGGATACGTCTATGCTTTGTGCAAACCCCCGCTCCGATTTCGTTGAGTCCGCATTCACTGTTGCTCTTAAATCATCCTCGTCAACTAACGTTTCCAGCTTCCCATGTGGTTCATTTCCCAGGCTCAAATCTCCCGAAGGGAACTTTCCAAACCAATGTCGTATAGTGCGTTCGTTTACCACTACATCCTCAAATGCGACATTAATATTTTTCATTGGCAATGGTGCATTATCATCATTACAACAGGGATCCGGCCCTGACCTTATTTAGCAAGTCTCTCCACCAATATCCGGTCCTTATCCGAGAGTTGTTAAATTGTCTATAATTGGTTTTTCCGGGCAAGGTTATTAGCCTTGCGTCAACTTTTTCCAGGATGTCGCTGCATTCATTGGTTCACTACTTGGCGGGTGTCAAAGTAGCTGTCTAGGGGTGTGACGTGGAGACTGGATTTCAGCTTGGATTGAACAGGGACAAGGATCGTCTTGGCCTTCCCCGGGTTGAAAACAGAGACTTTGTCCTGTATGCCCCCCCCCCCCCCCCCAATGACGCCATGTCCCATTTTAAATTCCTGTAGGAAGAGGATTCGAATTGACGATGGCATGGTAAAAAATTTCTGAAAAAAGATGTACTAGTAACGAACCCCAAAATTCTCACACGTCAAGCACACGTACCACTTTACTTTATAACTATTACTATTACTACTGTGGGGAGGAAGTATGTACCAGCATGGGTATATGATTCACTCCCTCCTCCATCATAATTCCGCTGAAAACAGTTCTCCGGACACAACGACAGGACAAACAGCAAAATGTCTCTGAGGGGAAAACCGGCGCACCGAGAGGGAAACACAAATCGAAACTCCGCGACATCAACACAGGAAAAGTTAACTACATTTTCTTTGATTTTATTTTAATGTTACTCTGTTCGGGAAAAGACTAAATACATTTCTGGTTACTGAATGCGACTCTCGACTCACACGATTATCCTCCATTGTCGCTTCCCTGTGCGCACCAGGGTAGCGATGGAGCCGCGACCCGTTCGGGTTGAAGGATCCAATTTGACTCAACGATATTTTGCTCGTTCAGAGCTCACTCGCTCATCGTGGTCATGATGGTATGTGTGCCTAGAACAAAGAAAGACATAAACTGCATTCCTAGGATACGATTTCGGTAAAGCAAATAAAACCGTAATCGTCGGAACAAGACGATGTTCCGATGTGAAAATGTGCTAATTGGTTTTAGTGAAGTTACTGGGAAATGGTGTTTATGGCATCGCTAGAAAGGATACGTATTGAATACCCATTTGCATTGATTATGCTTGGATTTCGATTGATGCCAAGGGACGCAAAATGCGTATTTGCTTTGGGTTGCACATTGTGCTGGGAGAAAAACGTCGCCAGCTAAATGTATACATAAAGAAATTTATCGTATACACGAATGAACCTGGGAATGGGCGACGCCATGATAATTATCTCTGGCTGGAATGGTTACATTATATGTGAACCGGGGTTTTTCTTTTCAGGATAATTTATGATAAGGAAAGTAAGAACTCTTACAGGGGATTTGTAAGCGAAGGAATGCTTGAAAAGGTAAGAATTCTCTTGCAGAAGCTTTACGACTATAGCTTTGCTCCAATTAATGCGTGTAGCGTTTTCAGGTGCTTAATGCGATTTGCATTGGCGAAATTATATGGGAAGATGGGTGTTATGGGGTGTTTAAGGAAAGCGTACCGTGGGATCTGGCGGAACCGCCACACTACTATTTATTGGCCTTTGGGAAACCGGAAGTTTATGACCCCACCGACGCGACTCCCCCATCGTCCCCTGTCCTCTGCATTCTCCTTCCACGCTTGACCATCTGATCCGATCTCCTCAAGGTCAAACCTTACATTGTCCTCCCATCTCCGTCGTGGCCGTCCTGTTGATCTCTTTCCCGTTGGTCTACCGCCAAGAATTATGCGCACGGTCCTATGGTTGCCCACTCGCGCCACATGTCTGGCCCATCTCAATATTCGCGACCTGATTACTCTCACTTTTGTAGGTTTGTGGTATAGATCTTTCAATTAGTGGGTGTGGAGTTTCCTCCATTGTCCTGCTTCCTCGTCATAATTACCGCCAAAGATACCCCTTAGAACTTTATTCTCGAATACGCAGAATTTGTTTTCTTCCCGTTTTGTGAGAGCCCATGTTTCGCATCCGTATAGAACAATCGGCATGATTATGGTTCTATGAACATGGTGTTTTGTATTGATTATCAAATATCTTGCCTCTGACGTTTATATGTGTTCCCTGAGGTCCACTTGTAATCATGTATTTTGTTTTGTCTTCATTTATTTCTAGGCCCACCTCTTCTGCCGCTGGCATGATGATTTCACAGTTTTTACTTACAGTTTCTAGATTATTGCCCATAACGGCGATGTCATCCGCATATGCGAGCACTTGTGTGATCCCGTTCGGGGATGATCCGGCCATGTTGTCGGCTTGTACCTTTCGGATGACATACTCGAGGACAAGATTAAAAAGACATGGTGATAGACCTCCTCCCTGCTTTAGTCCGTCCCGGATTTCAAATGGTTCTGAGAGTTGGTTTTCTATTCTAACTCGCCCTTTGTTTTCGTTCATGTAAATTTAAATGAGGGCGGCATATTTTTCCGAGACTCCCAGCTCCACTACAATATGATGGAGTGTTTGCCTTGCGACTCAGT
The DNA here is from genome assembly GCA_963931805.1 of Microdon myrmicae. Lineage (NCBI taxonomy): Eukaryota > Metazoa > Arthropoda > Insecta > Diptera > Syrphidae > Microdon > Microdon myrmicae. The sequence goes on from OZ007499.1 coordinate 30,912,604, forward strand.
CGTAGGCTTGTTTAAAGTCAACGAACTGTTGGTGAACCGTCTCTCCCTGTTACCACTTCTTTTCCAGCAGTTGCCTTACTGTGAACATTTGGTCGCTCGTTGACCGGTTCCTACGGAATCCGTGCTGGTAGTCTCCCAGTATTTCTTCTTTGTACGGTGTGAAGATTCCCGCCAGTATGACATTTGTTAGGTGAAAGAGATAAATCAGCCAAATATCGAACACCTCCCAAATGGTGGTGGCTTGTCAACGAGGAGAGGACTTCGCTTCCTCAGATATAGTATGCCTCTCAAGAGCAACGCTCTCCTTCCTCTTGTACCCCCCTCCTGCCCCCCCCCCCCCCTACGTTTATTACTTATTTTGTAGCTATTCTATTTTATTTTTTATTTTTCGTTTCGTTTTGAAGTTTTTGTTTGTTACTTAGTAATAATAAAAAAAAATAATTTTTTTTTTATAATGATGATGTATCCATATAGATGTAAACGAGGAGTCCGTCTAATATACAACCTACTTCATACATATATAAGAAAAAAAAAGAAAAGATGTACGCCGAAAGGCATAAATAAAAATCAAGTTGTAATGTGGAATAAGAGAGCTCGCATAGAGCCAGTAAGTTAATTTATGGACTGTGATTGTAGAAGAGGGTTTAACAAGGTTAAAAAGACATGGTGAGAGGCCATCCCCTTATTATGGAAAATTTAACAAACCTCGAGAGTTGCTAAATAAGGCCAAGACCGGATCCCGGTTGTAGTGCCGATGATGATGATGATAACAGGCCACCCCCCGGTTTTAGTCCGTCCCGGATTTCAAATTGTTGTGAGGGGTGGTTTTCTATTCTAACTCGCCTTTTGTTTTCGTTCATGCAAATTTAAATAAGGGCGGCATAATTTTTCGGGAATCCCAAGTCAACTACAATATGGTAGAGTCTTTGTCCTGCGACTGAGTTGTAGGCTTTTTTGAAGTCAACGAACAGTTGAAATAAAATTTCTAGCCTCCGGCATTACTGCTTCCGATTCTCACACGCTAGATTAAGAATTATCGTGAACTAGATGGAAGCCTGCAAATAAAACTAAGATGGTGTAGGAGGCTAAGGGTTATATCAAGCTGATTAAATAAAAGTTTCTATTAATAATATTATGCATCAAAAATACATGTCAGTCGATTGCATAAAAATTCCTTTTTTAGTTGGTAAAGATTTCCATTTTTTCCCTTTATAATACTCTTGTTTATCATTAAGGCGTGGATTCATAAAAAATAAATGTTTTCAGGTCTACGTCTTACTTATTTACCACCCAGAATGTTAAAGAAAGTTCAGGCATAAACGTTAGACTCAATAAGACTGTAAATGTTCCTATAAAAATTTGATTTTCTACTGAAAATTTGTTAGTTTTTATAGCAATTTGACATCTTTTGTTGGCATCGAGTCGCAGAAATTTCTTCTTTGGAATATCTGTCCATTATTTAAACCATGCTGCAAGCCTCGCATATCTTTATCCCCAGTGTAGTGTAAAGTCGGTTCATATGACATTTTTATCCTAAGACCGAGCTGAATACTTAATAAGATACATTTTAATGCAAAGAAATATGCATTGGGTGTTGTTTGTTGTCAGGCTGATAAGCGCACCGAGGAGACATCTGTTCATAAAAAAATTTTTGTTCGTGACTTTATTATAACTTTGGCGTTTTAAAGATTTTATGATCCATATGCTTTGATATCTGAACCTTGTACAGCTTTGTACTAAAAAAATCGTAGGAGATTTTCTACTTTTTCTTATACTGTTACTTTCTAAGAAAATTGCTTTCAACTTTTATGGGCTCAAGTCACTTGAGATTAACTTTTAGTCAGCAGCTGCCTTCCACTACAGTCTCTTTCTCATGGTCGAGGAAATATTATCAGTTTTTGTTTCTGAAAAGCAAATGAATCGGTTTTTATAAGTTCGTCAGATCTTCGTCGAAATTTTTCTGTTTTTAACTACTTTAGGGCGTTTGTCATCATATTCTGAGAGTAGGTACTATAGTATTTAACACTCTGGTCCGCTATGCTATGATGATTTTTGTGGTGAGTTCTGTAACTTTTCAATACCATATTCATGCCACTTATTTCTAGTCCATATATTATGCACGCGGTTTTCCATTTGAGACCGATTTATCCAGAAATTACTGCTTGAATAACCGAATTATGATATCGTCTGAAAATAACGCGAAGTGTCTCAAGTCATGTCAGTCCGTTCGAAGTTAGAAATCATTTAGAGAAAATATGGTTATGCTATTATTTTATAGGTATTCTTACATCAAAAATAAATATAGATAAGACAATTCATGATGGTAGCTTCTGAGATAAAGAATTCCGGAGGTAAACTAGTTTACCATTCGAATCTCCGGGGGGGACTATGTCAGGGGGAACATCATGCAAATATTTTGAGAACCGGGTTCTCTCTTGAAGCTTTGTCGACGTTCGATTGATAACGGCATTTCGTAACACCGATGCCCCGGTTTCACCAATACGAATCTAAACTCCGTCCACCAATATTTGTGAATCCTGATATCCTTGCCCTAACCGAGAACCAAGTCGAATCGTCAACTGATTCGACATATCTTCCTTGCTCAGGATACGAGGGTTGCCTTTTATATTTCGGGATTAGAGAGCAAAAACAAATATTGATCATAGAAAATCACTTTATTGTTTTTCAAAATATTCCCCATGAAGATCTATACACTTTTGCATGCGTTTGGACCAATTGTCGAAGCACTTTTGCCACTCTGATTGAGGTATCTCCAACACATGCATTCTGAATGCAGCAACCGCTTCTTCAGGTGTCGAAAAACGTTGACCTCTCAGTTTGTTTTTGACGTACGGGAATAAAAAGAAGTCATTCGGTGCCAAGTCAGGACTATACGGCGGATGACCCATCAAATCGATGTTTTGGGTGCTCAAAAATGCAGTTGTCGCAGCCGATGTGTGAGAGCTCGCATTGTCGTGGTGAAGAGTGATCCGTCTTCGGCGGTTGGTTTTCCTGATTTCTTGGAAGACAACTGGCAAACAAATGGTTGTGTACCACTCAGAATTGACTGTTCTGCGTTGTTCTAGTGGTACGGTTGCGACATGTCCAGTTTTTCCGAAAAAACAGGCGACCATTTGCTTGGAAGTGCTTCGTGCGCGAACAACTTTTGTTGGATTTGGCTCATCTTGAAGCACCCAGACAGTCGACTGCTGTTTACTTTCGGGCTCATACGCGTAAATCCACGATTCATCACCTGTCACGATGTCATAGACGTGTTTCGAAGCACCGCGACCGTATTTTTTGAGCATTTCTTTCGACCAATTGACACGAGCCTTTTTTGGGCGATTGACAAATTGTGTGGGATCCAACGCGAACAAATTTTTTTGACAGTCAAATGTTTATGCAATATTGAATGTATGCTGGTCCCACTAGCGCCTAAGGTTGTCTCAATCTCACGATAGGTCACATGACGATCTTCCAATATCAGTTCGCGCACAGCATCAATGGTTTTCGGAACAACAACTGATTTTGGACGACCTTCACGAAATTCATCTTGGAGTGAACTACGACCACGATTGAATTCACCATACCATCGATAAACACTGGTCTTTGATGGAGCTTCATCGCCAAAAATTGAATTAAGTTCATCCATGCACTGTTGCTGAGTTAATCGACGCCGAAAGTTGTAAAAAATAATCGCACGAAAATGTTGATGATTTAATTCCATTTTTGGGCCGAGATGAATCTTTTAAGTTACTGTAAACAACACAAATAGCGCTCGTATGTCAAAACGTTCTGAGTGCGTATAACCTCAAAAATGTCCAACTTTACGGCAGAGCTGTCAATTGCCGGATTGCAACACTAGGATTGCCAAATCCTGAAACATAAGAGGCAACCCTCGTACGACTTACTTTCGAAATACCGTTTTAAGGGCGGAGTCTATGTCTTCGCGGGGTCAGATCTGGCTTGCCAGAGGATGGAGGCGTTGGAACCAAATAACGTGGACATCATGTAACTGAGGGTCATGCTGAGGAATTCTGTAAAACTTCTTTGACATCTTTACCGCTCTCCGAACGACGATCGACCAGCGATATATTTCGAACATCTTTCACGTGCCATCGACTGGATACAGATCAACCACCCAGCTTCTGAAATTGTCGTCCTTGGGGATTTTAATGTGCACAATTCCTGCTGCTTGATGTGTTATAACAGAACCGACAAGGCCGGGAGGCTGGCGGAGATGTACGCTGTTAACCGCAATTTGACTCAACTTGTGGAGGAACCTACGCGAGTGCCGGATGCCCGAGGTGATTATGCGAACACCCTGGATTTGTTTTTGAGATCCGAGCCGAGCATTTATACCATGGAGTTTGCTGCGCCACAGGGAAACTCAGATAACTGCTTGGTATCGGTCGCGGAACTGTGGCGTTTCTAACAGATACACACACAATACACAAGCAAATAGTGAAGAACACCGAACGGAAATCGAATAAGAAAATGTATCAGAGTCGTATACCACAGCGATAACACAACAATTCCACATCAGTTGAGTGTACTTGAGTTTAGAAATGGAATTCGTACAAGCGGCAGTGGCCTGATGTATTGAGCATTGGTTACATTTTTAGTGATTCTAACTGTCATAGCATCAGTTCGAATCACACGTTCTTCACGATCGTCGCAATAAGCTATAGAACCGCTTGCATTTCAAGCGAAAAACCGACTTAAGCAGCTTTGCCATGTATGTAAGTTTGGGGCTGGCAACTGAGACGATTTGCGGGATTTCCTCGCATCCTTCCGTGGTCGGAGTTGTGCTTTCGAGTCTGCGAGGTTAATGTATGCGCGGAATCGGCCAGGCTGGAGATCTGCATTCCGCATTCCATCAAATGAAGTTCATCTGATAAACCTCGGTTGGATAAAAAATGCGAGCAGATTAAAATAGAGCTTCAGATAATGGCGCTCCAATCCCATCGAGTCAACAGAATGAATTTTGTTAGAATCAGAAACGCATGCAACCAGGCAATTGATACCGCGAAGAAGGCTTATAACGACAGAATGACCAATCAACATCTTCAGTGCCCAACGGGTTTGCGTCCCTTCTGGCCAATGGCAAGGGCTGTCAGCAGTAACTTCGCTTCCTCCTCTTTCCCCCCGTTAGCAACGGACAGCGAGACGTTAGTCACAAATTCTAAAGATAAAGCTAATGTATTCCCGAATTTATTTTCCGCGAATTAACTTCTCGATGCCGGTCTTTTGGAGCCACCTGTGATCGCATCGATATGGGTTTTTCATTTTTATTTTTCCCAACATTTTTTATTTCCGTTTTTTTCTTAGATTCTAAATTATATGCTAGACAAAAAATACTTAAATTCAATCTTAATTATCTTATATTATAACTTACTGGTCCTACGCAGACGCTCTAAGTTAAACATAATATGACTATTGTGCACTTTTCCTTTCGGCGACAGATCTTCGTTTGTGGCTGTAGTTATGACTATTTGTTGTGATAGTAGACCTCGCTCCGAGGTAGCGTGTCTCCTCGTCCTGAAAAGGATGGGGGATCTCTTAGACCGCTCCTGAGGGGACCCGTGGCGGTCGCCACCGTGCTTCCTCAAACCTTGAGGGAAGAGTAGCAACCGATCGTGGGTGGATGATGTCTTCCTTGAATTGACAGTCACCAGCCTCTGCAGGGGTTGCTCGCCACCAGGGATCTGCAACTTCAAAATCTGGAAAGAAATCCTTTCTCTACAAAACTCAAAAAACGCGGGAGGTATCTACTTTAGTATCTTGTATTTTATTACTTCTAGTACTTCCTCCAGGGACAATGGCTTGTTAGATACTCCGGCCCGGAGGTCGCGATGCATCTTCCTTTTAAATGAAAACAAATCGAGATTTTGTATCTTGAAACGAACGTTTCAGAAGGAAAATCTCGATTTCGGGTGTGATGCCCATGACGATAATCGTTTTTAAATTGGTGCATATTAGGATATGCATTGGAATTTGGGTTTTTTGCTTTTGTTATCCGTCTGGCTTATGCTGACAAGAGTTTGCGTGTCCTTCGGATGGGTAACACAAGATCCATGGGAATTAGGTAATGGGTTTTGAATTGGTGCATTTACAAGTCATAAAACATCTGGCATGTGAAGATATAGAATAGGATGTTTATGATTGCTTGAATTGTGTGTCGGCGGAAAATAGATATGCCTTTGTTTAGACACATGCGCATTTTGGGCTTTGAATCTTGTAGAAATTTGAATTGAATTACATTCAATGTTTGAGTTTGAACGTTTAGTTCGATTTGGATGATCTTGAATTTAATGTTGATTTGGGTGTAGGGCCAATTTACCAGTCGGCCATTTATCAGGAGATACCTATTGCTGACGTTAACCCTCTTGACTCTATGAATTCTTTGCCTTCACTCCCTATTTGTCCCGTCAACGGCCATACTCCACTACCGAGGGGCCTAGCTGGTAAGTACAGCTTGCACAACACCTACTTGTCCACCTAAGATATTTTATCCAACGGTCAAAGCCACTCAGAGTCCAACTACAATTGTCTAGACTGCTCACCAACCTAAGCCAGTGGTCGAAGCCACACAAAGACCAGCGACAATTGGTCTTGACTGCTCACTGGCCTACGCCAACGGTCTGACTTCTTTAGGGATTCACATTAGCAAGTTCAACACTAATCGATACACAATCTACAGCTACCCAGCAAGGCGTTAATCTCTTCAGTATCGTTCACAATGGATTCCTTATGGGCATGATACTATCGGTTTTACCAGACATGCCATCGTGTTCCTTCCTCCTAGATATACCTGTGGCGTCTCTAACAGATACACACACAATAACAAGCACAGTAGTGAAGAACACCGAACGAAAATCGAATAAGAAAATACATCAGAGCCGTATACCATAGCGATAACATAACAATTCACATCAGTGGAGTATAGTTGAGTTTAATAATCGAATTCAAAAATCGGCCAGTAGCCTGATGTGTTACGCTTCGGTTCAATTTTTGGTGATTCCAACTGTCATAGCGTCAGTTCGAATCACACGTTCTTCACTATTATTTCAAACGCTATATACCCATTAACGTTCGCCCTCTCCATACAGAACCGGTCCCCTATTCACCGTGTTGTTACCCTACTTATCTTCCAGCTTTCACATCGTTGCCGCCTTCATCTCTGGATCAATTCCCTCAACATCTTTGGTGACAGTGCCACTGAACAACGTCTCTGTGTTAAATCCGAATCAGCTATCTAACTAACGGCCGTATTTTGAACTAACACCAACAACGGGCTTTGCTGCTAAAGGTCGACTCTTTTGATTCTGGAGTGATGAGTTATTAGTCTGTGCAGAACAGTTGTCTTACGTGTCTGTGACCTTTAATTAAAAATAACGATAAATTGTAATTATTACTATTACTATTACTATTACTATTACTATTACTATTACTATTACTATTACTATTACTATTACTATTACTATTACTATTACTATTACTATTACTATTACTATTACTATTACTATTACTATTACTATTACTATTACTATTACTATTACTATTACTATTACTATTACTATTACTATTACTATTACTATTACTATTACTATTACTATTACTATTACTATTACTATTACTATTACTATTACTATTACTATTACTATTACTATTACTATTACTATTACTATTACTATTACTATTACTATTACTATTAATATTACTATTACTATTACTATTACTATTACTATCACTATTACTATTACTATTACTATTATATTCCTATTACTATTACTATTACTATTACTATTACTATTACTATTACTATTACTATTACTATTACTATTACTATTACTATTTATTGGCCTGCAGGAACCCAGAAGTTCATGACCTCGCCGACTCGACTCCGCCATCGTTCTCTGCCATGTGCACTCTCCTTCCACGATTGATCATCCGATACGATCTCCTCAAGGTCAAACCCAACATTGTCCGCCCATCTCCGTCGCGGCCGTCCTACCGGTTTCCTTCTCATTGGCTCACCGTCAAGAATTCTACGCACGGTCCTATCGTTGCCCATTCGCGCTACATGTCTGGCCCATCTTAATGTTCGCGACTTGATTACTCTCACTATAGTAGGTTTGCGGTATAGCTCTTCCAATTCGTGGTTGTGGAGTTTCCTCCATTGTCCTGCCTCCTCGTCATATTTACCGCCAAAGATACGCCTTAAAACTTTACTCTCGAATACGCGGAATTTGTTTTCTTCCCGTTTTGTGAGAGCCCATGGTTCGCATCCGTATAGAACAATCGGCATGATTATGGTTCTATGAACATGGAGTTTTGTATTACGTGATAGCAGTTTGGATTTCAGGAGTTTCCTGACTGCCTGCCAGCTAGCGTTGCCGGAATCAGTCTTTTGTTAATTTCCTTCGACATTTTATTACCCACCTCTTCTGACGCTTGCATGATGTTTACACTGTTTTTTCTTACAGTTTCTAGATTATCGCCCAGAACGGCGATGTCATCCGCATATGCGAGCACTGGTGTGACCCCGTTCAGGCATGATCGGCCATGTTGTCGTCTTGTACCATTCTGATGACATACTCGAGCACAAGGTTAAAAAGACATAGTGAGAGACCAGCCCCTAATAGTCTTGCACGTAAAAATAAATTATTATGGACAATTTAACAAGCCTCGAGAGTTGCTAAATAAGGCCAAGACCGGATCCCGGTTGTAGTGCCGATGATGATGATGATGATGAGACGCCATCCCCCGCTTTTAGTCTGTCACGGATTTCAGATTGTTCTGAGAGGTGGTTTTCTATTCTAACTCGCCCTTTGTTTTCGTTCATGCAAATTTGAATGAGGGCGGCATATTTTTTCAGGATTCCCACCTCAACTACAATATGGTAAAGTCATTGCCTTGCGACTGAGATGTAGGCTTTTTTGAAGTCAACGAAAAGTTGCTGAACCGTCTCTCCGTATTCCCACTTCTTTCCCAGCAGTTGCCTTATTGTGAACATTTGGTCACTTGTTGACCGGTTCCTACGGTATCCGCATTGGTAGCCTCCCAGTATTTCTTCTGCGTACGGTGTGATTCTCACCAGTATGACATTTATTAATATTTTGTATGTGGTTGGCAGCAATGATATTCCTCTGTACTTTTCGCAGTCAGATCTGTCGCCTTTTTTGAAAATGGGGACGATTATTGAAGTTTTCCATTCTTCTGGAGTGATTTCCTTATCCCATATTGTTTCAATGAGCTGGTGGATCTTTCGAGCGGTTGCCTTTCCTCCATGCTCCACAAGCTCTGCCGGAATGCAGTCGACTCCAGGAGCCTTGTTGTTTTACAATCGATTTATTGCGTCTACAACTTCGTCGAAAGAGGGCTCTGGGATCTGAAGCTCGGCTGTATGTACGTCTGGTACGTTTATTTGTGGTTGGTGGGTGCGCGTATTGAGCAGGTTTTCAAAGTACTATTTCCACCTTGTCACGATATTTTTTGTTTCTGTCACCAGACAGCCGTTTGTGTCTCGGATTATTTTGGCTCTCCCTCGGTAGCCATTTTTAATTGAATTTATGCCGGCATACATACCTCTGATGTTCTTTCCTCTGGGATTTTCTAGGATTTTTTCGATCCGAGTCTTCTCCCTTTCGCGTTTTTCGCGTTTGAAAAGTCTCATTGTCTCTTTCCGAAATGTCGCGTATCTTTCTGCGTTGACTGCATCATATCTTTCTAAGTCGACTCTAAGTCGTTTACGTTCTTCGATCTTCGTCCTGGAATCATCGTCAAACCAAGGTTTGGTCTTAATTGTTTTCTTAAATCCTAATACCTTTTGGGCTGTTTGTTTGATTGTTTCTCTGATCGATGTCCATTTAGTGTACACAATATTGGCCTTTTCCTTCCTCTGCTCCCTTTCTCTAGGACGCTAAACCTATTCGTTAGTTCGTCTTGATATTCAGCCCTTTTGCGCAGGTCTTTTAGTTTATCAATGCCGAATTTTTTGCTCACCTCTCGTGACTGCCCGTGAGGGTTTGCTGCGACCCGACTCCTGATTTTGCCCATCACTAGAAGGTGATCGGAGTCGTAATCTGCTCCTCTATATTATGTTACGTCAAGGATGTTCGAGTGGTGTCTTTTGTCTATGAGGAAGTGGTCTATTTGGTTACGCGTTACGCCGTCGGGTGATATCCATGTGGCTTTATGGATTTGCTTGTACTTGAACATCGTGCTTTTCACTACCAGATATTTTGACGCTGCGAACGTGATAATTCGAATGCCATTATCATTTGAAACGTCATGTAGGGTTTCTTTACCTATTGTTCGCTGGAAGATATCTTCCTTTCTAATTTTTAATGTCTCATTGAGGTCGCCGAGGAGGATTTTAACATCGAATGATGAGATCCCATCAAATACTTCCTCTAAGGTCTCGTATAATGTGTCCTTCGTTTCTTCGTCAGTAGATTCTGTCGGAGCGTGTATGTTTATAAATACATAATTGTACCATGTGCCCTGTATTGTTAGCACCGACATTCGGTCTTTAATAAATTACACATCCTTAACATGGGGCGTAATCTTCTTGCTTATTATGAAGCCAGTCCCGAGGTTATGTGTATCGGTACCTCCACACGCCAGCGCAAACCCGTTAGTTTCGACTACTTGATGTGGGAGTCGGACTTCCGGAAGCGCGACGATGTCCATTTCATATTGCTTCGCTTTTTCTACGACCGTCTGTATCGCGTCTGGTTTATATAACGTTTGAACATCCCACGTGCCGACGCACATATCTCGCCTTTTCCGTTTTTCCCTGCGTCTTCTTTTCGACGAGTCGGTGTTTTCTTGATGATTTGTTTTCTTATGGTAGTGTCGGCTCATCACACCTACACCTACCGGGTTTTTCGTGGGATTGTGTTATGTGTATTGGTTATTTATTTTTGTTCCCACGAGTCTTGGGGTTTTAAATAGTCCGGCATATGTATATGTAGACCCCCACTTTGATATGGTAAGGCCTGCTTATTTCTCTGATTCGACCCGGTGTCAGAGAGGCCCCGTTATAATACAGCCGGTATACCCCTGGCTGCAAACCATCCAATGGGCACGATAACGCCCTGGATTAGGGATGGGTGCAGGAGATAGAAGATAATTTAATTTAGTGCGGTAAGTGCCCCATTTGTTAGCTTAGACAAACCCTAAAATAATATAATATAAAACTTATAAATAACTTGACTAGCTTAGTCTGTAATGGTCACGGTGACACGTAACACCCTGGATTAGGGGTGGTAGATCTTTGTGCGTTACTCCGCGCTAGCCGGTCTGATATGTGTGACCCTACTGGAATCATATGCTTCCGTTAGCATAGCCTGAGTGATTGATTGTAGCCAACACCACGTCAAGGTTTCTACCAAGGAGAGGATCGGTAAATTGTAACGCTTAAATTATGTATAGTTATGTGTTATCATTTAATTCATGATGTCAACTGCAATAAAAATCGAAATAATAAAATAATTGACCTTCGGAAGGTCTTTATATCGTGTTAGCGGTACATAAAAATAGGCGCCAACATTTCAGAAAATAATAAATTCAATCATAAAAAGCCGAAATAGCTCAAATGAGCGGAAGCCACATTCATCCCATTCATCGACTTAAAATAGGAATCACTATTACACGCAATACCCAGTATGTTGGATCGATAACCTGCAAGTCAGTATGGAACACATATTTATGCGTGCTTACGTTATAGGGAGCTTCGCTAGCATCCACTCAGGATTCAATTTGAAATTTACGTGGTTCAATACCAATTGTAGATGTCATGATATTTATGCATGCTTGACTTTCATGATGTTAATTAAAATAAAAGTATTGAGAATTTGTTTAAAATGTCAACAAAGACGACCCGGAACAGAAACAAGAATGACTACAGAGTTAAAACATTCCACCAAAAATGTATTGTTTCCAAAGTCGGATGTAATGTCCTTAACTAAAGAGGAAAAAGAACAAAAACAGAATTTGTTGCGTTTGATGGTACGATTGTCAACATGTGGATCTACTTCGACCATTTTCTTGATTTGAGTGACATTGTAGAAGACCTTATAGGGAGCTTCGCTAGCATCCACTCAAGATTCAATTTGAAATTTAGGTGGTTCAATACCATTTGTAAATGTCATGATATTTATGCATGCTTACCCATACTATTACAGTAGGGACGTTACCATCATTAAAAAAAATGCAATTTGAAGTGACCTGCGTCGTATAGCTATACGATATGTAGGATATTAATATAAAAGCTTGACGCATATAAAAAGCTTGACGCATGTACTACACCATCGTTACCTCGTTACAAGTTTCCGCGCGACATACTTGCCGACAGATCTCATTCGGTTCTCCGGTTAGCTAGGATTACGATGACGTCGCAAAATGCAATGAGTTGGAGAAATTCAATGAAGGCTTTGCAGCATCGTTGAGTAAAAACCTATTCAAAGGACTGCGTCGTCTTCACTCTGAGAATTCAGGCAATCAATACAAAAATTGTCGTCAGTTGCTGTTGGTCAAATCAAATCGTCAAGGAAGACGTCCACTATAAATCTTACACATTAAAGTGGGACAGACCGCCAGGACAAAATGAGTTGAATTCAGCAAATTTTTGAGTTCTGTCTGGCCTTTCAACAGCCCATATTTGCATGTTTCAAACTTCTCAATATAGAGCGTAGTTGAAGGGGTCCAGATATCTAAACATTGCAACATTGACAGCTGTTATTGAAGCAGCATTCATCAGTGCGCAGTGTAATGCATCTGTGTATGCTTCAGACCAAGAATGGAACCGGTCAAGCAAGCAAGCGGATGGTATACTGTCTTACAAACACTGCTTTTAAATTTTTTCGTTGTTTTAAATTTTTTCGCAAAAGAAATTACGATTGAAAAAAAAGTATAATTTGTCCGGATTTTGGCCTCACACTCTGTATGTAACTGTCGGTTTGCAGTAGATGTCTGACTAAGTTTCTGCCCCTCTAATTCTAATTAATTGAGTTACCAAAAGTTGAGAGTAGGATCAACCAATCAACTTGTCTTGATATTGGTAGAAAACACTGACATAGCAGAAAGAGGTGGTAAGCAATTCCAAGTTGGAATAATATGAAGTTCAGTAGTAAGTTCACTTATAATATTTTTTTTTTTTTTGGGTGCACCACCGTTCTTCCGGTTCCCCGGGAAGAGTGGGCTACCGTGGTTGTCCTCTTTGGGTTGTCTCGAACCCGTGTGTTGGCGCACGATTATACCGATGTTTCTGAACTAAAAAACTGAAAACTTCCTGCTAAGCAGTCACAAAAACAAACACTTCCGGTTCTGTTAAAAAACTCATTTTATTTTAAGTTTAATCTTAATTGTTTTTGAGGAGGTCTTCTCCTCACGCACGCTACTCACAGACTCCTTCAAGCGACTCCACTCAAGCCACTCTTCCAGGGTGTTCACCTTCTCACTTCGATATTCTGAATCTCATATCTTTTTCTTCTTTCGAAGATCAAGACGCATCGCCGCTTATCGCTTGATCCTTTCTTGGGGTTTTTGTTTGTATTAGCCATCTGGCTAATGCAAACAAGAGTTTTCGTGCACTTCCGATGCGTAACACAAGATCCATGGAAATTGGTTGTTAGTTTTAAAATGGGTGCATTTGCAAGTCATAAAACATCTGGCATGTGAAGATATGTAATAGGACATTTATGATTGCAAGAATTGTGTATCGGCGGATCGAATAGATATGCCTTTGTTTGGACACGTGCACTTTTGGGTTTTGGATCTTGTAGCAAATTTAGGTGTTAATTGCTTATGGCATACAGGAGAAAATATGCATTATGCTGTTTGATTTTAGGGAATTGAATTGAATAAATGAATTGAATTGAGTAAACGAATTGAACAGAGTAAATGAATTGAATTGGATAAATGAGAATTTGAACGTTTAGTTCGATTGGGTTTGATATTGAATTCAATGTTGTGTTGAGGATATGAAATGGATTTTGTTATAGGTAGGATTTGTGTATATGTGGGAGGAAAATGGTAGGCTTCTTGGAGCACTACACGCTTGCTTTCGTACTGAAAGCTTTAAACATATTTTTCTAAAGAACCTACGAGGGTGGGCTGAAAAGTTTCCGTGAAGATAGCACTCTCCCAGCATGAGAAAGCTGTCCGCGCGTTGGGTGCCGCGATTGTTCTCGTTAGACGAAAAACGTGTTCGAATTAACATTTCCAACGCTCTGTTGGCGTAGTTTAGCCGCAATAAATTCGCGTTTTGGCCCCGATTAATTGCTGTCGATGAAACTTGGATACACCATTATACGCCGGAAACAAAAATACAGTAAAAATAGTGGACTGTAAAGGGGTAATCGGCTCCAAAAAAGCAAAAACTGTTTTTTCAGCTGGGAAAGTGATGACGACCGTTTTTTGGGATAGTCATGGAGTGATCTTAATCGATTATCTTCAAAAAGGACAAACCATTACAGGAGCATACTATGCACCATCACTTGACCAACTGAAGGCAGAAATTACGGAAAAACGGCCACATTTGCAGAAAAAGAAAATCCTGTTTCACCAAGATAACGCGCCGTCTCACACCTCAGCGGTTGCCATGGCGAAAATCCACGAATTACGGTTTGGACTGCTTGACCATCTGCCTTACTCACCAGATCTAGCCCCAACCGACTTTTTTTGTTCCCTAATCTAAAAATTGCGGTCGGATCACAGAGAGTTTCGTTAAATGAGAAGGCAATCACTTTTGTGAACAGTTTTTTTTTTTGCAGAGAAAAACGCCGAATACTATTTGGACGAGTTAGAGAGATGAGAGCATCGCTGGGAGAAGTGTGTAGAGTTACAAGGAGACTGTGGAGAAAAATAAAAATAAATTTTAAGAAAAAATGTCTTGTATCTTCGTTCATACGTCCAGGAGTTCCACAACTTTAAACATACAAACAATTTAATTAGCAGGAAATGAATAAAAATGAATATTACCCATCGTTCGGGGGTATCTAAAGTACAGAAATAACTTTTTGCACTCCATAAATGACAGCCACTTAAGAATTGACAAAATGTATCATATATTCAGTGAATGTTGATTCATCGGGAAATTTTGGAAACATCCTTATAATACAACTGTGGCGAAGAAGCGTTGTGCACCGGCGTACGGCGCTGATTCTCTTCTTCCTCCATCATCACTATAAGGAAGTTCCGCCAAAAATTGTTCGCCGGGAATTGTCCCCAACGAACGAAACAAAGCACACAGATGGCACCGAAGCCAAAGTTAATGAAACGCACTGTATGTAGTTTAATATAACTGGTTTTATTGCTGGTGATCCGTTTTTAATTTAATTTTAATTTATGAAGAATGTTTATATTTATTTTAAACATGGTACGCATTCACGGAGTATAACTAGGCGAGTACAAGCACTCTGGTGTTGTTTGTTTTTAGGAGACTTTAGCACTCGCGCGGAGACTTGTTCGACTATGGGTGTGTGCATCCACGGATGCCACGGGGAGCGGAAGACGCACCGACCGGATCGGTGGTTGGAATACGACTTAGCGATATTAATTCGCTATCAAAAGAAATTTGGGAAGACGCACCGACCGGATCGGTGGTTGGAATACGACTTAGCGATATTAATTCGCTATCAAAAGAAATTTGGCCAGTGATTAAGGCTCTCTTAAATTAAGGTACACATATATGTGTGAACATTGGTTCATTCATGTGACGAAACCATGAGAACGAATCTAAAACAAAGAAAGGGCGTGTGCATCCATGCGATGCGCGTTCGGCTAAGCAAACAAGCCAAATCTCATCGGATGCTAATTGGGTCTTTGTTTGCTCATGCCTCGAGGTCACGAGGAACGGATCCAGGGAAATTAAAAAACAAAGGGACCGTATAGATCGTTGTCTAGGATGTGCATCGCGGCTAAATAAATACAACGACGATCCATCGAAGAAATGGTGTTAAAAGCAAAGATGGGACCAGGGCATCATAAAAGTCTTAGATGAGTGATGCCCTTGTGTAAATAGGTGAATAGCCATTCGAAAGAGGTGCTAATGGGTTGCAATACTTTATACAACGAGAATTGTATATCGTATCTTGGGTCGGTGGCCGAAACGAACCGCTTGCTTGCACTTGTATATGCAGGAAAATTCGTTTGTGGGAAACGGATTCTATATTTACATTGTTTATGTTTTGAATTCAATCCGGCGGCTATGCGCGAAGTCGATGATTATTTGGAGATTCAAACAAAGGAGTATTTCTGGGTAATGTGCTTGCAGCTGTATCGATAGTAGCAAGTTATTGTGAAGCAATTCAGATGGTTACACTAAGACGGTTTTGTATAACATCTATTGTATATGGCATCTAAGGCGACTCAAGTGTAGAACTCTAGTGTGAGTGTTTATACTAAACGAGAATTCGGTTCTAGGTCGCTAATGCAGAGATGCATTTATGCCTGCTTGAATGTCCTTGTGCGAGAAATTCTTTACAGGAATTTCTACGTAATGCGTATGTATGATTGGGATCTGCGATAAATTTGAATAGAATTATGGGCGTTTTTGGATTCAAATGAATGCAGGTAAGAATTCTTTTCCAAAAGCTTTTAAATAAATAAATTTGATAAGCTTGATGAGTGAAGCACTTACAGGTGCTAATGCGATTGCATTAGCAGGAAATTATGAAAGTTGGGTAGCAGTTATGGGGGTTCTTCGGGTAAGTAGCAGTGAGGATTGGCGGAACCGCCACACAACCTTATAGTACGGTCGAGCCAAATTTTGTTATTTCGAAAATGTAAACATAAAAACGAGAATGTTTTATAGAAAATGTTTAAATCAAAACTATGGTTCGATAATAAACGATTAAAAATCGGTTTTGAATATAGGTATATCTCGAAGTACACGATACTTGAGTTGCACAATTTACACAAAAAGTAAATGGGACATTCCTTCAGGTTACATGTTATTTGAGTCACACGGGCTTTTACCAATCTTCATAAAAAGGACAAAATAATAAGCCATCATCATCATCGACACTACAACCGGGATCCGGTCTTGGCCTTATTTAGCAAGTCTATTCCACCGGTATTCGGTGCTTATCCGGGACTTGTTAAATTGTCCATAAAAATTTGTTTTTCCGGGCAAGATTATTAGCCTTGTGCCGCTCAAAATAATAAGTATTAATCTTAAGATTTTGTTTTTATACCAAGTTTCAAGTTGCACAGCCTGTTATCTCTGATTTTATACATAGATATGTACATACTAAATCCGAGTTTCGACTTATACGTTACAGTCACCAATACAGAGTTAATTAAGTATTTGGAGTGCAACGGACTTCTGAATGACTGTCAATACGGATTCCGTGGCAGACGGTCCACGGGAGACCTTTTGACACTTATAACCGATATATGGACATCTGCGATTGAACGCCATGGTGAGTCAAGGGCGGTTGCATTGGATATCTCCAAGGCTTTTGACCGCGTCTATGACGGGGCACTGCTGAGCAAACGTCCATATGGACTTCCCCAGCACCTTGTCGACTGAAAATCGATCGATCCGGGTTGTTGTGAACGGCGAGTGTTCGGATCGGTATCCTGTTAATTCGGGGGTGCCCCAAGGTTCTATTTTGGCTCCATCCTTGTTTTTGGTTCACATAAATAATTTGTTGGAGTCAACGGATAGCAAGGTGTTCAGTTTTGCGGATGATAGTACGGTTGTTTCCTCCTTTTCGAGTGTTCGGCCGATTGGTGCATCTACGTCGCACCAGCTGGGATGTAGACAGGTAGGGTTCTGCAGTGGGGAAAGGCCAATCTTGTCGACTTCAATGCAGCTAAGACACAATCTACAATATTCACAAAGAAAAGTGGATCATCGGTTCCACAACTGATGATGAATAGCCAGGCCCTCGAATCTAGTGAAAGCTTGAAATTACTCGGCATCACGATCTGTGGCAATGTATCATGGCATAAACACGTATCGAGTATCGCCAGGTCAGCCTCAGGAAAACTGAGCTATCTTTTTAGAGCCAAGAAATATTTTACTCCGGCCCAACTTCTTCTCCTATATAAATCCCAAATTAGACCCGCGCTCAAATATTGCTCTCATGTTTGGAACTCGGCTCCTAAACATACCCTCGGCCTACTTGAAAGCATACAGAGACGAGCGACCCGCCTGATCCGGGACTCGGCGTTGGCGTCAGGACTACAGTCGCTATCACATCGAAGGCGCGTAGCCGACCTCTGTCTGTTTTTACAGATATTATCACGGGTACTGTTCTTCGGAGATTTGTGGTATTGTTCCACGCAATTCGGCTTATATGCGCTCCACAAGGCAATCCGATGGATCGCACCCGTTTGTGGTTCATCTCCCGACGGCGCGAACAACCCAGCATCAGAACTCGTTCCGTTACAGAGCGGGGAAGCTGTGGAACTCCCTTCCCACGCGAGTGTTCCCGAAGCGTTACAACCTGCAACTGTTCAAAAAGAACTGCAACAGTTATTTGGTGGGATCTCGGGGCACCCACCCGGCGCTATAGGTTCGCCTCTCCCGAGAGAAGTCTAATAAAAAAAAAAAAAAAAAAAAAAAAAAAAAAAAAAAAAAAAAAAAAAAAAGGAACTCGAGGTACGCCGGTACTTAAAAAAACGGCCGATAAATATATTACAAACTCAGTGAGTTACCACGTCGACCGTGTCGGGAAGAAAACTTTGAGATCAACGCACTCAAAGATTTAAATCCGTTTTTCTCGACGTCACGCCCAATTAAAGTAAACATTATTTGATTAACTTTAATTTTTTTATATGAACTTACCTTTAACCTCTCTTTCAAGTTTCGTATCTTACTCGTTGTTTCTCGATAAGTGTCTCAGTTTCATTTTTTTCCAATTACGTGTTATAGCCAGCTTTGTTTTGAGAACTCTGAACGTATTGGTGGGTTTAAGACTATGGTTTTCGATGTAACACAGTGGCTCATTCAGGGAGTATATAATATAATGACATGCACGCGGCTGTATATGCCAATATTGAAACGCTACTTGTAACCTCAAGAATTTCTGTAGAATTGTGACAAGTAACGGAATCGGTTTAAAAGGTTTTGAACACAGTTGGGTTATACTACTATTCATATTTTGTTTATCCATTACATCAGAAGTCTGTGGAGAAAGGAATATAAAATTTTTATTAATATTTCATACACGAAGTATTATAATTTTTAAAGATTTCCTATTTTTCGGCACTCTCGGCGCTCTGCATGTTACTTGCAGTCATAGAATATAACCTAAAAGCAAACGTGCATTTTTCTAGGTCTCACAATTCCCATGTTTCCAATCAAATTAGAGCACTCTCTCGTTTTCCTTTTGAATAGAGTATATCGACTTACGATCCCGACATAACACTTGTAACCCTGTACAACCATTTCAAACTTGAATCCAACTAATCCCTTGTACTCGCCAACTGCAGTTAACACCACACGAAAATTAAGTCAAGTTCCAAGTCTTTCCAAGACTAAGTCATTGGGCATATTATCCGTCGTTCAGCAACCGGAATTTAATTAGACTTAGCCTACTTCTGAGGTTAATCATCCGCTGTGGCGATGCCTCTATGAAAGCAAGAGCCACCACTTGTCTTGACCGTGCTCGACCATTTAAGTGGATTACCCTATTCAAAAGCAAGGATGTATGCTGCATACACATTCACATCCTTCTTCCCACATTCTGCGCATAGCTATGGATATGCGTATGTAGAATACACCAAAAGAAATTAGTCAATAGCTTAGCAAATTGCTTCCAATTCATTAATCACCCCCTCTCGTGGTGCAATAGTACAACAATTCTGTCGATTTCACCCCTTTTCCAAAGCCATCCACACGCTCCTGAATGGCAGTTGGGTCAAGTAGAACATATCGTCTTCATGCTACAAGGTTACCGATAACAATTGTGACGAATGTATAAAGGGAGACTTTTTAATTATCCACAACGTGCGACATGTAAGGCGCCGCACAACACTAAGATTACACTGAGGTAAACTGGGAATCTGGTGAACAAAGGAAAATATAGATCAAAAGGAAAGAGAATACGGATTGGTATCCTGGCAATGGCAATTCCGTTTGAAATAATCCGCAACCTTAAGGACTTAATGAAGCCGTAGTTGTGGGTTCCCGAAAAAGAAAACGCCCATGCCTTTATGTTTAATCCAGAGGTGTGAAAAAGTGCAAACGCTTATTTGGAAAAAAGAAAGAAAAATTGTGAACGAATTTTCTACTTGGAGGACATTGTTACTTATAAACTGTTATTAGAAAGGTGTAATATAGGGGAAAAAGTGAACGGGTCAACAACGTACTGAGTGGAATAGCTCTTCCATCGATTGCACTTAATCCGTAGCATCGTTGAAGACTTTTCAAGATGTGAATTAATTTTCGAACAATGCAGTTTTACCATTAAATAGTTAGTTGTATAGTTATAAACTGCATTTTTATGTAAGTTGTCAGCTCGTTCAACAAAAGTAATCATTTATCTCATTACATAGTTTACAAATTATTTTACGGGATTTTGTGTGGTATTAACTTCTGGAATACAAGGTTCCACAACTTTGTATGACTGTATGCTTCTATTATTATTATGTGAATCAGCTCATCACCAAAATAGAGTTGTATGATCTGCCTTTTCGAAGGTGCCTCTTCGGAGGATAAGAGGCCACAAAATTAAATGGTGCATGCTACTGTACAGCCAGAACTGTTGCAATCTTATATTTCAATATTAAAAAAATGGTTGCATTGTTTAATTTTAATTTTATTCCATAATTCATAAATAACCTTCTTGGGCATTGCCAGTGTAAAATGAATACTGGGCTCATAGAGTTGAACATTATTCTAAGTAACAATACGAGGGTTGCCTCTTATGTTTCGGGATTTGGCAACCCTAGTGTTGCAATCCGGCAATTGACAGCTCTGTCGTAAAGTTGGACATTTTTGAGGTTATACGCACTCAGAACGTTTTGACATACGACCGCTATTTGTGTTGTTTACAGTAACTTAAAAGATTCATCTCGGCCCAAAAATGGAATTAAATCGTCAACATTTTCGTGCGATTATTTTTTACAACTTTCGGCGTGGATTAACTCAGCAACAGTGCATGGATGAACTTAATTCAATTTTTGGCGATGAAGCTCCATCAAGGACCAGTGTTTATCGATGGTATGGTGAATTCAATCGTGGTCGTAGTTCACTCCAAGATGAATTTCGTGAAGGTCGTCCAAAATCAGTTGTTGTTCCGAAAACCATTGATGCTGTGCGCGAACTGATATTGGAAGATCGTCATGTGACCTATCGTGAGATTGAGACAACCTTAGGCGTTATTGGGACCAGCATACATTCAATATTGCATAAACATTTGACTGTCAAAAAAATTTGTTTGCGTTGGATCCCACACAATTTGTCAATCGCCCAAAAAAAGGCTCGTGTCAATTGGTCGAAAGAAATGCTCAAAAAATACGGTCGCGGTGCTTCGAAACACGTCTATGACATCGTGACAGGTGATGAATCGTGGATTTACGCGTATGAGCCCGAAAGTAAACAACAGTCGACTGTCTGGGTGTTTCAAGATGAGCCAAATCCAACAAAAGTTGTTTGCGCACGAAGCACTTCCAAGCAAATGGTCGCCTGTTTTTTCGTAAAAACTGGACATGTCGCAACCGTACCACTAGAACAACGCAGAACAGTCAATTCTGAGTGGTACACAACCATTTGTTTGCCAGTTGTCTTCCAAGAAATCAGGAAAACCAACCGCCAAAGACGGATCACTCTTCACCACGACAATGCGAGCTCTCACACATCGGCTGCGACAACTGCATTTTTGAGCACCCAAAACATCGATTTGATGGGTCATCCGCCATATAGTCCTGACTTGGCACCGAATGACTTCCTTTTATTCCCGTACGTAAAAAACAAACTGAGAGGTCAACGTTTTTCGACACCTGAAGAAGCGGTTGCTGCATTCAGAATGCATGTGTTGGAGATACCTCTATCAGAGTGGCAAAAGTGCTTCGACAATTGGTTCAAACGCATGCAAAAGTGTATAGATCTTCATGGGGAATATTTTGAAAAACAATAAAGTGATTTTCGATGATCAATATTTGTTTTTGTTCTCTAATCCCGAAATATAAAAGGCAACCCTCGTACATAACTCTTCATATCTCGTTTCATAAAAATACCATAATTTATATTACCTTGTCATGATGGATATAAGTCTCATATCTTGTGGTTAATCTACATTCATGTCTTTCTGTGCTATCCGCCGTAGCTTATAACAATTTGCACTCTTGCCAAAAAGTCTAGTGAAGGATAACCTCTAGCCGGAAGGCTAAAATACAGTTTAGCATCTGAGAAGATCTTTCTTATGTAAGTCTTTATTTTAGAGAAAGTTATAAAACGGCGGCTCTTCTTTATGATTGCTTTAAAAAAATTTTTAAATAGTCTGGCAACAATTTTGGAAAGGAAGTTGTTGCATAGTGTGAGACAGGAAGAATAGCTATTGCTCAGTGTCAACGCAATGAGAACAATGCTCTCTGATGGTCTGAACGCCAAGAGATTAATTGGACAAAAACAGGTGTTTATTGAGCTCTCAAGAGAAATAAACTATTTTCAGTCACCCACCTACGTTTTTATCAAAATTCGTTTGTATCCAACAAGCGTTGAATACACGCGGTCAGGAACACGATGGTGTCTCCTGGCCAAAGAGATTTGTGTGTCAGACAAGCGCTGAACACACGCGTTTGGAATACGATGGTGTCTCCTGGCGTTTGAATTCTCGATCGAATACGGCAACACAGCAATGGCGTCAGCAGTCTGATTCCTGAAACCCAATGCGTTATTTAAAACTGAAACAGAATGAATACCTTTTTTCGAATGAATGTCGCAGTCCAAGGAATCCTGCTGCAGTCCCCAGAAATATTTATAAATTCTTAATGAAATTATTATAAGGCATTCATAGAATCTTTTCCCCTTACCGGAGGTAAACTATTTAAACAATTTATTTCACAGAGCATTAAAGCGAACTGGTCGCTACAATGTTTGAGCAAAGAAGAAAAACAAAACAAAAAAATGGTTGTCATTTGACAACCAACAGAATTAATTCCAAAATGTCAGCTGATTGCTGACATTGTTTAAGGTGATGCCACATCTTGTATTTAATTGCGAATTCGCCGGTTGTGTCAAGGGCGAATCCGCAACATTCCACCCGCCTTCGCCAATCATTGGCGAATCGTATGGCTCCAGGGGATGGTCATCCGGAGCTGGGACGGGAGGTTCCTCTTCCAGTGGCAGGATACTTATTTTTGTGATGGGTCTTATGAGTGTGCCCGTAGCGGTCCGCAGGGTCACCACTCTCACGAGACCGTCCCGGCCTGGATGCACCTCAAGTATTCGTGCGAGGTTCCATTTGCAGGGACGAGCCAATTCAGTCCGGATCACACACAATTGGCCGACAGTGATTTTGGTGTTTTGCTGATGCCACTTTGATCGGTGTTGAAAGTTCTGCAAGTACTCGGTGGACCAGCGCAACCAAAAGTGTTCGTACATGTTACTGAGCAGTTGCGGGCGGGATAAACGTGACTTCGAAGTGCTGAATGTGGAGGGTTCCGGGATGGTGGTGGTCGGACATCCAATCAGAAAGTGTCCGGGTGTCAGTGCTGTCAGATCTGTAGGGTCATTCCGCAACGGCTGTAGGGGGCGTTCAAACATGCCTCCACTTGGGCCAACAGGGTGGATAGTTCTTCAAAATTTAGGAGAGTGTCTCCGATGACGCGTTTGAGGTGAAATTTGGTACTTTTTACCGCGGCCTCCCAGATTCCTCCAAAATGGGGGGCTGCCGGGGGGTTAAATCGCCACTCGGTGCCTTCATTTGCGAGGACGCGAGCAATCTCAGCAGTGTGCGGCGTTGCCTGAGTGAATAGTGTGCGTAATTCCTGATCAGCCCCGACGAAGTTGGTCCCACAATCGCTGGTTAATGTGACGCAAATTCCTCTTCGAGCCACGAAGCAGCGGTAAACTCGAATGAAATCGTCGGTGGAGTATCCAGACGCCGCTTCCAAATGTACCGCCCGTGTGGCGAGACATATGAATACGGCAATGTATCCTTTAAATGTGCGTGGGGTACGGAACCCGGAACCCCGAATGGCTATGGGGCCGGCGTAATCAACACCGGTATGTAAAAATGGTCTTCCTGGCCTGACTCGATTAACCGGTAAATCCGCCATTTGTTGAAACGTCCGGGGGGGGGGGGGGTGAATGTCGCCAGCAACGGAGGCAACGAAACACCACTCCTTTGACCAGCTGTCGTCCACGTAGGATCCAAAATCGTTGGCGAATATAATTAAGTGACAACTGCGCGCCACCATGGAGGGTTTTTTCATGAGCGTCCCGGGCGATCAACAATGAGAGAACGGAGCCGGACGGGAGGATGAGTGGGTGCTTCTCATCAGGATGTAATAATGAGTGGCGCTGTCTTCCTCCAACCCGGAGCAAGCCTTCGGGGTCGATGAAAGGGTTGAGACGTAATAACAGGCCGACCTGCTCGGATGAGTGACGATATCTCCTTAGGAAAACTGGTTTTCTGTACGTAGGCGATCCACCGTTTAAGGGCCAAGCCAAGCTGCATTGGTATCAACTCAGCGATTATTCTTGGGTTAGCGTTCGGACGTGGCGTCTTGGCTGAGGGATTTCCTTGTTGTAGTCGTTGAATAAATTCGATACACCTCGCCGTCACGCGGATGAGCGTGGGGAGCCGGGAGTAGCGCAGTAGCAGGTAGCCTTTTCTTCTCGTGGGCGAATCGTGACGTGGCTGGTCAGAGGACGGCATTCCAAGTTTACCTCGGGAACTGTTGTTAAGGTACACGGCCATGGAGTTGATGTAAGAAGGAAATCGGGGCCATTCAACCATATGGATGGTGCGTGCAGGCGGTCCGCCGAGGTTCCACGGGAGGCTAAGTCGGCAGGGTTTTGAGCGCCGGAAACATGGTGCCAGTATGCGCCAGGAAAAGTGGTCTGGATTTCTGAGACCCGGTTAGCAACATAGGTTTTCCATCGGCTCGGTGTCCCACGGATCCATGCTATAGCGACAGTGGAGTCTGACCATAGGTGGATGTTGGATGTTGGAAGTGACAGAATAAAGAGAACACGTTTCGTCAGGCACGTCAGTAATAATGCGGCGCACAGCTCCAGGCGGGGCAGGGACATCTGCTTTATCGAGCACACTTTAGTTTTGGACGCAAGGATGATGCAGGGTGGTTTCGACGGGCCTCCGAGCGTTCCTAGGTAGTCGACCACGCCGTAAGCAGCCTGTGAAGCATCGGCGAACCCATGGAGTTCGACAAATAGGCGGTCGTCAGGGCATTGCCCGGTCCATCGCGGAATGCGGAGAGTTTCTAGTTGTTTTAAACCGGTGACTAGGTCCCGCCATTGGGACTCCAGAGGTGGGGGGAGCGGATCATCCCATCCGAGTCCGAGTGGCCACAGGGACCACATGAAGATTTTGAATTTGACCACGGCGGGGGATATCCACCCAAGGGGGTCGTAGAGACGGCCGATGAAAGCAAGCGCCCTTCGCTTGGTGTGGGTTTTGTCAGCTGTTAAGTCGTGGAGTGAGAAGACGAAGCAATCTTCTTGTGGTCGCCATTTAATTCCAAGGATCGACTGGGCATCCGCAGAGGGGCAAGTTGGGCACGGTCCGATTTCCGAATCTGGTAACTGAAGTAATGAAGGGTGGTTGGAGGTCCATTTACTGAAAGGAAAACAGGGGGTTGCCAATAACGCCGAGAGTTGCCCTTTTAGTATCTGTGCCCCTGCGATGGTATTTGAACCAGCAAATATATCATCCACGTATGTGTCTTCGGTCAAAATCTTTGCCGCATCTGGGAATCGTTCACCCTCATCCAACGCCAACTGTCGAAGTGTTCGATTGGCTTGATACGGGGAACTTGCGAGCCCGTATGTCACGGTGTTGAGTGAATAGGTTTTGATGTCTGCCGAGGGATTAGATCGCCAGAGTATTTGCTGATAGTTTCGGCCTTGCTCATCAATCTTTATCTGACGATATATCTTTGCAATGTCCGCTGAGAAGACGTATCGACGGATGCGCCAGCGCATTAGTACGTCGAAAATCTCGGTTTGGAGTTTGGGTCCAACGTAGAGGCACTCATTGAGTCTTTGTTCTGGCGGAGCCATTGAATACAACACGGATCTTAGATGTTTGTCCGGATGTTTTGAACACCCCATGGTGTGGTATGAGGCATCGCTGTGGGGAAGTGTCCGCAGCTCTGGGTTTCACTTCGCTCATGTGGCCAAGCGAGATGTATTCTTCTATGAACTCCTTGTAACGTTCTTTGAATTGCGGTTGACGCTGGAATCTTGTTTCCAGACGCCGGAATGCAGCGGTGGCGGTGCTTGTGGAATCTCCCAATTGATTAACATTGGACTTCAGGGGAAGTCGGAGTGAGTAACGGCCTTGGGGATCACGTGGATGTGTCGAAAGAAAGTGGCCCTCCCAAGTTTCTTCGTCCGCTGTCAAGGCGGAGGCTGTGGTCGGGATTTCTTCTTGGACCCAGAATTCCTCCATGAGATCACGCAGTTCCAGATCAATACTGATTTGATGGCTGTTTAGTGGTACGATGGCGTTGAGTCGTTTGCCGATGGAGGGGCGTGGGCCGGGAGGCGACGCGCCAGTGAGTATACATCCCAAATGAGTGGCCTGGGCAATGATGTCTGAATGGTTGGACTTCCTAAGTCCTGATTTGATGATGGCCGGATACACATCGGCGCCAATGATTAGTTCCACTTTTTCCCTGGACGGGATGTCCGGGTCCGCAAGGTGTAGGTCTGCCGCGACAGCGAGGTCGCCCGGCAGTAGGCCAGGGGGTGGCACGTAATCCGACAAGTGGGGCAAAATCAGTGCATTGGTTGTCCAGCCCCTAGCACCGTCGAGACGAGGCATTGTCGTGACTGACGACTGTATCTTTGCGGTGTGGCATCGGGTGCCTCCGACTCCTTGAACTGGTATGAACGATGCCCGACGGCGGAAGCGCAAGCGCTGAGCGAGAGATTCAGATATAAATGTAGCTTCAGAGCACGGGTCGATCAGGGCCCTAGCTTCCACTCGACGCTGTGTGCCCGACCCAATGACAACGCGTGCTGTAGCCAATAAAGTTGGTCGATGTGGTGGGGCGGCAAGAGTGTGCGACGACACCCCATGGTTCTGGGTTTCATTGGTGTTATCGCTGGTTCCCACATTTGGCGATGGCCGTGATATCACTGATCCGGCATGTAAAAGTGTGTGGTGTCGTCCTTGACATTGTCGGCATCGTTTGGTGGAAGGGCAATCACGCATTAGATGTCCACCCAGACAGTTGAAACAAAGCTTTCGTTGGGTAACCTGGGCCTTTCGCTGATCGACATTGAGCGCCTTGAATCCTTCACATGAACCTAGATAATGAAAAGAGTTACAAAATGGACTTCTGATCGCTCTTATGTCGATGAGGGTGCTCGCTGTTGCTTCGGGCAGCTCCATGAACTCCAATGCCTCAATCCTTGTTTTTAGGAACGCGTCCAGTTATTTGTAGGTCGGCGTTTCCGTGGTGTTGCCATGTAAGGTCTGCCAATCACGACTAGTTCGGGGGTCCACGCGTTGGATGGTCAAGTGGACCAAGATGTCATCCAAGGTCTTTACGGGGCGACCAAGAGCATCCAGGCTGTCAATCGCATCGTTGGTGGTTTCGGGGAGTGTGCGCAGGCCTGCGGCTGACTCCTTAGCCAGGGCAGGTACGTTGAGGAGCGTAGTCAGGGCAGAGTGAAGCAAGGCGCGTGTGTTGCCATAGTGGTCCACCAGCTTACCCCAAGCTCGGTGATAGTTGTCCTCCGTCACGGGAATATTTTGAATGGCTCTGGCGGCCTCGTCCCGGAGACTGGACTTCAAGTAAAACAATCCTTCCACATTGTTCGGGGTGGTCTGCCAGTACCGCCAGGAACAGATCCTTAAATGGTCGCCATTCCGAATATTTGCCGGAAAATGTTGGCATCTGCACCGGGGGAAGTTTTCGCACATGTGGCCGACTGAAGGTTGTGTCATTGTAAATACAATTTGAGGAATTGTAGAGCACTTAACTTAGATTGAAAATCGTTTGAGACTGATTGATAAAAAAGGAATCATTCTTCCGCCTTTTTCCGCAATCAATGTCACACGTATCATCCTTCACTCTTACGTTTGCCTAACTTAGTACGAGGGGGACTCCATGGAATGGTTGATCTCACTATTTGGTTTCTGTTTTTTTGGTTCATTTCAGTGACTGAAGCCCTGAATATCAACATCATTTCAATTTTTTAATAAACGTTTCAGGTCATCGCAAAACCGTTGCCAGAGCCGCAAAGTTGTCATTTGAACTTACGCACAATAGTCCTCGTATCTCATCTAACGTTGTAGCGTGAAATATAGGGTTTTCCAATAGGGACTTGACTACTTTTTTCGGTAGTAAATTTTTATAACTTGCAGACGTTTTTCGTCCGTCTACTTAACCATAATGAAAATGTTGAATAAACTGAATAAATTGACAGTGACAGTTCGATGATTAGTGAAAGGGTGCGTCCACAAATGAAATTCAAAGTTGTCAAGTCGCTATTGGAAAACCCGATACATAATTTGTGCATCGCATGCGAAGTCGTAAGCATCTTACACATGTTGGGAAAAAAATTATCGCTATTATAAGGAATTTGTGTTGCCTTGTTTAGGTATTGTTTATAATCCAGTTGAAAATTAATTATTTTGGTTCAACTATTTGCAAAACGGCCATGACTTGCCGGTGGATGTAATAAAACCCCTGGAACAAACACACGTGCACAATTTATTCTTCGTCTTTTATTGGTTATAACTCAACACACACACTTCCTTCACATTATTTCGTTACATGTGCGTACGTTTTTCTATTGCGTTTCGATGCACGAGTTTACTTAAATTTATTGGACCATGTTACCTACATGTGCGTTTGCCTATTGTCATGACGTTTGACGCATAAATTTACATTTATTTTTGTAAGGTAACGCAGTTACTTACGATAAATATCTGATCATAAATTGTAGATGTTGTGTTATATTATCACCTATGACAGCTAGCCAACTTTGTATGAGGAGGACTCCACGAAAAGTTTAATCTCGCTATTTTTTTCTTTTGGTTCATTTCAGTGACAGCGTTAGTTCGAGTGCAGGCTGTTTGCTATTGCGGAACTCTTTGCCACTGAATATCAACATCATATTAATTTTGCTTTTTCGCAGTTCTAATCCAGCACCTTCGAGCAACTTTCAATTCCAGTTTATCGTTTGATTCTACTTCCCACACATTTCTTGGAAGGTTTTTGCTATTATGACGACTGCTATATTGGTTGCATAGCCCATGATATCTATTCTTGGGCGTTAGATGATGTGCAGTGCCGCTTGATATATTATGTTCAATAAGAGCCGAGGACTGAACCCTGTGGTATTTTCTTCTCCGGCCTCATATGAGTTGCGAGGCAACCTAAATTAGCCTGATACTCCTGGTTGATATAGCACATTAATAATGTGGTTCCAACCACCTCAATTTAGACACCCTGATTATTTATTGTGTAGTACTGTTTCGTGCCATTACGCCATATGGATTCCGCCAGCATTCTGTGATAAATTCTGCGGATTTAGTTGTGCGTATCCACCATATTGGTTTTACGGTACAAGTCATACTACACTTGCAAGAATCCTCCTCTTCCATAGCTGTACTGTTCTATTCTGGAAAAGCTGTACTCAGCAAGTACATATACATAAGTAAGAATGGTATGATATTGGTTTTTCTGGAGATTTAGTACTTTTGATGCCAGAATGTTTCATTCCAACAAGTACTTCATGTAAATGATGCTGGATTTTCCTGATTTCAGCACAACTATTTTATTACACCATACATGATACCCTTTTATTCTATATTCCTCGATTATGTGATTTTTGGCAATTCTTATTATTTCCTCTGTGGCTGCTGCCAACTATTACTTTTTGATCCGGTATTAAAAACCGAGATTTCCATCGCTCGCGAATAGGCTTAGAATGCAGTGTACTGATATGTTTTAAGTCGTTCTTTGACAAAATTATAGGCAGATATTTTTTTATTGTACGTTTTTCGTTAGTTTCCTCAAAGCCTGGATCTTATCGGTTTTCACAGCTTTCGTGGTTACTTTCCGACTTCTCTAAGGTAGTTGGTAAGCGTTTTATGTTCTATCCTTTCTTCATTATAATGAGATTTCTACGCATTTTAATTTATTGTCATCAGAGCTGAAGAATATTTCGAGCCATCGTGCGGTTGTGTAAGTGTTAGGTTTTGTGGCTTTCCAAAAATAGCAACGTCGCACACAGGTTATTTGTTTTTTTACACTAAGGCGCGCACAAAAGGAGATTTTGAAGCACCCTTAAATGTCAGAGCCCAGTGCGAGAGTTAACGCATCATCTCTCCATGAGTCACGTTTCCATGGGAATAGACATATCGCAAACATTCTAATCTCAAGAATTCATTTCTTCATAAGTCATTATACTTTCCCATAGAAACATAGATGATAAAGAAATATTCGAATCTCACTGATGGATGTTTCAGAAACTCTAAGATAAATGCATGGCTAACCTTATCAACCTAGGTCAGTATAAATAGATCAAGATTTTGTAAATGAAAACTAGACAGTAGTCAATGAACATTCAAATGTGAACGAATCAATCAGTAAAAAAAAAGTGTCTGTGAAGTGTTCCTATAAAGGACTTACAACCTCAAAATACAGTATTAGAACCGGAAGCGGGTGACACCTTAAATATTTTATAATTCATCGTTTTATAATTTCTTCTTTTATAATTTATCAATTTATAATTTATCATTTTATGATTTATCATTTTATAATTTATCATTTTATAATTAATATTTTATAATTTATCATTTTATAATTTATCATTTTATAGTTTATCATTTTATAGTTTATCATTTTATAATTTATCGTGTTATAATTTATCATTTTATAATTTATCATTTTATAATTTATCATTTTATAATTTATCATTTTATAATTTATCATTTTATAATTAATATTTTATAATTTATCATTTTATAGTTCATCATTTTATAATTTATTGTGTTATAATTTATCGTTTTATAATTTTTCATTTTATAATTTATCATTTTATAATTCATCATTTTATAATTTATCATTTTATAATTTATCATTTTATAATTTATCATTTTATAATTTATCATTTAATAGTTTATCATTTTATAATTTATCATTTTATAGTTTATCATTTTATAATTTATCATTTTATAATTTATCATTTTATAATTAATATTTTATAATTTATCATTTTAAAATTTATCATTTTATAGTTCATCATTTTATAATTTATTGTGTTATAATTTATCGTTTTATAATTTTTCATTTTATAATTTATCATTTTATAATTCATCATTTTATAATTTATCATTTTATAATTCATCATTTTATAATTTATCATTTTATAATTTATCATTTTATAATTTATCATTTTATAATTTATCATTTTATAGTTTATCATTTTATAATTTATCATTTTATAGTTTATCATTTTATAATTTATCATTTTATAATTTATCATTTTATAATTAATATTTTATAATTTATCATTTTAAAATTTATCATTTTATAGTTCATCATTTTATAATTTATTGTGTTATAATTTATCGTTTTATAATTCATCATTTTATAATTTATCATTTTATAATTTATCATTTTATAATTTATCATTTTATAATTTATCATTTTATAGTTTATCATTTTATAATTTATCATTTTATAGTTTATCATTTTATAATTTATCATTTTATAATTTATCATTTTATAATTAATATTTTATAATTTATCATTTTAAAATTTATCATTTTATAGTTCATCATTTTATAATTTATTGTGTTATAATTTATCGTTTTATAATTTTTCATTTTATAATTTATCATTTTATAATTCATCATTTTATAATTTATCATTTTATAATTCATCATTTTATAATTTATCATTTTATAATTTATCATTTTATAATTTATCATTTTATAATTTATCATTTTATAGTTTATCATTTTATAATTTATCATTTTATAGTTTATCATTTTATAATTTATCATTTTATAATTTATCATTTTATAATTAATATTTTATAATTTATCATTTTAAAATTTATCATTTTATAGTTCATCATTTTATAATTTATTGTGTTATAATTTATCGTTTTATAATTTTTCATTTTATAATTTATCATTTTATAATTCATCATTTTATAATTTATCATTTTATAATTCATCATTTTATAATTTATCATTTTATAATTTATCATTTTATAATTTATCATTTTATAATTTATCATTTTATAGTTTATCATTTTATAATTTATCATTTTATAGTTTATCATTTTATAATTTATCATTTTATAATTTATCATTTTATAATTAATATTTTATAATTTATCATTTTAAAATTTATCATTTTATAGTTCATCATTTTATAATTTATTGTGTTATAATTTATCGTTTTATAATTTTTCATTTTATAATTTATCATTTTATAATTCATCATTTTATAATTTATCATTTTATAATTTATCATTTTATAATTTATCATTTTGTAATTTATCATTTTATAGTTTATCATTTTATAATTTATCATTTTATAATTTATCGTGTTATAATTTATCATTTTATAATTTATCATTTTATAATTTATCATTTTATAATTTATCATTTTATAATTTATCATTTTATAATTAATATTTCATAATTTATCATTTTATAATTTATCATTTTATAGTTCATCTATTTATAATTTATTGTGTTATAATTTATCATTTTATAATTTATCATTTTATAATTTATCATTTTATAATTTATCATTTTATAATTTATCATTTTATAGTTCATCTATTTATAATTTATTGTGTTATAATTTATCATTTTATAATTTATCATTTTATAATTTATCATTTTATAATTTATCATTTTATAATTTATCATTTTATAGTTTATCATTTTATAATTTATCATTTTATAGTTTATCATTTTATAATTTATCATTTTATAATTTATCATTTTATAATTAATATTTTATAATTTATCATTTTAAAATTTATCATTTTATAATTCATCATTTTATAATTTATTGTGTTATAATTTATCGTTTTATAATTTTTCATTTTATAATTTATAATTTTATAATTTATAATTTTATAATTCATCATTTTATAATTTATCATTTTATAATTTATCATTTTATAATTTATCATTTTATAGTTTATCATTTTATAGTTTATCATTTTATAGTTTATCATTTTATAATTTATCATTTTATAGTTTATCATTTTATAATTTATCGTGTTATAATTTATCATTTTAAAATTTATCATTTTATAGTTCATCATTTTATAATTTATTGTGTTATAATTTATCGTTTTATAATTTTTCATTTTATAATTTATAATTTTATAATTCATCATTTTATAATTTATCATTTTATAATTTATCATTTTATAATTTATCATTTTATAGTTTATCATTTTATAGTTTATCGTTTTATAATTTATCATTTTATAATTTATCATTTTATAATTTATCATTTTATAATTTATCATTTTATAATTTATCATTTTATAATTTATCATTTTATAATTTATTATTTTATAATTTAGCATCACTTTCATATTTCTAAACCTTTTACATTACATTCTGTCTTAAACTTAATTCCATTTCTATTGTGCTTTCTAATTTCCTAATCGTTTCCAGGTTATTGCAATTATGGAGATTTTAAGGGAATTCTTAATTTGGTTTTCTTCCTTGGTTGTTCCTTTTACCTTTTTATCTTTCTCGTTTTCTTTGCTGTAACCTTTGTGAATATCATATATAACTTTAACTCTGTTACTACCAGTTGTTGTTTACATATACTCGTTACCGCTAATTTGTGTCAGTTGCTAACTATATCCCCATGTATTTCTGCTCGACTGAAGACGTGGACTGATGGCTCTTCTGGAGACATTGAGGACAGAACTCGCCTCCGCGGTAGCCAGGATTGCTGTTCTCGAAAAAGAGAATGCAGCACTAAAAGCTACATCACCCCCGACCCCCTCCAAACCAAAAAAACCCTGACCCAAATATGGGAATCGAACGCGAAATGACAACCCTCGACAGCGACTTTGATTTCTCTGCCGACGAGAGTTTCTTCCCCCAATACTTCTCACTCCACGCCTACCTCTCTTCGTGGGGAAAAACGGAAAACACCTCAGGCAACAGTAAACTGCGAGGGAGGTCCTTCAGGTAAACCACCGGCTGTAAAACTGTGCCAAACCTCTCTGTACACCACACTGCACAAAAAGCGATCCCTTTGGGAAAATCGTGCACACCAAAGGCAGCATCATCCACATCCCGAAAACCAAAGACCGCTCCAAATATAAAGGCCACACAAACAGTGGTCACGGTCGACCACCTGCTCTAAAAAAGAAGCAGCAACCTGGGGTCTTTTCACGAGACCTCAACCTAAAGGAGTTCGTCGGTGATATGAACCGACAAGGAATCTCGAACTTTAAGGCAAACACCTTGAGTCCCAGCCTCAATAAAATCGTAACCTACGATCGACAGATGTTCTGTAAGGTTAACGATACCCTGAAGGCCAAGGAGGTGAATTATTACACATTTACCCCGGCCAACGAAAAGTCGAGACCATCCTCTTAAAACGAGTCGCTGCCTGTTGGGAAAAGGACGAAATCGTAATTGCCTTTGAGGCAACATTTCCCCACGTCAAATTCACCGACGTTAAAAAATTCTCTCCCCCACAACGGTTTGCGAACATCAGACCGCAAAAATACAGGAAGGTGGACATATGGCAGCTTCACCTTGCCCCAGGAACCAACATAGACTCCATAATACGGACAAAGTCGCTTCCAACTCTTCTCTGTCTTCGAGGTATTTCGTAACAATGAAATACCTCAATGCCGACGTTGCCAACGTTTCGGGCATGTCTCCCGGAACTGCAACATGAATCGCCGCTGCGTCCGTTGTGGAAAATCCCACGACATTGGCAAGTGCGAACTCCCGCCAGCAAAATACGATCCCACAACAAATGTGCAGGCTGAAATTACGTTGCCAACTTGCTGCAACTGCGATAAGAAAGGACATCCGGTAAGCTACAGGAACTGCCCTAAAAGTTAGTCCACAGAACCAAGGAGACTCGAGCTAAACAAGTAGCCAAGTCAAACTTCGGAAAACAAGCCACACAAAATTTCATCCAAAATGGGTTTACATTCGCTGAAAAGGTTAAAGGGATCCAAACAAAGAATATGAAAACTTCACCACCTCTCACCCAAAAACATATTCAAGTTCCTAAGCGATCCGCTATACAGGCCAACACAATGCCACAAATCCAAGCGGCGGCACAAAAGCCTGCAAAGGGGTAACCCTCAATGCTCGAGAAGCTACTTAGTCTCTCCCGCGTGATTGAGGATATTAGACCCGGATATGAAAAACTAACAACTGAGGCTGAAAGGGATGCACTCCTTTTCACGGCATATGTAAGACATACGCTTCACAATGGATCCCGAAATTAAAGTTATCCTTATAAATGTCAACTCCCTTGTTTCGCTATCAAAGCGTGCGATAGTCTCTGACTTCATTAAGGATAACCGTATTCTAGTTAATAGCGAACTTCGCCATGAAGCTATCGACCTTCCACATTTCGAGTCCATTAAAGATGTTTATTGGTTTGGACAGCAATCCCGCTATTTTTACTTGACTAGTTACGTTGGTCATGGTCAACTTACAACGTCGTATCAATTTGTTTGGAATGCCGAACTCTTCAGGGCATCATATAGTTCTACCCTGGCTATCCTGTCGTAGGCGGCCTTAAGGTCCATAAATGGATGATATAATGGAATTTTTAATTCCAGACATTTTTCCATCGCCTGCCTAAGGGTGAATATCTGATCTATCGCTGATTTGCCTGGGATGAACCCGCATTGATATTGACCAATGATGACTTTAGCGTATGGGGCTATCCGATCTTGTAGGATAGTGGAGAGTATCTTATAGGCGGTACTCCGCAATGTTATACCCCTATAGTTGCTGCACAGTGTGATATTTCCCTTCTTATGGATGTGACAAATTATACCACGATGCCAATCTTCCGGCATCTCCTCTTGCTCCCATACGTGCACCACGATCTCATGAATTGCGTGATGTAACGCTGTCACTATTTGTTTGATCAGCTCAGCTTGTATGCCATCAGCTCCGGAGGCTTTATTTGACCTGTCTTATGGCTTTTAATGTTTTCTCAATGCTTGGTGGCGGCAAAATTTGGTCTGTCTGCACTTCCCATCACTCCAGAATGCCTTCAGGATCGGTGATCAGATTACCCTCTTTATCCTTGCAGTAAGTACAGCGGGGTGTGTACCTCGTCAGACAGCGGAATATTTGGTAGAACTTCCGCGCCTGGTGCGGACCCCGCTCTCTACTTTTCCCTATTTCACAGACTATATTCTCTTCCCAGGCATTTTTCTTTTGTTTGTATAGTCTTTTTCAGATCTTCTGAGCTCTTTGTATTTCTCCTCACGTACCCGCATCCTATGAGACTGATGCATTGCCCGGTATGCAGCATTCTCACGTTCAGTAACTAGTTTGCACTCATCATCAAACCAGTGGCTCCGATCTCTACGACTACTGCCTAAGATGGAGTTGGCAGTACTAATGACAGTATTCTTAAAGCGTGTCCGTTTCTCTTCTACGCCCGACATTCTGGCCCCAGGAATTACTCTCCTCGAACCTGATCCGCGGATGCAATACGTCTCCGTAAGGCAATCCGCGCTCTGAAAACTGTACCAACAAGATTGTGATCTGATTCGACGTTGGCACCTCGGTACGTTCGTACCGTCATCAGGCTCGAGGAGTGGCGGCGATCTATCAACACGTCGTCAATTTTGTTCCGAATGGTTCCATCAGGTGGTACCCAAGTGGCTTTGTGGACATCTTTACGCGGAAACTTGGTACTTGCAACGACCAAGATTTTCGATGCTGCCAGTTCGATGACTCGTAGTCCATTGTCATTAGTGTTCTCATGCAAACTATGGGAACCTGTGTAGTGCCTGAAAACCGCCCTTCGACCTATTTTTGCATTCAAATCCCAAGAACGATTTTCACATCGTATCTTGGGCAGGCATTGAGGGCCCGTTCGACGTTGTCTTAGTGTTCTTCTTTTTCCTCGTCAGGGGACTCCTCTGTAGGTCCGTGAATGTTTATGAGGCTTATGTTCTTGAACTTGACTCGCACGCGAAGAGTGCGTTTATTGCATTAAAGCCGATGACGGAAGGCTTCAGTTTTTGGCTGACTAGAAAGCTTACCCCGAGCACATGGTATGTCAGCTGCAATAAATGTCATACTCGTTCCTTTGAATAACACCACTCCCCGTCCATCTTATTTCTTGTAATGTTGTTATGTCAGCCTTATATTCGGTCGGGGCATCGGATACCTGCTGCGCAGCTCGAGCTCTGTATAGTGAGTGGACTTTCCATGAGAAAATTCTCTAATCGTTTAGCCAATTTCGTTTCCGTGATCGTCGTCGTGTATCCGGTCCATATCCGATGCTTGTTAAATTTTCCCTAATAATTCATTTTTACGGGCATGGTTATTAGCCTTGTGCCAACTTTTCTCTGTCGCTGCATGCATTGGTTCACTACTTGGCGGGTGCCAAGTAGCTATCCAGGGGTGTCACGTGGAGACTGCATGTCAACTTGGATTGAACAGGGACAAGGACCGTCCTGGCCTTCGCTGGGTTGAAAGCAATCAGTAGCTTTGCCCTGTATGTTGGCTCCCATCCCCTCGGAACGCGCTGGTCCTGGGTCTAAGAATGGTCAATCAACCACCATTAGTTTTTGACCATTGACCAGTTAAAACATTCCTTTTTTATATGAGTTCAATTTCATATCGACCACAATGTCAGAAAAATGGCCCTACATATACAACGAAGACAATAAGAAGAACAAAGCGAGTGTGCGCAAATATTTTGTTCAATTTCACAAAACACATTAACGCTAACGATGTCAGGTATGACTGACATGCAAAAAATGATGAAACACATTTCGCGTTATTTTGTAAAACAACTTAAAAGAGTTTTCGCAAATGCGAATTTAACATAAAAAGGAACTCGCTTGTAAAGCCCGCCGGAACGCGGCGAAAAAAAACTTTTGATTTGTTTGCTACAACAATTAATTAACAAACATCTTGAACCTGTTCCAGCGATACAAACAATCAAAAAGAGTCTTAGAAGTTTCCTGAAATTGAGTAGTGGTGAATAAATTTCCGGTATTTGCTCAGCCTTCCTTGTTTCATACTTATTAAAAACAAGAAAGCTCCACACATTCTAATTCAAACTGTATAGTCTATTGTATTTATTTACCTGTGCATTGCTCATTAAAATTTCCACTCGTTTGCTCATCCTTGCGGCAATAAATTCAAATGTTAATTACTCATCGCCCAACCACGAGAGAATGGGAATGAATCGCACAAAGGAGTGCACAGAAATAACTCAGTCTAAAAAGGAAAATCCGCTTTCTGCCCTTTGAAGGATCGATAAAATCTCCCTCTGCAAAAATTTAGTTTGAAATTTCATCTGATCTGCTGTACCGTGAATTAGAGATGTTCAAAGCTGTTCACCCGAGGCAACCAGACAGACAAAAAATAGCATGGGGTTGGATCTCCCTAACACAAGCTATACCACATTAAGGATACATTTATTGGAAAACTGTCAGGTGTGTTGGTGGATGCACGCAGGAAATGAATGCGAAAGGTGTCTAATGATCTCAAGAACATTATTCAAGTAGACGAAGCTACAGCGACAAAGAACAATCGTCAGAAGTGTACTTAGATGTAGTTCAAGTAGCTTCGTGACCCAGCATCATTCGTTCGTCGCACTTAAGATGTGTTACGTCATTCTCTTCCTATAGTACATGTGGAATAGAGCGGATGACAAAACGCTTAGAACAAGCCACTCGCTTGGAAACCTAATTCTTGATATACCATATAATTTCAAATGCACCCATTTGGACGTTGTTCGGTTTACGACATTCGCAGTCTAAATATTTTTGTAACTCACCGCCCGCAGGCTGAAAGGCATTCCCATAATGACAAAGGATGTTCCATGAACATCGTCGCACCCTTCGTTACATGGGCCATCGTACCCTCGGTAAGCTTTATTAAAAATTTATGGAATATTCATGTGAATATTGTATCAGTTGCCATCTGGCAACAAAACAACGATGAATGCGGGAAAACGAAGCCGGGCAGTATGGCAAGGTACATAACTTTGTGAATAACAACACCAGTTTCTGTGGTGTCTCCTTTTTATCCTTTTCTAACAGTTTCCCTTCAACTTCTGAGTAGTTTGACACACAATATAATTTATTCGAAATTAAGAATCTTTGGTAAGGATTGAAATGTGATACCCAGCTATCGTATCCCAGTACATGTCTTTTGGTGAACCCAACCTGACCGCACAAACTTGCACTTCTATCTCTTGAAGGTTTTAAACGCGCGAGTTAATTTTATTAAACACGTAAGACAAACAATAATATTTTATGGGACCGGGCTCCTTTATTAATTTCACGTCTTAAGGCTATTTTTCTTATTGTATCTATGAAACTTGTTCTGGGTTTTACATTCGGTATTTATATTATTCATTTAACTTTCATTTTTGTTCCCACGAGTCTTGGGGCTTCAGATAGTCCGCCATATCAGAGCCTCTCTTTGATATGGTAAGGCCTGCTTACTGCTCTGATTCGACCCGGTGTCAGAGAGGCGCCGTTATAAAACAGCCAGTATACCCGTGGCTGCAAACCATCCAATGGGCACGGTGACGCGTAACAACCCTGGATTAGGGGTGGTAGCTCTTTGTGTGTTACTCGGCGCTAGCCTGTCTGACATGTATGACGCTACTGGAAGCGTATGCTTCTGTCAGCATAGCCTGAGTGATTTCATTGTAGTTTAAGCACCCGCACATCGTCTAGGTTTCTACCAAGCGGGGGCTTTTAAATTCTCTGGCCCACGTATACACACGATTCTGAGAGAATGTATCATCACCAAACTGTACCTTTACGCGAGGAACAATTTCTGTGTGTCTATAGCGTTTGAAATAATAGTGAAGAAGAACGTGTGATTCGAACTGACGCTATGACAGTTTGAATCACCAAAAATGTTTACCTAAGCGTTACCCATCAGGCTACTGGCCGATTTTAGAATTTGATTTTTAAACTCGACTATACTCCACTGATGTGAATTATTTTTGTTATCGCTATGGTATACGGCTCTGATGTATTTTCTTATTCGATTTTTCGTTCGGTGCTCTTCACTATTTTGCTTGTGAATTGTGTGTGTATCTGTTAGAGTCGCCACACCACCCCCTCCGCAGTAACTTCGATCAGATTCGTATGCGACGACGTAGCGAACAGGAGAACGTCGGAGGCTGTGCTCTATGCGGAAGTCGTGATCATGTGTGAAGTTCTGTTTACTATGGGAAAGTGTATGCTGTGTGTACAGATCACATCGGGATCACCAATTATAGCGTTTGAAATAATAGTGAAGAAGAACGTGTTATTCGAACTGACGCTATGACAGTTTGAATCACCAAAAATTTTACCCAAGCGTTACCCATCAGGCTACTGGCCGATTTTTGAATTTTATTCTTAAACTCGACTATACTCCACTGATGTGAATTTTTATGTTATCGCTTGGTATACGGCTCTGATGTATTTTCTTATTCGATTTTTCGTTCGGTGCTCTTCACTATTTTGCTTGTGAATTGTGTGTATCTGTTAGAGTCGCCACATGTCCAACAAGCGTTGAACACACCTTCCACTAACAAGGGTTCGTGTTTTGTTGTGGGCATAGACGATGACTCTTTACAGAAGTTGCAGAGATCCACCAAAGCAACACAGCAATGGCGTCAGCAGTCTGATTTCTGAAACCCAGTGCGTTTTTTACAACTGAAATTGAATGAATACCTTTAAATGTCCCAAATGCTGAAAATAATCATCCTTCTACTTTCCAGCAACAGTCGGGGTTATTTTGCTTATAATTTTATGTCCTTTATTAAAGTGATTTGTTTTGATTACATCCAAAAATGCGATCTGTGTGGATTACAAGCTAACGAAGAATAGGACAAATTTCACAAAGTTTGTTTACTTTGTCACCTTGACAACCAGAAATATAATAATGTCAGCTAGTTGTTGACATGGTTGCGTTCGCCGCGAATTCGCTGGATGCATCCAGTGAATCCGCAACAATTTCCGATGGTTTAACACCTTCATTTGTTAAGAAATTTATAATAATCCGTTGCGCAACAGACGTATGTACATCTTGCTCATTCATAGCTGTATGGACTACCAAATCATTCACATAATCCCCATAAACCAAACAAAACCCACGCACAAGATTAACTAGCTCGCAACTTATTGCTAAGCAAAAAAGTAAAATTATATTTAAAATAAAAATTTCCAAGCGTCATAAAAACTCAATTCGAATGGATAATAAAGTCTCTCTTCTCGACGGAGACGAAATCCTTGGCAACATTATTTGATTACCAAATGGAGTGGAA
Organism: Microdon myrmicae; assembly: GCA_963931805.1. Classification (NCBI taxonomy): domain Eukaryota; kingdom Metazoa; phylum Arthropoda; class Insecta; order Diptera; family Syrphidae; genus Microdon; species Microdon myrmicae. The sequence continues at coordinate 30,954,280 of OZ007499.1, forward strand.
TGTAACTTGATGAACTTTAACACAGATGTTTACTACGAACTTCTAAGTTTCAACTCATGAAGAATCCTAAAAGTACACAGTTAAGAATCATGTGTAAATTACGTGCTCCTTTACGTGACCTACTCCATCTAACCACCTCTTACTCTCTTCTCAACACTTTTCTTTAATTCTTATAGATTAAGAGAATTCTTAAACTCACTTGAGTTGTGCGGTTGGTAAAGAGATTAATACTTTACATACAGCAGTTTGATAGACGAAGGAAACTAGGAAACTATGGAATATAGTCTGTTGGGGGTAAAAAGTATTGGGATTAGTGAATCTGTGCCCTATCATGGGCACAGATTCACTAATCCCCCAACACTTGTCCGCCGAAAAATTGTTCCTCAGAAAAATTGAAGCACGAAAGGAAAGACATGAATAAAATGCACCGTTGTGTAGTTTAATTGTTTTCTTTATTATTTAATTTTCGTTTTACTAGGTTTAACTCTTTTTATACACTTATTATTTTATTGCAATGTTTTTCTAGTTGTTCTATAAGCAACGAATTTAAATAGCAAATTTCGCGTATCGATTTAACTAGTGCACTTTGGTGTTGCGACAATATTCGCGCAACGACAATATTCGACTGTCTAAAAATCGGGTAATGAAATTTAACTCCGGGCGGCGTGACTAGGCACGGTGGAGATTGGATAGCGACTGACTCTCATTAGGGGTGAAATTCTGTGTTCTATCTTTTGCACACAAGGCAACCAAAAGAGATCACGCCTTTGCTCTCTCATTGTCACGCCCGTCAGAGTATGGTGAGTATCGGTTAATTGATAATTGACGAACGTGGAGAATGAGAGAACAGAAACACGATGTACTGTGATCTCGAGGTAGCTTGGTTGTGTGTGCTGATATCGAGTGCAGCTTCTGAGCATGACCTACTGCCCCAGTGTTACGGCTGTGGTGATGGGAGAGAGCATTGAACCGTATGGAAACAGAATTATGGAGGAGAGGACATGTAGCCGGTGTTATTCACCTGCGAAAAGAGATCATTGATCCCAAGCGAATGGATGATCTGAAGAAAAGTCAATAGGACGCCGCTGATGCTTGGGAAATAATCAGCGTTAGAATCAGACTCTAAGACGCTCAAATAACCGCAGCGATTTTGCTATGATGCAACAGCGTCGTTCGTTTAGACTTGTTGTTGCTAACCGACATGATGTGATTTCCGATGGAAATCTCATGGGCTAGCAAGATGGAGTTGCCGTATGGCAAAAGAGTAGCTAAACTCAATTATGCATTATCTGCATAGGATAATGAGTTTAGCTATGCGTCCCTTGGGAAATCAATGATACTCAGGTGAATACCGAACGGTGGAATAGGGGTTAGTATGACACCCTGAAAGCGGTCGAAATAAGGCGGAAATTGTGGTTGGAATTGTGGGTTGGTTCTCCATGTAGTATAGAGAACTCGCACAGAACACCCCCCCTAGGTCGTGGCTGGGCTTGGGTCAGTATAGGAAGTGGACCTGGTTGGTACCGCGTGTGTTGCCGACAGAGACAACGGGATTGCGGTGCGGTCCACTGGCCTGTTGTGGTTTGCATGGACCAACAGGTATGACGTCCGAGTAGGTCGTGGCCTATCGGTAGCTCGCTCGCATCAACAGTGACGAAGTGGCGTGTGTGGGATGGTGGATCTTCCCGCCCAGAGTTAATTTTCCTCCGCAGCGACGGGGTGCCGTGTGCGGGATGGAGAAGAACTGAGTCTAGGGTCGGCATTTATCGTCCATACGCTGGTATGGAGAGTTTTGTTTGCCGCCCTTGGTAGAAGCGCAGTTTTGTGGGAGCTGGCGTTGACGTGAAGTCTTAGCCTTGCGTGTTTGTGTTGGGATTGAAGACACCGGGGAATTACTTGTTTTTCCCCTTTTTACCCTGTTTCCGCACTTGTTCCGTGTGTTACCTGTATGGCCACACAACTTGCAGCAACTCCGAATGCTATACACTCGGACGTTTGATGTTGCTGGAGCGTTGGAGGCAGAGGGTTGATGTGGTCGCGGATGTGTTCTATTCTGGGACTCCCTCTGCTGGCGCGGTGACCTGTTCTGTGGTAGTGTGGTACATCGCGCACGCCATTCTACAATGTCGTGGCCATACTGCCAGCACCCCCGGCAGAAAGGTGTGTTTCGCCTTTTCCGGCACTCGTCGTATAGGTGGTCTAGCTTATGGCAAAAACTGCACGTGATGCGTGCAGTCACCCGATACAAGCGACGAGCGCCGTGGTCCCTCGTGGTTTGATCCACGGGTGTGGTGTTTTGAGGGGGCGAAGGGCGACCTACCCGTTGGGTATGCGCGTTTCGATGGGCTGTTCGAAACTCCGCGCGGATTTGGTTTAAGTCCCGGGGGAGTGAGGCCTGCAACGCTAGAAGGTCGGATACTGTGACGGTCGCAGGGGAGCTGTCTGAGGAAGACTCGCTTGGCTTGCGGTCAAGGGTGCGTTGGTGAAAACAGGTTGTGCTAAAAGGCGCGTGCCTTCTGGAGGGTGTGGGTGTCTGTGAAAATGACGCCGCTAGAGCAGTCCTGGGTGCTGCAAGAGGAAGTGATGTGTGCCGTGGGTGCCGTGTAGGCAGTGTGACGTGTTTGCTAACCGCCGCGACTTGATATGCAGGGATCTCAGACTGCGGGTCTGAGCTTTCCATGATTGCATCAACAACCTTTGATAAATAGCCCAAATCCTGGTTAGGTTGGGCCATTAATGCCGAGCGGGCATGTTGAGGTAGACACCTCAGAAAGTGTGGCCTAATTAGATCATCCGAGATCCTGGTCCCCGCTATCGAGCGTAAATGGGTCAGGAAAAGTGATGGTCTAATACCCGAGAAATTTGTCTCGTGCGCCAAACTTTGTTGTCTGATGCTGGTGGGTTCGTCCAGAGCGTTGAATACCGAACGATGGAATAGGGGTTAGTATGACACCCTGAAAGCGGTCGAAATAAGGCGGAAATTGTGTATGGAATTGTGGGTTGGTTCTCCATGTAGTATAGAGAACCCCCACAAGTCTATAAACTATCTACAATATTCAGATTACATACACTAGAAAATTGTGGGAAGTTTAGAAGCTTAGAATTCACTTCAAGGAAATGCGTTGTCATACTTTCCAGCACAAACTTGATGTAGATTGAACGTTTCCCTGTTAACCTTAATCCAATTTCAGTGAAATAGTCTTTTCATCATAGTATGATATTTGTACACCATTCACGACCTTGCACTTAATTTTTTAGCACTTTTCCTAGATGAGTATACAAATTAGAACTATCATTATATTTTACATTTTTTGTTGAACCTATCTCCTTCATAAATTATACGCAATCTACACTTCGTTAATGTGAAAATCTATGAGGAAGACGAAGAAAACAAACAGAAATGTCTGCTCATTGAAAATTCTATATATACTTGGGTACCAGTGTTTAACAATGGCTGGAATATCAAATGTTGAATCTTCATTAAACGTCTATAGAATTTGAAAAGACTACATATAAAAAAGTTAAAAGAAGTTAGAAACGCATGACGAAGTCGATTTCCCTACGACTAAGGTTTTCCTAGAGGTGATAATGTACCTTGCCCCTGGTTTGTGTCATTTCTTTCCATGCAACTTTGGTCGGGTTGGAGGATCAAAGTTTCTTAATTGGTATGCAGCAAGGGGTAGCTTTGGGTTTAACAAGCAAAAAACAGAACAAATAAAAAAGGACCTTAACATCATCTTCAACACAAAGAAGAAAACGACAAAAATAAGACTTAAGGTAAACTTCCTACGAGCCCAATAGCTCCCATTCCAAGGGTTGCGGAAGAAACACGACCCACAACAAAGGCCAACCAGCCAGAGGCCTTTTTTAAATGTTTTTTTTTGTGTTTAAAGGCGAACCTTCCCAAAGTATCTGCACGCTTCACTACTTGATACAAGTCCTTAACACAGAACGGAAATCAAGTCAGTCCAGGGTCGTATTGTAAAAAGGGGAAAAAGGGAATATGAAGGAAAAAAATCCAATTTACAAGCACATGAGAGCCCCTGTGAAGGTGGTAGTAAAGCCTTCTCTGCCATTCACTAGCGTCTCTCTTATTTATAATTGCTATTACAAAGCACGTACACGCATACCAGCCATTTCAAGAGCTCGACATAATTGTTACCAAAACCACACACGCCAGGAGTTGCTAAGACGGCCTTTGGCAAGCCCAAATAATTTCGTATGCTATCCTCACAGTTCTTTACAATATATGTGTATTATCAACGTCCTGTGTACGTTTTCACAGAAAATAATTCAGAAAGGTTATATTTGGTGGTTGCGTGATGGTGGATGAATAGAGCTGGGAACTTTCGTTTAACACACACTTGATAAAACTCCTGCACGACACACGTCGCCTTGAAGCTGTAGGTGGTTGGACTTATGGTTTGGCTATAATTACTGACTACCTTCAATAACCTCGACGGAGTATTTCGCCTTAAGTACGCGACATTAGAGAAAATATTTCAGCTGAATAGGAAATAAATTTATTGCCGCCGTGTAGCAGGATTGGAAAATAGTCTATGTCCGCCAGACTTAAGACTTAAGTGTCGTGGTAGCACGATATTAATCAAAAGTATTTTGTTATGGTATCTTAAGCTTCAGGCCCAACTGTGGGTGGGGCTGTTCGATTTGACCATGTTGTCCTGAAATATTATGCAGGATGTCGATTATAACTTATTAATCCTCAATAGCAATGTTCCGTGAAAACGTTTATATTTCAATTATTGTAGTGAAGCACTTTTTATGATTGAAATGTGTGCCAACTTAGATTTTTAGAAAATTTAAATTTAAAAAAATATATAAAAATTAGAGAAGTATAAAACAATACAAATTGTGTACAGAATTAAAATCAATAGAATATGTTCAAAATTACAATAATTTTATAAATCAAATCTCCTCCAGGACATCCTTTGTCTTCACAGAAACAGCATTTCAATCATAAAATAATTAAAAAGAAACGAGAACATACATTTTTGAATTAAGTAACTAATAAAAGTTTCTTAACGAAAAGGAATTGTTATTTTTTTGCTAATTAAGATGTGAATTAAAAAAAGAAACACTAAACTGAATGGATACTAATGAAATATTGTTTCTGTGTCGTTAAAGGTTGTCCAGACGGAGGCCGACTTGTCATCTGCGAACGCTAGGCTAAGAAGACTCACGAAACGCTCATACCTGCAGCCGGCGAACAGAAACGGCGCAAGCCATAACCTCAGCTGAAATGGATTAATACATTATGGAATGCCACCGTAAACAAGAATGATGTACACCGAAAGTGGAGATCATACGTCCACTTCAAATTAAAACCACTCTTTCCAGGCAAAGAAGACCGTCTAAAAGAGTAAACTATTCGCCTCATCCTCTGAACGAAAGGATACAGTAAACAAACACAAGATGTCGTTCAAAATACCGGTAGTAAATCTTGAGCTCCGAGAGGTGCGGGAGTTATTATGGGAGAAAGTCCACGAACCTATCATGCAACGGAGACTGGTCTTGGTGATCGTTTCCATAGCTTTACTATTAGACAACATGCTTTACATGGTGATTGTTCCCATTATACCAGACTACTTACGCTATGTAGAAGGCTTCGACGATGGCCCTCCAACACCGTTGTTGATTAATAATATCACAGGCAAGCCGATACCTATGAAACATGACCACCATGGACAAGATTCAGCTACTGGCATCCTCTTCGCTTCGAAGGCAATCGTTCAGCTAATGGTCAATCCCTTCTCTGGAGCTCTAATCGACAGAATCGGCTATGACATACCTATGATGATTGGATTGATCATAATGTTCTTCTCCACTGCAGTATTCGCCTGCGGTCGGAGTTACAGTGTCCTGTTCTTTGCGCGTTCACTGCAAGGCGCGGGATCGGCATTTGCTGATACATCTGGACTGGCTATGATTGCGGATCGATTCACAGAAGAGAACGAACGATCACAGGCGCTCGGCATTGCTTTAGCTTTCATCAGTTTCGGGTGCCTTGTTGCGCCGCCCTTCGGTGGAGCTTTATACCAATTCGCCGGGAAAGAGGTACCATTCTTGATTCTGGCTTTGGTCTGCCTTATCGACGGAATAATGCTGTTGTTAGTAATGAAGCCGCTCAAAGAACAACTTAGGATGAGCAACGAAGTTCAGCAGCAATCAACTCCGATATGGAAATTGCTCATGGATCCATATATCGCAGTATGTGCTGGGGCCTTAACAATGTCGAATGTGGCACTGGCCTTCTTAGAACCAACAATTTCTCTCTGGATGGAAGATAATTTGACTACGGATAACTGGAAGATCGGAATGGTGTGGCTGCCAGCCTTTTTCCCGCATGTTATCGGAGTAATAATTACCGTTAAAATGGCAAAAAAATACCCCCAGCACCAATGGCTTATGGCAGCTGGAGGCCTAGCTCTCGAAGGACTGTCCTGCTTCATCATTCCTTTCTCCAGTTCATATAAAGTACTCATGATTCCTATTTGTGGAATTTGCTTTGGCATTGCGCTCATAGACACTGCTCTTCTACCTACTCTGGGCTATCTGGTAGACATCCGATATGTTTCGGTTTACGGTAGTATCTATGCCATTGCCGACATCTCATACTCGATCGCATATGCTGTGGGACCAATCATTGCTGGAGGTGTAGTGGAAGCCATTGGATTTACTGCGCTCAACTTTCTAATAGCCTTTTCGAACTTACTCTACGTGCCGGTTCTACGGAAACTTCGAAATATTTACGATTTTAAACATTTCGAAAACGAAGCAAACATCCTCATGCAAGATCCGCCTAACAAAGAATATCAAACGTACGTTATGCATGACCAGCAGCCTGTGAACGGGGAATATAAAAGTCACCTCGAGTATGGACAACAGTATCAGCAAGACCAAACCGAAGAGACTAACTTCGATCAACCAAACTATAACTACCAACAACAGCAACCTGAAGCTGATGATTACAATCAAGATACTTCCTACCAGCAGTATCAGCCTGGTTATCAAGAACAAGGAGGAACATACCAACAAGACACTTCAGCCCGACATCTTCCACAACAGCGCGTTGCAAATCCGTTCCAACACCAACAACAACAGCAATACAAATATCAGCAACAACCAGAATCTCAGGGGCCGACCACCACCGGGGCCGGCAGTCGAGTATCGAACCCCTTTAGGCAAGGATTTTAAGCTTCTGTCTTATACCAATTTAGCAATCCTTTATTTTTGTTTTTACATCGTCGATCGACTAGCGCACTTGTTTCATTGATTTCCACAAGTGTGTTGCCTTAAGTTATCCTTAGAAATCCCCCAGGATATTATTATAGCGTTTCGAATATAATATCAACAATTTATCTCAACAGATTTAACAAACATGTAACATATGCGTGTAGTGAAAACCGTTTAGTTTGATTTCTTAAATATTTAAGTAGTGTTTTTGTTAACCTCGGTGTTTTAAAAGAATGTTTTGAGATAAGATGTAAGACTTTTAAACTCAAGAACAGGCACAAAGACTTGTAAGTAGTAGGCAGGAGGAGGTTAGCGCATTGAATGCCTTTTTTTTTTTTTTTTAGAAAAGTATGGTCCATAAATTTATGTTTTCAACCTGTGGAAAATTTTAATTTCAAATACGTGCTCACTGAAGAAGATTTTACATGTGTAATAAAAAAACCGTTGACTGTTTTTTGTGTCTGGGGTCAGAGCTTCGAAAATTAGTTGTATTAATAACAATGCCGTCACAACCTATCTTGGCTCAAAAGTATAATGAATTCCAGGTGCTGAACTTATCACAATTTAGCCAGAATATGTAATAAATTTTGTTGCAGTTATAATTGAATCCGCGTACCTTATGATCGTTGCGACGTGCTAACTATTTTGCTATTTTAAATCGTTTCATCGGCAATTATCTTCGCCAGATTTATGTGTATCAATTCTATGGTACAATGGTCATGGAACTTTGATAGATTGATTGATCCCTTCAGTCACTTAAAGAAGAATCTTTGAAGTATACTTTCCAGTACAACTTCCACTGATCTAAATGTATTGAGTGGCATACATTGGATGTTAGTGTACATATATTTTTTATAATACGCATGTCATAACAGAGTCATTAATCACGGAGAAGGAGAAGTAACTAGAAAAAATAAATAGAAAGGATGGAAAGTACAATAGAAAGATTAAGTATTAATCTTCTTTGATTCCTTGCACATTTTACCTACAGGCCACATCAAAAACAGATATCCCCGCAAAATATTAGTCCAGTAAAACCAGTAAGCAGGGACGAAGGTGAAGTTCTCGCTCAGAGATAAAATGGGCTCAGTTCTTCAAAAACCAACATATAGCGTTTGCTACGATAATGAAGAACGTGTGATTCGAACTGACGCTATGACGGGCGATTGTGTCGATGCCGTATGCGGAACTCGTGATCGAGTAAAAAAGTCCTGTTTACGTATGGGAGATTGTGTGTTGTGTGTGCATACAGATCACGTCGGATTGTTGCGTTAAGCAAGAATAGTTAAGATGGTGATTTGAGCATACGATTCAACGGGTGAAGAGCGAAGCATTGAAGCATCAGGCTGCTGGCCGCGTGTACGAATTAGATTTTTAAACTCAAGTACACTCAACTGATGTGGAATTGTTATGCAATCGCTATGGTATACGGCTCTAATGGTTTTTCTTATTCGATTTTCTTTCGGGGTACTTCACTATTTGCTTGTGTATTGTGTGTATCTGTTAGAAACGCCACAAACTGTTTAAATGTGTTGTGTTTTTACCGCAAACAGAGTTGTTCTACCTTACTGAGATACGCATACAACTTTTGAGTAATAATTACAAGAGCATATGGACAATAAAATAAAACGAAGTGGTGCCAAATATGAGTAAGCGAATCAAGGGTCCGATGCTTTTAAACTATTTGACACGGGATTGTTAGTCCCTAACTATAAGACAGCCAAGCTTGTGTATGGTTGACCACATAGGCAATGTTATCAGGAAGTCAACCCGCAGGATTATGGTAGCAAGAGTGTTGCCCATAATACTCGCTAAGAAAAGAAAATGATCTTAAAGAATGAAGTGAGGGCAGAAACCTGAGTTTATTTCGCTTAGTAAAAGTGGTATAGACATATAAACTTATCAACAGACTTACGAACTAACTTAAAAACTATGGCATACGAGTTGCGGGTGGGGGACTAACTTTAAAGTAACTCAAAAACTGTGGAATGGGGAACTAAACAAAGATGGATAGAATAATAGTATAAGTGGTAGGACAGGGAAGGACGAGGATAAGCCGGATGCTAGGGTGTGAGTATGAGTGCGGCAGAGTGTAGACGATGAGCAGGCTGGGGCCGGGGGGGGGGGGGGGGGTCTGCGGTCTTCAAGCATGTTAAGGTTAATTAGGTGAAGACGGTTCGCGTGTGGGGGTAGAATCAGAGGATTTTCCCAATTCAATCCTCGGAGGGGAAAACGCAAAAAAAGACGTTGCGCGCTTTCGACCCTGCGAATATGGGGAGAGTAGTGAGGGGACCAAATCTGACTAGCATATTCAAGAAGGTGGCGGACAAAGGGTATATAGGGCGATCTGGAAACATGGGAATTAGAGAATTCTTTCGGCCAGCGTTTAACAAAATCAAGGACACAGTTGGCCTTGAGAATAATGTCATCAATATGTGGGGTGAAGTTAAGCTCCCTATCACATAAGATGCCAAGGTCCCGAATCGTTTGTACAGGTGCTATGTGTTGGTTGAAAAAGACATAGGTAGGTGGTGGGGGGGGGGGGGGGGTTCGTTTACGGGAGAAGGTGATTGAGTGACATTTAGCAATATTTAGCACGAGGTAGTTGTTTTGGCACCAAGTTGAACAGCTGTTGAGATCCATTTGGAGCAGTGAGGAGTCGACAGAAGACCGGATCGTCTTGAAGAGTTTAGTGTCGTTCGCGTATAGAGAGATGGAGGAGTGCTTGATGTTGGAGTCTATATCGTTAATAGTAAGAATGGATAGGAGGGATCTAAAATGACTGCACTGGGGAACCCCTGACGTGGCAAGAAAAGGATTCGAGAGGGTTGATCTAAATCTAACACGGTGGGTCGATCGTTAAGATGGAAGGAAATTCACTTAATCAGTAGGGGTTCGAATCCAAGGGAGGATAGCTTAAAGAAGATGAGATTGTGGGAGGTTTTATCGAAGGCGTTGCTGAAATCGGTTGTGAATACACCGATTGCCGTTTTTTAAGGCACGGAGAGCGTGGGATGAGAATTCAACTAGATTGGTGGTGGTTGATCCAACCGGAAGGAAACCGTGCTCGTTGGGTTTTTTTTTTGTTTTCGGTAGGAAGGTGGAGAACTTCAAATGATACCTCTGGGCCGATCCAGGACTTTTACCGACTAACACCACCTCCCACCAGGCACATATTCCCGTTTGTAACCGCGGAACTTTCTTTTAGATATTCCATCGCGGGGCGAGATGGAGTTTACCTCTTATTCCGCTCGTCGTGTCGCATATTTTTTAAATTCTGATATCAACAAGGTATTCCCTTTGTTTTTGTTCCCTTCGGTAGGAAGGTAGAAATCTTCAAAAATCCAGAGGCATGCCGGATTTGTACAGAGTAAAACCACCTCTAGCCAGGCACATAGTCCCGTTTACCGCCGCGGAACTTTCTTTTAGATATTCCATCACGGGGCGGGATGGAGTTTACCTGTTATTCCGCTCGTCGCGTCGCAACTGCTGCATCATGTCACATAGAACACCATTTGTTACGGAACATGCCTGTTTTGAACTCAGCACGTATTTTATTACTCCTCCGGGAGTAACTGTCCGTCTCATATGTCGCTCCAAAATCGCCCGTGCGGTCCCGAATCTCACGCACTCTGTGAGTACGTGTTCCCCGTTTTATATTTTACCTCCGCAATACAAGCAGTATGGGTGATTCGCATCCTCATACTTGTGCAAGTATTGCCGAAACCATCCATGTCCTGATATTAGCTAAGTCAGGTGGTAATTCAGTTCGCCATGTTTTCTTTTCACCCATGTTTCTATATCAGGTATCATGATGTGGGTCCATCTTCTTAGGCTTGAGAGCTCTAATTGTGACCGCATTCGCCGACGATTCTCTTAGGAGACCTTATGCAATGCAGCGTTTTTTTTTTAGCTGCAGTGTCAAGTGGTGTCCTCCTGGTCAAAACATTTATGGCATCTTCGGATACACTTCGGAATGCGCAGCATACTCTTAGTGATACCAGATAATTGTGACCGCATTCTCCGGCGATTGTCCTGGGAGACCTCAAGCGATGCAGCGTTTTCTTTAGCTGCAATGTCAAGTAGTGTGCTCCCGGCCAAGACATTTATGGCATGTTCGGATACCGTTCGGAATGCGCAGCATAGACTTAGTGGTGCCAGCCTATGTGCTGAGTTCACTCCTCTCATTTACGACTTGTACTGTGTGGCTCCTGCCCATATGTGAGCTGCATACATTACAATGGACTTGTTGACACTGGTTATGAGTTGCCTTGTGTGTGGCCGGGGTCTTCCAACATTGGGTAGCAGACTTGCCTAAACTTTGGATTCTCTTCCCGTTTTTGCACTCGTTTTACGCAGGTATTCTTTGAAGGTCAACCTGTTGTCGCGTATAACACCATGTCAGGCGAATACCCTCGGTGGCGTAACACACCCTACCCAAGCACTAATAATTTTTGACGGGTAATCAAAGATGTTTAACAAGTCTCTCCATCGGTATCCGGTCCATATCCGAGACTTGTTAAATTGCCCAAAATAATTTGTTTTTTTCGGGCAAGGTTATTAGCCTTGCGCCACCATCATAGGTCACTGTTTCAATTACATAAAGGGAAGAAGGTGCATCAAGGTTTTTAGAGCCCCTGTCAAGATTCTGAGTAATCAATTCGGATAAGTACTGTCGGCAATTGCACAGTTTAAACGAATCTGACATCCAGAAAGTCCGGAGCTGGTAATCGGAGGAGATGTGTTTCATCACGACAATGCGAGACAACACACATCTTTGATTCATCATCATCATTATCGGCACTACAACCGGGAACCGGTCTTGGCCTTATTTAGCAAGTCCTGAGGCTTGTTAAATTTTCCATAATGATTTGTTTTTTTTTTTCGAGCAAGGTCAGTAGTCTTGCGCCAGAGGCTCCCCGACGGGGAATCGAACCCCGGTCTCCCGTGTGACAGGCGGGGATAATAACCACTATACTATCGAGGAGCCCAAGCTTCAAATAATAGAAGATTTTATTCAAACTGACCACGATATAAAACGCACTGGCCTATAATCAATGCTCCACATGTATGAAATAACAGTTTATTTTTTGAACAAGGACTTGCTTTAACTAGTCAATATTTCCATGACCACAACTGGTTTCGATCTCCTATACGGATCATAGCATCTAAAGAGGGCCATAGTTCTTAAGAAATTGAGTTAATGCTATGCCTTGTGATATCGAATGTAGACGACTTTTATTATGGCATAGTTGAATTATTTTTGTTTTGATTGATATCCTTATTCGTCACATGGTAACCCTCCAAAAAGTAATTTGGGAAAATACAAAAAAGCAGCGATTACGCCTCGTACAAAACAGCTGTCAAGACAAATCGCTAATAAGTCAACCGCGTAACTCACCTTATGACATGAAACGAAAATGCTTATAATTTCTCGTACACAAATATTTGTCGAAGTTTTAAAACCTTTCTCGCAAAAATAAAGGTCAGTATAGGGGTCACTTTCAGTCTACAGAGTAAGTTCTGACCTTATTGCTTGCCGATTCCCGGTATACTCTTGGTTGAAAGTCTCTTTAACGTCGAAGAGTTTCACGCCATTGGAAAAAATCTTTCGCTAGGGGTTCTACGTACACCAGAATTATTCACTTTTTAAGTTTTTTTATGCAACTCTTAAAAAGTGACATGTAGTTATGCAATAAGACTTCTTGTTTAATGCAACCGAAGCTTTTGCGTTTAATTCCCCGTAACAAACCGTTTCGGATTTTCGGACTTTGTTCAAAATGTCCAGGACATAAAATGCACTTGCCTATATATATAATCGGAGCATCCTTTCTGTGCAAAAAGCAATTTTTGTAACTTATTAACGAATATTCAGGAATATTTTCAGTTTCATTTCTGCCAAATTTTGTTTTTTCTTATTTTTTTCTTAGATTCAAAATTATATGCTAGACAAAAAATGTTTCAATTCTAGCTTAATTATCTTATATTAAAACTTACTGGCCCTACGCAGACGCTCTAAGCTAAACATTATGTGACTATTGTCCAGTTCGCCTTTTGGCGACAGAACTTTGTTTGTGGCTTTAGTTCTGCAGAAATATATCTATTGAATACCAAATGAGATTCATCAATAAATTTACTACTTATTGCTGCACCCTGCGACGCCTGGAATTCATTTTTAAAACGCCTTCGCCCTCTATAATCTTCAACAGGCACTCTTTTTTATAATGTAATATAGTGAAATTGCGTTGAACCAACATTATTTTCCACAGGAATTAATCTACTCCCATATAATTTACCGATTCTAGCATTTAAAAAGATATTAAAAATTATAGAGAAATTTATGACTTAAACTCACCTTTAGGGCGTTTGTCAATAGTTTTAAGGACCAGAAATTAAGCGATATTGCCTGTCAAATGTTAGAGCTGTATACATTATGTAAGGATAAAGGAAACAAATATACATATAAGGTTATTCTATATTTAAATATATATACATCTATAACGTAGTCTGTAAGATTCGTTTCGAAGTCAGTGTCGTGAAGACTGCTTTAATATCGCATACATATCATAAGAAGTTTGCACAAATCCCTTCGGAGCAGTTGAAGCGAGACAAATGACGGAAAAACGAAATTATAATTTTTTATAAAATCTTTTAATTTAGTCGTTGAACCCATTTATGTGTTAACTTATCGGCATGTGGATGGGTGATTCGGCAAATATTATCAACGGTGACACAACCAAGGTAACGATACATATCAGAGTCAAATGACTCACCTGTTTAAATTACCAAAGTGATATTAATTATTGCTAGATATTACAAAGTTATACATATATTTATATATACATATATATAACTACATACACATATTTTTAAGCTATTTTTAAAGCATATCTAATTAAGTAGCCGATTGTAATATATATTTTACTAAGTTATATAATGTACATAACATATCTTTCGAGACAACTATACATATTGAATTGTATTGCACTTATAATTAAATTATAATATATTATACACTATTTTATATTTCGATGTTTGTATTAAATGACTTAGATGTCAATTTACGGATTCAATTAAATATATTGTACAATTGCAATTAGACTAAAATGAAAGTTGTTGTATTCTTACACATATCAGAATATACGGCCATTTTTAATTTACCTGCGTGATCGATGTTTTGAATGTATTTGAATTTATCAATTCATGAAATAATTCATTTATTATATATTCACTAATTAACTGTACCCAAGCTTTGCATGATTAAAAAAAAATGTAAAAAATACCTCTACTGGGTCTCGTGGGAGAGTGGAATTAAAATGAAATATGTAATTCCCCACGACCCCAACGACATAAGCTAATAAGTTAGGTAAGACACATTCGGTTTCAATATTCCTTGTATTAAATTTATCATATTTATTTGACTTGGTTCTGAGGTTGTAATTCCGAGCTTTTAGTTCTTCTCCATTTTTAAAAGTATATTATACTTAATGTTCTTAATCTAATTTTAACAACTTTGCTCCCGCCGTTTTTTTTCCGAAATTCGAGGCTTTATTGTAAAAAACTGGTTATACATTTATGATTCAAATTATTGTCCATCACTGGCCACTACTTTCTCCCATCTTTCGGGTAGCATAAGAATCCATTTCTCCTTATTAAAGCAGAAAATTAAAACCTCCCGCAAATGACGAGAATATGGCTCTTAAGCTGACATGTTTAATCGAGAATAACTTTCTGACGCAGACACAAATCGACTAATATTTCGATGGTGTTATGTTTACAAATACCTAAGCTTATTGTATGACATCTATGATCTATTTATTTCAACTACCACTTACCGCTACAGCCATCTATTGCAAAACGGCGGAAGCAAAGTTTTTCTTAATTTAATTTCAAATTAATTCTTATGTTAATTTTAAATTAATTAATTATCATATTTATTTGACTTGGTTCTGAGGTTTTAATTCAGAGCTTCTAGTTCTTCTCCATTTTTAAAAGTATATTGTACTTAATGTTCTTAATTTAATTTTAAATTAATTTTCTTAATTTAATTTTAAATTTATTTTTTTAATTTAATTTTAATAAAATTTTCTTAATTTAATTTAAAGTGTGTTTAGTCCTAAACTGTTATTTGCTTTATTTTATTTCTCTCGGGAAAGATGAACCTGCAGCGCTAGATCGGCGTTCTAAGAAGCCAGTTTTTTGACCGAGTCCATTTTGCCATAGAACCACGTATTAATTTTAACCGACACCACCTTGCCTACATAATTTATTTTAGGGGATGTTTTATTCCTCGTATGTCTTTTTTCTTCTTATTTCTCTTCTGCTCAATGTTATATTATACTCGTTGATCCCATTTCATAATTTTCTACTTTAATTTTATTTATTTCGGATCATGTTAACTTACAATAACACAAGACTTTGTGTTTGTTTTGAATTTTTAAAATCTCCGATTTTTGTTATTATTTGCGTTAATTAAACGATGTTATAGCGTTTAGCAATTATAGTGAAGAAGGTGAGCACGTGGTGAAATGAGTGAGAAGCGAAGAATTGAAGCATCGGGCTAACGGCCGATTGCAATTGCTATGTTAATGGTTGTTATATAGCTGATGTCTTTGCTTATTCGATTGCCTTTCTGTGTTGTCCTTCACTATTTGCTTGCGTACTGTGTATATGTTAGAAACGCCACAATATCCTTGAAGTAAGCGTTTAGGAAGTATGTTGAAGAAGGTGAGCACGTGATGATATGAATGAGAAGCGAAGAATTAAAGCATCGGGCTAACGTCCGCATGTACGAATTTGATTTCTGAACTCAAGTGCGCTCAACTGATGTGTAATTGCTATGTTAATGGTTGGTATATGGCTGATGTCTTTGCTTATTCGATTGCCTCTCTGTGTTGTCCTTCACTATTTGCTTGCCTGCTGTGTATCTGTTAGAAACGCCACAATATCCTTGAAGAAATCTCCGATTAAGTGAAGAAGGTGAGCACGCGATGAAATGAATGAGCAGCGGAGAATTGAAGCATCACGCTAACGGCCGCATGTACGAATTAGATTTCTGAACTCAAGTACGCTCAACTGATGTGCAATTGCTATGTTCATCATCATCAATATCATCGGCACTACAACCGGGACCCGTTCGTGGCCGTATTTAGCAAGTCTCTCCGCCGGTATCCGGTCCTTATCCGAGACTTACTAAATTGTCCATAAGGTTATTAACCTTGCGCCATCCTTTCTCAGGATGTCGCTGCATGCATTGGTTCACTACTTGGCGGGTACCAAAGTAGTGAACCAGGGGTGTCACGTGGAGACTGCATGTCAACTTGGATTGAACAGGGACAAGGGTCGTCCTGGCCTTCGGCGGGTTAAAAATGGAGCCTTTGCCCTGTATATTGGTATCCGCCCCCGCCCAATATTTTGTCTGAAATCTGTTAACTTCCATTAACAGTAACACCATCTGTGGCAATATGAACTCTTGGAATCCCAGAGATCACTGGGGCGGTGATGGGTATGTAACATAATTTTGATTGTTTGAATCACAGCCGCCCAGTTATTCTTTGTGTCGTTTATAAGAAAAACTTTATTTGTGAAATCTATTTTGAAGGTTATATGTTATATATGCGAGCAGATGCGCGTTCTTTTTAACCTCTCATATTGAATACGATATGCTCAATCAGACGAGAAAAAACTAACATTTGTTGAAAAATGAAGCGTTGACATGGCAATATACAGCTTAAACGTTGAGTTGAATTATTCTGGTATATACATGACCGTAATGTCAAGTATTTATACCTTCGTTCTACCGTTTTCAAAGCGCGGGTTCAAATAATGTTCTTCACTTTGGTACAAAACATTATGAACTTACACTATGCTGTTGAAGCTTCATATTTTTCACATTGATGCCCTCGATTTGGTTTCATCAATAATCTGTTATTTTGCACATATAGCGCTGAACTTCGATGGCCATGTCCTCTATATTCGAAGGAAAACTACCAAACCAGATGAATACCAATAGTGCACTTAATTGCGGTTTTATCAGATACTTTTCCTAAGCACATATTTAGCTAAACATTGATAGATAAATGATGATATTCGAAAAATGCATTGGTAGGTATATGATGGTATTCGAAAAATCTGCAATCAGTTCTTAATGCTCTGACATCTAACACATAACAATGTATTCTCTATGGTCTATAGTCATCTCTGGTAAATTCTGTGACGAATCCGAATGTAAATTATTTCAAATCCAAAAATTCACCATATCCAGAAAAAATATTGAAATGTAATTAGCGGGGCAGTATCGACAATTCCTCTCACACTTCCAATAATCATCATCACCATCGGCACTACAACCGGGGTCCGGTCTTGGCCTTATTTAACAAGTCTCTCCACCGCTTTTCGGTGATTATCCGAGACTTGTTAAATTGTCCATAATAATTTGTTTTTGCGGGCAAGGTTATTAGCCTTGCGCCGACTTCCAATAATAATAGCAACATATTCGACATTGCCGGAGTTTGGTTAATTTGTAAATTGATTTTATTAAATTTTATTTAACATAGAGCTATTTCTTTTTTTTTTTCTACAATATTTGGTGGAGATATATTTTATTTTATTCTGTTTCTCCATTTGGTTATTTTACTGTGCGGTTCTTACCTCTTTTAAAGGTTTTAATCCTACAACGAACATATTCCCTTAAATTAGGTGTACTTTTAAGATAGCACATATACCTTCATTTAAATCGATATTCGGTGATCTGTTGTATTTTTTCTCCTTTTTGCGTCTTTCGAAATGATAAGACCTGAATTACACTTTACTGATGGCTTTTTTCCAATGGGAAATTTCCTAAAAAAGATATTTTAATTTCAACCTAAAAGATTGTTTAGTTTTTCTTACAAAATACTTCATTCCTTTTTAAAATAAATTAATTAGGTGTTTTGTTGTTTTTCTCTTTTATAAGCACATTAGAGAATATGAATTAAATATAAAATGTATGTGTACGTAAACATTATAGAAAAACTCATGAAAAAATCTCCCATCAAAAAGTATCAATTAAAAAATAAATTTTAATAACGACGCGTTCAATTAAAATGTATATTTGTTACACACCTATCAATATGTTGTGTAACAGTAATTAAAAGAAATTCTATATAAATATGAATAACTAATATAAATTTATATGCATCTAGAATAAGTATAACCAATATAAAATGTATAAACTGCAAAGCTATATAACAAATAACTAATACAAGTGTAACACAATTATTAAAATACATGTTTAAATATTAAGAGAAAAACAATTAATGTGACATGTAAATTTGTTTAACAGCATATCTACTTAATATATAAAAACAGTGCAAATTGTTGTAGATAGTAACCCACTGCTTTAGCGTCGTTTCAAACAGGACACATTAATATCAGATTCTAGTAGCAACGACTCAAAGATTTATTTCATGTGCATAATGTCATTAATATTTATTCATAGCGTATGCTACAGACAAAATATCAAACTAAATTGCTTCTCAGATTTATCCGATTAAACATCTCAGTTTCCAAATCAACTTTTTCAATATTAACAATTAGATTTCGTATTTTGACCAATCCCCAAACTTATTCTATATACTCCCACTGTTATCAATGGTTTGAGCAACAGTAGATCCCATAAATTTATGTAAAAGCATTGTCCTTAATAAGCACATTTCTCAATTTCAACTTCAAATATATTGTTTTATGTTAATCTGTTCAAAGACGTTCTCGTTAAAAAAAAAAAACCGTCAAGCATATGCTACAACAAAATTCTAGCAATTCTGCCCTTATGTAAAAACCACCAATTCACACTTTTGGATAACATCTTAAAAGAGTCAAAATAAGAACCGTAAATTGTACTCAAATTAGGTTTAGTCGAATTAGACGTAAGTATGTAATATGAATATAGTTAAAGGAACAGTGCCGGTAATGTGTAATATATAAATACTAATTAATACAAACAAATTAAAATATTAATTAAACAAAAAAATTTAATTATTACGAACTAATGAAAACTACATAAATATAATTTAGACAAAAATGAATAAAACATAAACGTAAACAAAAATAGGATATCCAATTCTATAAGAGTATGTATGGGTTTTATGTAAAGCATAAAAATATTATTAGATGTTCAACATTCTTTTAGTGTCTAAGTAGAACTAAATTTAAATTCTAATAAAGAAACAAAAGTAACAAATCGATCAAGAATCTTAAGAATATTATTTTTAATTAGGGCAATTCATTTTTAATGTTGTTTATTGTTGTTATACTGAAGTTTAAAATAACTACACTTTTAAATGCAAAACATATTCATACATATATATAAATATATATTATAACTGACTGTACGAACTGATATTTCCCACAACAAGACCAGTTCTTTCACATCAAAAAATCACAACCAAAATACAACCTGCAATATAGGCACAAATTGCTATTTTCTAACTGAAGTGCGCTGTATTCAAAACTACAATATATTTTTCTGTGCTGAATCAAAATTTTGAAACCAGAGCTAATATAAATGTTTCCAATTAAATTAATTATTATTATGCGTTGATGATCAGTTGTAACAATGAAACACCGCAAATGAACTAAGAACTAGTCTACGGACTTAATGCATATCTTCCTTTTGAGTTGATCTTGAACTCTCTGCAATTAAGAATAATATGTTATTTTATGAAACTCACTAAGCAGACCAAAAAGAAATATGTTTATTAAGCAATGACAGAAAATATTCCCTTCGAACAGATTTTTCTGCTACTGAGTTACATAAGTTATTATAATATTAAATTCTGATGTTATACAAAACGATGTGAAATGGTCAAATATACTATTAAAATATAATTGTTAACTATATATATCGACCTTTTATTGGTTCTTCAGCTCTATTTCTGCTCTTTTTTATCTTCACACTGAAAAGAAATTAGTCTAGTTTGGGCAGTTCGACATAATGCTGGTTGTGAGACGTATTAAACTTGATATTAAACTACACGCACCCCAGCCGTATGTTTTATCTAAAGTCGACTGATGAACTGTTGTGCCGGGTAAAAAGAAATTGATATCTTTCTGTTTGGTTGGTTTTAAAGAAATCTCCTCTATAATAGAAGATTCTGCGACTCATCTCTTGGGGCCGATCGTGGATTTACCACACATACACACACACACACACACACACACACACACACACACACACACACACACACACACACACACACACACACACACACACACACACACTCGAACTGTAAAAGACGCCGCAAATCCACACACATACCCACAACAAAACGGTGATTATCAAATGGCAATGAGATAACCTGCATTTACGACCACACTCAAGACCAAGCAGTCTTGTTTAAATTAATTCTTACTATCCTTCCACCTTTTTAGTTAGAAACCGCATGCACTAACCCAGCAAAATGATCACTGTGGATGGCCCTTCTTCTTTTCAAATGTCGAAAGACCAAGCCTAACATTGTCATGGATGTGGGTGATTCTGGTGGTCGCAAGACAGCTACGATAAAGGACATAATTCTCCTTGTCTGCCATACACCGCTCACAGCTTACACTCTCCCGCACTCATACTCACACCCTAGAATCCGGCTTATCCTCGCCCTTCCTTGTCCTACCACATAGACTATTATTCTATCCATCTTTGTTTAGTTCCCCGTTCCATTTTTAAATTACTTTAAAGTTAATCCCCCACCCCCCACCCGCGTGCCTTAGTTTTTAAGGCATGCTTGTAAGTCTATTTATAAGTTTATATGTTTATACGACTTGTACTAAAATGAGAGTTCTGCCATCTATTCATTCATTCATTGTTTCACATTCTGCTTTTCTGCAACTACTTTTTCGTTTTTTAGTCAGTTTTTTGCCGCCTCAATGGCTGAGTTGAGAAGGACGTTATGTCTTGCGTTTTCTTGTGCGAGCCTAGGTTCAGCTGGCGACTCTTGCTATTGTGCAGTTCGGCACAATTACTGAGTGGCAGGCAGGGTCTCAAAGTCAAGGCGCCCTATGAAATGCCACCCCAATAAGCTATAGGCTTCGTGAAATAGTTGGGAGAATCCTTGAACATCTTGCGGGGCTTGGCTGATGGACGCTGTTGAGAAAAAATAGCGTCTTATGGCGCTGGCCCTTTCCTGGGAGAAGTAAAATATAAAAACAAGTCTCATGGTTGGTTCAAATTTAAATTCAAATTTAAATTCAAATTCAACTCAAATTCAAATTCAACTCAAATTCAAATTTAACTCAAATTCAAATTCAACTCAAATTCAAATTCAAATCCAAATTTAAATTCAAGTTACAATTTCAATTCAAGCTCAAATTTAAACATTGTGAAATTAAGCATAGGGGTTGGTATCCAACGTTGTGTATGTCAACAATTCAAATCGAAATTTAATTTCAAATATGAATTTTATGAAATTCAGTTTTAATGATGGTTTCCGCTGTGGTGGACGCCAACAACTCAAATTTTAATTCAAGTTCAAATATGAATTTTATGACATTCAGTCTCGGGGTTGGTATCCGAGGTTGTGAACGCCGTCCATTCAAATTGAAATTTAATTTCAAATATGAATTTTATGAATTTCAGTTTTAATGATGGTTTCCGTTGTGGTGGACGCCAACAACTCAAATTTTAATTCAAGTTCAAATATGTATTTTACATTTCAAAATATGTATTGTAGAGATAGTGTTCCCTGTTCTGGGCGCCAACAATTCAGTATTAAATAATATTTCTACTTGGAATCAGTCTTGTGGTTGGAATACAATAGATTGCAAGCCTAAAACAGAAGTATCTTTTATAAAAATAAAACAAATATAACGGTCAACCTGTTTTATATTATAAAGGGCGTTACAATAAGAAATAAAGATATTAAAAGTAAATAAGAGTGCATGAGATAAATGGGTAATTTCTTTATTGAAATATTGGGCTTGGTCCATAACAATGAAGTACAAAAAATAATATCGGCTAAAAATTCACCACCATGATAGAAACCTTGACTCGGTGCAGGGGCTTAAATTATGATAAATTCCTCAAGCTATGTTGACGGAAGCCCACGCTCTCAGCAGGGTCACTCATTTCAGACAGCCTAACAAGGAGTAATATACTAATATCTGCCACCCTTAATCCAGGGTAACCCATTGGGGTTGCAGCCATGGGTATACCGACTGTTTTATACCGGCCCATCTCTGACACCGAGTCGAATAGGAGCGGTAAGTAGACCTTACCATATCAAAATGGGGGTTGATTAGACTATTTGAAACCCCAAGACTCGTGAGAACAAAAATGAATGTAAATTTTAAACACAACAAACATATAAAAAACCCAATAAGCGTAGCTGTGATGAACCGACACTACCACAAGGGAAGAATTCATAAAGAAAACACCGACTCGGCAGAAAGAAGACGTAGACGGGACAGTGGGGTCTTGAACTCTCGGGTTCCTACAGGCTAATAAATGCTAACAAATATATAGCTTGATTTTTAAGTATCTTCATTTTGTAACGAAGCGCTGCGGTTAACTTTTTTGTTATTTGACACAAATGAGATGAGCAAACAATTCGTGACAATTTTATTAAAATTAGTATGCCGTGGTAAAAGTTATTACAAAGCAACATTGAGTACATTTTCAGAAAGCATTTAACACAATAAATAGAAGGAAGCTGCACATGTGAAAAGTTTTGTGTTGTTTTTGATGAAGGTCCTTCATAGTCTGTTGCCTTTCTCCCAGGAAATTTGCATGTGAAAAGTTTTCTTCGTTATGGTCGGGATATCCCCGAAAAAGTGATTATATTATGAATAAGTTTCAAAAAAGCCGATATGCGGGCCATTACGGCACCGCTAAGAAACTGGAAAATGACTAAAAAATGTTTTCCAATTGTTTCTGTAAAGTTGGTTAGAAAAGAAGATGGATGCTTGGTGTCTAATGAAGTGAGTGGACCTAACTGATATCTGCTGATTTCTGTTGTTCGGAAAAAGGTGAAATCTTACAAATGGTGGCAAAAACGAGATTGACTACAAGAATACTGCTGCAGCTGTGTTTTTTTTTTTTTTTTTGGGGATCCCAAGATATCATCCACCATGAGAAGCTACCTTCTGGTCAAGGGATTAATTGCAGCCAACAATTAAAATAACAAATTGATAATGAAATCGGTTGTGTTTAACCACAAGAACCCTACACTACACACATCTTTCATTGCCCGGCAAAACTTGAAAACCTTTGACTAGGAAGCTATAATTCGCCGTTTGTAAAGAGTTTTTCAAATAGGTATAAACAATTTGGTCTTTTAATATAAACGCACCCTAAAATTTTTTACAGAGTCTGTCAAACACTAGACAGGATTCTTATTTTTACATATTTATTATACGAGTATACCCGGCAGTCACGCGGTAGAGCGGAGTTCGATACCCCGTCGGGGAGCCTCTGGCACAAGACTAATGACCTTGCCCGGAAAAAAACAAACCATGGAAAGTTTAACAAGCGTCAGGACTTGCTAAAACAAGGCCAAGGCCGGTTCCGGTCGTAGTGCCGATGATGATGATTATACGAGGACAGTTTGATAAGTTTGTGACTTTTTGAATTTCCCCGGCAGAAGTTTTAAATGCAACCCATAAAGTGCCCTCTATAAACCGACTGCCGTCAAAGTTTGAGTAAGCTGCATCATTCAGTTTGTGTTTGACAGCTTTTGAAATCGAACAACCTCGTGATAAAGCATAAAGCATAATCAAGCTAAATCCATAAATTGAACTACGAACTGTTATCCCATCCACCATATTCTCCAGATTTAGCCCTATTTTCAATTCTATTTCCAAACCTGAAGAAATGCCTGGGCGGTAAGAGATTTGGATCAAATTGCCTATTTGAGCTACTTGAGGAAACCTGTTATTGGGTTGGACCACATGAAATGTCCGATTTTAGCTCAGTTGGAAATGAGAAGTTCTCGACTGAACATCTGTGCCGGAATGTTAAATTTTTTTTTATAAAGTAAAGTGGTACGCGTGCTTGACGTGTGAGCATTTTAGGTTTCGTTATAAGTACAGTTTTTTTTTTTTATAGGAATTGTTTACCATGATGTCGGCAGTTCAAATTCGAACCCTCTTCCTTTATCAATTTAAAATGGAACATAATGCATCATTGCCAATGAAAAACATTAATGACGTATTTGAGGATGTAGCGGTGGCGAATGCACTATACGACGAGGGTTTGGAAATTTCCGTTCGGAAGATTTCAGCCTCCAAGATGAACCACGTGGGAAGTCAGAAACGTTATTTGACGACGATGTTTTAAGAGCAACGGCGGAGGCGAACCCAACGAAATCGGTGCGGGAGATTGCACAAAGTATGGGAGTATCCCCATCGACAATAAGTCGACAGCTTCCACTCATAGGAAGGGTAAAGAAACTCGATAAGTGGTTACCCCATGAACTGAACGAGTCCCAAAAACTACGACGCCTGGAAATCTGCGCATCGTTTAGATTAAGAAACCAAACTGAACCGTTTTTGCACCGGATAGTGACCTGTGAAGAGTGGATTCTGTATGATAACCGTAAAAGACCTGGGCAGTGGTTGGATGCAGGTGAAAAACCAAAACACACCCCAAGCCCGATCTTCACACAAAAAAGGTTATGGTGACAATTTAGTGAACGTCGAAAGTATCAATCCACTTTTCATTTCTTTAACCAGGAGAAACGATAAACATTATATAATATTGTGAGGAAATCGACATATTGCATGCCAAATTGGATGAAAAGCAACCTGCGTTGGTCAATAGGCACGGCCCGATTCTTTTGCATGACACTGCTAGACACCATACCTCACAAGTAACGGCGAAAACCTGTTGCAGTTGGGATTTGAAATTCTTCCGCATCTACTGTACTCTCCTGACATTACCCCAACGGACTACCATCTTTTGCACAGTCTGGATTGATTTTGCCGGCAGAAGGTCTTCTGGAACGGAGCAGAGGTCATAAAAGCGTTTGAAGATTTCATTGCCTCAAAAATTCAGTACTTCTACGAAATAGGAAGATTTGACCTTGTATCACGTTGGACGAATGTCGTAGATGTCAACGGATCCTATTTTGATTGAATAAAAATTTACGGAAAAATAATATTGGGTTTTAAATTTTTACTATAAAATCGTGTGGTACAAGCCAATATTTGGAAGGAACAAAAAAAATTTTGAAAACGCTAAATATTTCGACTAAATCTATCGAGCTAAAAGGAGATTATGTTGCGACATAAAATGCTTATTGGCCGACATTTTTTATTACTGAAAAACTTCTGTCACAAGGTTTTTTTCATTAGTTTTTTTTATTCGCCGTCTACCTTTTGTTTTAATTATTTCAAAGTAGGTTTTTGCCTACTTGTTGTTATAATTTATATTATTATTATTCAGGAGAGATAGAGATGGATAGATAGAGAGAGAGAGAGCGAGAGAGAGAGCGAGAGAGAGAGCGAGAGAGAGAGAGAGCGTGTGGGATTGGGTACATAACACGATCTTCAATAAAATTACCGTACAGGCCACATTATGTCCCCAATTCATTCTACCACCACATTTTCTGGGTCGTTCCTGGGAGTTCTTCCTCGGGTACGTTATAGGCCCACAATTTTTTTTTACCTTTTCTCCGGGATTTCATGGGTCCTTCACTCAGCCTCCCTTCCCTAACTCGTCTTTCATTGGCAACCTTCCGACGTCCTTCGGCGTCAGATTCAATATCCTCTTTACCACCATTGTGGTTATTATTTTTCTGGCAGCGTGGCTGTTTTTCACAATATCTAAAATTAAGATGACGCCGACCTATCACTTCTGCCGTTTCGTCTTTCACTTTGCTTGTTGTAGTTGACGAACTTTACTGGTTGGTTATTTCTGGCATCGCAACCATGCAAGACCCAGCCTAAATTCGTGGGGGGGGGGGGGGGGGGGGGTGTGGGCAGATTCGAGGCTTGTTAATTTCCTTAGTTTCCTTGTTATTATTAATCCCCCGTTGTCCTGTCCTATTAGGAGTTAAGGCTCTTCCTCGCTGTAAGTTGGCCGGTCCATACTTCCCAAGTGGTCGCATCTCTGGATGCTCCCTCCTTTTATCACCTGCCAGGAGGGTTTCAAGTCGTCAATTGTTCGTACCTCTATCGACCTTTTGTCCCTCCTGTGAGCGCCTTTGATCTTGAATCGGACCTTTTGCGACTCACTCTTGTTGATATCTTATCCACCGACTGTCTATAAAATGGCGGCTTCTCGTCTGCCTTCTACGCCGATCTTCCTGGTGATTGCCGACTCTAGCAGTGAGATGGTGAATCCTTCATCCAGAGGGGGGTAAGATTGTTTATAATTTTAGCTCGTAAAGGTCGACAGGTCCCATTTTTAGGTAAATCTTACCGCTGCTGATGGTGCGCACGGAAGTGACAACTTCCCCACTTGGCAGTTGGCACCGTTGAAGTGTGCCAGCTCGATCATGTGCCTTGAGACCGGTTTGAGAAAGCCTTCTCAAACCTTTTCTTGTATAACCGTGATACCGTGATCCAACATCGCCTTCTGTTCGTTGACAGGTTTGGTTTGTTTGAGCGATGCTTCGACCTGGCTGTGTTGAGGTTCTTCATCGGCCTCACCCGCATCTTCTGAGCTCGATTCTGAACTTATTTTCAATATTGCAAGTTCCGCTCGAGCCAGCCTTTGCCTTTGCTTCGGCGATTTCGAGCTCTCGGTTGGCAACCGCCATTGCTGCTTCACCCTTCTATCTTTTTTTGGATGATCGGTCTGATCGTGAGTCTATTTGCAGCAAAGCTGGCTTTGATTCATTCTTCTCTGCATGAGTGATGATTTTTCTCTGCTATTTGGTCATGTAGGTCCGCGGCTTTTCCTCTCGGGGCGTTAGATTGGTTGGATTGGGAGGTTCGGGAAGTCTTCCATTTGGTCTCGTGACATTAATAGTCGGTGGTTCCTCTCTACCAACATCCACAGTTGCGAGTTCTCCCCCAAAATGCATGGGGGAGACTCAGACAGGCAGCTGGTACGGTGCGGATTCCCTCGGGTTGGGTAATCGATGCTCCTCCACTGAGGCGTATTGGCGTCCTCTTCAGTTTGGGTGATCTGATGGTGGGCATCCTTGTTGATACCAAAACATCCGGCTCGAAGGACAACACTACAACCGCAAGTCGATGAGCTAAATCTTATTCTACCCGTCTAATCGGGCAACTTTTCCCTGACTATATACCCTCCACATCTAACTTCACACCTGCACGAGGGTTTGCATATTGTTATAAAAATAACATTAGAAAATAATAGTGATATTTGTGTTCAACTTGTGAAGTGAATGCGTTGTACCATGTTTTGCTGAATTCCATTCTGTCACAACAAATTAAAGTAAGTAATTTATTTTTGATGTTTTTGGTTCCTATTTATGTTAATATAAAGCAATGAATAAATACACATGAAATAAAAAAAATAAAAGTCATTTCATTGCAACATACTTTCATATCAAATATACCTTGTGTTTGAAAAATATATTCGTCATCGCTTAATTTGTACGACGCACGTAGTGGACACATTTTCCAACAAATAATATAACCCAAAACAAAACAGGAGTGAATATTAAACCCTCATATGAAACATCCTTTCATTTTGGAAATATTGTCCAGGGGATTAGAGAAATTCAAGAATTGCTGATGCCAATATAGCAATAGATCGTTGTATCTAAACGATAACTGCGTTATTCGACAAAAGAACATGTATACGAGTATGCGACTAAAAACTACTTGACTGACGCCTTCCTTACAAATATGGCACGTGAACGAAAAGAAGGACATCGGTCTTCCTATATAGTATATGTGACACAATCACCACAGGTGTTGTGGGATATAATATCTAAATCCGATTACATGTTTTTAACATATCAATTCATTGAAAAAAACATAGCGACGTAAATAGCAGAAAAAAACATGTTAATCATGGTAATCAACAAAAAGTTTAAATAACTACACTGCGTAGAATAGAGAAGTAATTAATTGAAATTCAAATTTATTCTTAAAAAAATACTACCAAAAATTAAGCGCTTGACGGAAGTAAGAACAAAAGATAAAATATATATATAATATAATAAAAACACACCCCTCAAGCTACTGACATCCATGCTCTATCCTCATGTCCTTGCTATAAGTGCCTTACATTATTAATCTGTTAAAATAAACATACCACCGAGTAAACATCTACGGGGGCTGTGTCGGTGGGTGGTGGCAAGCAACCAAAACAAATGGATTCGTATCAGTAATGACATTGTTTGTACGTATTCGAGATACAAAGGCATCCTTTTATTGATAGTCATAGCAAAGGGTGCGCAGCGTGGCCACGACAGATGCGAAATGATTCTGGTGATTGCTCATTTCGTTTCGCCTTCTTGGCCCCTTTCGAAGAGGGTGTGTGCCAGTGCGCCCTTTTTTATTTCTTTGATTTATTTGAAAATGGGGATTGGCCTGAGGAGAAACAGATGGAGATTTAATAGGATTATGATTCTTGAGCTATGTAATGGTTAAATAGCTTTATGAGGATGTTTTTTATGAGTCCTGTTGCCAGGATTATTATGTCACTGACGGCTGTTATGGGCGAGAATAAGATCTAATAGCTGCTGGTGTTTAGTGTAAATTTCAGACACTTTATAGTTGAATTGTTTAGTGTTGGTTTTTTTTTTTTTTAATGTATTTCTCTCAGGAGAGACGATCCTATAGCGGTTTATGTTCAGCATTCCTTCTAGATAGATGCAATGCAATTATGACATTAACTACGTAATACTCATACTCAGTTGACTTAGGTTATATCGAAATGAAATACGGACGTTTTGTAGATGGGAATACAATATTTAAGTTTTTGACAATTGTGAAGTGAATATTACATACGGACGTTTTAATTTTTAATATTTTACCTATTGCAATAAGATTTTGTGAAAGATTTTTAACTGTAGATAAATTATTATTTCATCATCATCATCGGCACTACAACCGGGAACCGGTCTTGGCCTTATTTAGCAAGTCCTGAGGCTTGTTAAATTTTCCATAATGATTTATTTTTTTGGGCAAGGTCATTAGTCTTACGCCAGGGGCTCCCCGACGGGGAATCGAACCCCGGTCTACCGGGTGACGGGCGGGTATACTAACCACTATACTATCGAGGAGCCCAAATTATTATTTACCAGCAACATAATATGCAGAATAATGCACTAGCCTAGGTCAAGTCAATAAATCATAGTAATAATAATAGAGGTGTATGTGTATACATACGACGTTTTAAAGTGACAATTCTATTTACTTATTAATCTGTGGTGAGGAAGTATATTGCACCGGCATACGGCGCTGATTCACTTACTTCCTCCATCGATCGGATGCTTCACTGTCACGACAAGAGAGAAGCACAAACGAAACTCCAAAACCAACGTCGACAAAAGTAAGAATGAAAGAAAAGAAACACACTGATTTAGTTTATGGCTGGTGATCACCGCTTTTTTATTTTACGTAAAAGAAAACATTTATATTTAATTTATATTCAGTACAAAACATCCACGGAATAAGTAGTTATACAAGTAATAGCGGCACCCGGTAAGGTAAGCGATACACATTTTAAATTTTCACTTTAATATTATTAGCGCAATTGCCCCACACGATTCGACTTAATTATTATTAATGCTCGCAGGGGGGAGCACCCCCGTGTGTGCTCTGCCAGGATGAGAACGACGCGCGCTGACCGGTGGTTGGGATACGACATAGCGATATTAAATCACTATCAATAGAAATTCGGCCAGTGAAACCGGCTCTCTCGAATTAAGGTGCACATGGAAGTGTGAGCATTGGTTCATTTATGAGACGAATCTAAAACATAGAAAGGGAAAAGGGATCATGGAGATCTTTGTTTAAGGGAGAAGGTTACTGGAAAACGGATCCAGGAATATGTAAGACAAAGGGACCGCTGATGATCGTTGTCTACAATATGCATAGCAGCTGTATTGACAGCCGCAATGCATCATGAGCATTGTGCTAATTGGTTTTAGCTTGTTTATAGGGACTTTTAGATTATAAATTTTATCTTTTTGATGCGTGAAACATTTACAGGTGCTTAATGCGATTGCATTAGCAGAAACTTATGCAGATTGGGTTGTAGGGATGGAGGTTCTTCAGGTAAGTAGGCAGTGGGGTTTGGCGGAACCGCCACCAATCCACCTCTATGGAGAAGGATCTTAAAGTGGCGGTAATGTCAGTGGGATTCGCGTAAGCCAGAATTTGGATTATCAGTATTGTATCTCTCACTACCACCTCCGAATCATTTTCTCCAAGGCCTAATTGTAGTGGACGTAGGAGAAAACAACTTCTTTCCTTTTACACAAAACACACACAGCAGAGAGTTTTTGGTCAGCATACATCAGGAATGTCAAATTTAATCATGGCTTCTGTATATAATTGATATTTTTAAAATTTTAGACATTTTTCCTGTTCTGATAAGGAACTGGTCTAGTATCGATCTGTCGCATTGTTATCAGCACTTACATTTTGGCATTCATTTCTGGGCATCGTTATCGTGCAATATTTATAATAGGGCGTAGAAGAACCACCTTCCAGTCTTCTGGCATTGTTTCGTGGTCTTATTTTTATTAAATTAATCGTCTGATATACTAAAAAAAATTCATAGGATAATAACTTTACAGAAATAACATCTGCTCCTCTGGCGTTGCTGTGGCAGGTTCTGTGTCTGTAATCGGTGGAAGTCTTTTCTGTATTAGGTGACTCGTCACGGTCATAATTTTTGGGAGTAATTTGAAGCCATTTTGGGTGTCCTATAACCAATATAACCAATATACCCGCCTGTCACGCGGGAGACCGGGGTTCGATTCCTTGTCGGGGAGCCTCTGGCGCAAGACTAATGACCTTGGCCGAAAAAAAAAAACAAATCATTATGGAAAATTTAACAAGCCTCAGGACTTGCTAAATAAGGCCAAGACCGGTTCTAGGTTGTAGTGCCGATGATGATGACGATGATGATGATGATGATAACCAATATAACCAAAACAGATCTCATGGGTCCAAGAAGTCTAACAGATCCCTAATCAGAGTTCGCTCGGCGTTTTTATTGAATAGGCAACAACATATAAATCGCACTATCCTATAGACTTACCGGTAGAAATTCCGCGCCAGGTTCGGTTTCAGATTGCATTCTGTGCCTTTTCAGAATGGGCTACAACATGTATGTTGCACTATAAAGTAGACTTACTGTTGCATATCCGGTTCAGTCTGTGTTCCCTGTATTATTCAAGTTCAGAACCGAGCTTCATTCCCATAGGCGGTTTCTCTCGTTTCTTAAATGGACTTTTCAATTTTTGTGCTACGACACTTTACGTCCTGGTCTACTTCGATTTTCTCAACACCAGACATGCCGGAATGGGAGCAAGAGGAGATGCCGGAAGATTGGCGTCGTGGTATAATTTGCCCCATACATAAGAAAGGAGATATCACACTGTGCAGCAACTATAGGGGTACAAAAATTGCTGAGTACCGCCTATAAGATACTCTCCACTATCCTACAAGACGGGGTATCCCCATACGCTAAAGCCATCATTGGTCAATATCAGTGTGGCTTCATCCCAGGCAAATCAGCAATTGATCAGATATTCACCCTTAGGCAAGCGATGGAAAAATGTCTGGAATTTAAGATCCCACTATATCATCTGTTTATAGACTTTACGGCCGCCTACGACAGCATAGCCAGGGTAGAACTATATAATGCCACCAGAGAGTTCGGCATTCCAATCAAATTGATATGACTTTGTAGGATGACCATGACCAACGTAACTAGTCAAGTAAAAGTAGCAGGATTGCTGTCCAAACCAATAAACATCTATAATGGACTCCGACAAGGGGACGGTCTGGCCTGCCTCCTCTTCAACCTGGCGTTGGAGAAAGCAATCCGTGACTCTGGCGTTACAACAAGAGGGACTATTGTCACCAAGTACAGCCAGATACTTGCCTACGCAGATGACATCGACATCATCGGTAGAACCGAATCGGCTGTACCGGAATCCTTCACCCAGATCGAGCAGGCGGCACAAAAACTGAGGGAAAAACCAAGTACATGGTGGCAACTTCTGCGAAGAGAAGACCTAACGTTGGTCAAACTGTCAGGGTAGTGGAGCACGAATTTGAAGTAGTGCAATCCTTTAACTACCTTGGGTCAATAGTATCAGCCGATAACAATATGGAAGAAGAAATACGCGAACGGCTGATTAAATCCAACAAAGCCTACTATGGTCTATCAAGGCTCTTTAAATCCCGAAATTTATCCAGAACATCCAAGCTACTACTGTACAAGACCATGGTCTTACCAGTACTCATGTATGGATCCGAAACTTGGGTGCTTAACAAAAGGCACTCTGAACTCTTGGCCGCGTTCGAGAGAAAGGTCTTAAGGAGAATTGTTGGCCCCGTATGTGAGGGAGGACGATTCCGGAGACGCTACAACCATGAGTTGTATGCAATCTACCTTGAAGCTCATATTGTAAAAAAAATCAAGCTCGGTAGACTCCGGTGGGCGGGACACCTAGCTCGAATGAGCGAAGAGGAGCCTGCCCGGAAAGTCCTTTGTGGCAGGATGTATGGAAAGAGACAGCGCGGCAGACCTTGTCTGCGATGGAGGGATGGCGTAGACCAGGACGCCCAGAGCCTGGGACTGTCGAACTGGATGACATCGGCTCGAAATCGGGACCGGTGGAGAGATTTGTTAAATAAGGCCAAGACCGGATCCCGGTTGTAGTGCCGATGATGATGATGATGACATGCCGGAAAAGAATTGCAAAATCCCCATTATGGCCCAATCGGATAAGACAGTATTGGGTCTGTTGGCTTTTCGCCTTTATTAATTCAAAATTGTAAAATATATTAACGTACACATAAATGATGACTGAATTAATAAAAAAACGGCAACCGATTTTTTTTTAAGTACAGAATGTCAATTTTCCAACGAGTTTAAATTGGAATTTGTTTGCTCAAAAACTTTACGAGGTATACATCACTAGAACCGTCGATCTAAAAAATAGTGAATCTGTTTTTGTCCAAATTATTATTTAATAAAAAAGTGTGGGTCAGTAGTTGTAAAAACTCCGAAAGGTATCGATATCGTTTCTGAAACGTATAAAAATATAGGGTGGGCCATACATTTTTGCACGTGGCAACACTTGATTTCTTAAAAACCGTTAGAGGTAGAGACGCGCAAGTGGCGGGGCGTAATAAACGTATAAACAATTCTAACAATAACGTAATAAACAATTCCCCGCCACATGCGCGCCACTCGCTCTAACGGGTTTTAAGAAATCAAGTGTTGCCATTTGCAAAAATGTATGGCCCGCCCTATACTTTTTTTACACTAACGCGCGCATAAAACGGGGATTTTGGACTATTCTTATTGTTAGAGCACAGTGCGAGCGGATGGAGAGGAAGCGAATAAGGAAAGGAGGTATGGATGTATATTGGTCTTGAATGTCTGGAAATTACAACGACGAGGAATCACATGATCTAGTGGATCATTCCACGTTCGTGTGGTTCTGCAAAAGAAAGACCCTCTGAGCTTATTTGTGCGCCTGAAATTCACTTTCAACGTGAACTCATATGCATTCACAGACTGACGAGTATCGTGGGAAAATCTCTGAAGGGGAGGAACACATTCAACAAGTTCAGTTGAGCAACGACCGTGGTAATACCTATAGAAAAGAGCTACGCATGATGTGTTGCGCCTATGTTCTAATCATGGAATTAAACGACTTACGACTGGGTCCCCAATAAGTTTCATTGCTCGTTTTTGCATCCTATAGAGCACGTGTAGCGCTGTTTTGTATGTTGCTGGCCAAATATGGGAGCTGAACTCCATTTCGGGACGAATATACGCCTTGTAAATAATGGCCAGTTTGAATGGCGGGAAGAATTTTTTGTATCCCGTAAGGAACCCCATACATTTGGCTGCACTTTTCGCAGCTTCAAATATGTGGCCATTCCAATTAAGAGACGAGTTAATTTGAGTGCTGAGGATTGATACTGCCGTTCATCGACAGCGTATATTCTTTGGGGTTCACCTTAGACGACAAGAGGGAGCACTGTGTTTTTAAGGAATTGAATTCTACTCGGTTAGATAATCCTCATTGATATATCTTTTTGAGGTCGGAATTCAATATAGCAAGCATAACCTGCTGGTTGGTAATAACGTTCAAAGAGTTTGCTCGGAAATATTCATATGAGTATGAGAAACTCAACCTGTTATTATCACCGAGCGAGTGAGGGATAAAGACGGTAATCTGATCACCGAACTGATCGGATCAGATGGTCGGGCGTGGAAGGAGAGTGCACGGGAAAGGGAAATGATGGCGGAGTCGAGTCGGTGAGGTCATGAACTTCCGGGTTCCTACGGGCCAATAAATAATATGATAATAATAATAATAATATAATAATCTGATCACCGATCCTAAAGGCATTCTGGAACGATGGGAAGACCACTCCAAGGAATTGCTAAATGGTCCGCTCACAGAAGAATTGGAGGCTCCACCAATGCAAAATCAAGACCAAACGCTTCCGTCAACAAGCATTGAGGAAACATTAAAAACCATAAGACAGCTCAAATCAAATAAAGCCCCCGGACCTAATGGCATACCAGCTGAGCTGATCAAACAAGGAGGGACAGCGTTACATCACGCAATTCATGAGATCGTGGTGCACGTATGGGAGCAAGAAGAGGAGTCGGAAGATTGGCGTCGTGGAATAAT
Source organism: Microdon myrmicae (assembly GCA_963931805.1). Lineage (NCBI taxonomy): Eukaryota > Metazoa > Arthropoda > Insecta > Diptera > Syrphidae > Microdon > Microdon myrmicae. The sequence continues at coordinate 30,989,328 of OZ007499.1, forward strand.
TTGTCCCATACATAAGAAGGGAGATATCACACTGTGCAGCAACTATAGGTGTACAAAAATTGCTGAGTACGGCCTATAAGATACTCTCCACTATCCTACAAGACCGTATAGCCATATACGCTAAAGTCATCATTGGTCAATATCAGTGAGGCTTCATCCCAGGCAAATCAGCGATTGATCAGAAATTCACCCTTAAGCAGGCGATGGATAAATGTCTGGAATTTAGGATTCTATTATATCATCTGTTTATAGACTTTAAGGCCGCCTACGACAGCAGAGGCAGGGTAGAACTATAGAATGCCACCAGAGAGTTCGGCATTCCAATCAAATTGATACGACTTTGTAGGATGACCATGACCAACGTAACTAGTCAAGTAAAAATAGTGGGATTGCTGGCCAAACCAATAACCATCTTTATTGGATTCCGACAAGGGGACGGCCTGGCCTGCCTCCTCTTCAACCTGGCGTTGGAGAAAACAATCCGTGACTCTGGCGTTACAACAAGAGGGACTATTATCACCAAGTCCTGCCAGATACTTGCCTACGCAGATGACATCGACTTCAACAGTAAAACGGAATCGGTTGTACAGGACTCCTTCACCCAGATCGAACAGGCAGCACAATAACCGGGACTCCATATTAATGAGGGGAAAACTAAGTACATGGTGGCAACTTCTGCGAAGAGAAGACCTAAGGTTGGTCAAACTATCAGGGTAGCGAAACACGAATTTGAAGTATTGCAATCTTTTAACTATCATGGGTCAATAGTATCAGCCGATAACAATATGGAAGAAGAAATACGCGAACGTCTGATCACATCCAACAAAGCCTACTATGGTCTATCAAGGCTCTTTAAATCTCGAAATTTATCCAGAACATCCAAGCTAGTACTGTGCAAGAACATGGTCTTACCAGTACTGATGTATGGATCCGACACCTGGGTACTCAATAAAATGCCCTCTGAACTCTTAGCCGCGTTCGAGATGAAAGTCTTAAGGAGAATTGTTGGTCCCGTATGTGAGGGAGGACGATTCCGGAGACGATACAACCATGAGTTGTATGCAATCTACCTTGAAGCTAATGTTATAAGAAAAATCAAGCTCGGTAGACTTCGGTGGGCGAGACACCTAGCTTGAATGAGCGAAGAGGAGCCGGCCCGGAAAGTCCTTTGTGGCAGGATGTATGGAAGGAGACAGCGCGACAGACCTTGTCTGCGATGGAGGGATGGCGTAGACCAGGACGCCCAAACCCTGGGAGTGCCAAACTGGATGACATCGGCTCGAAATCGGGACCGGTAGAGAGATTTAATAAACAAGGCCAAGATGTATGTAGTGCCGATGATGATGAGTAAGTTGGATATTGCGTAATTAACAACAGGTCATTGATAAAGATAAGGAGGAGAGTGGGTGAATGTACCGAACCATGGAGAGCACCTGCATTAATTTGATGGGAGACAGATTTGAAACAGTCAACATCGGATCAGAGGATTATCCACTCCATAGGAATATAATTTTGACAAAAGGCCTGGATGTCAAACTCTATCGAAGGCTTTTGAAATATCCAATGCAACTACCTTGCTTTCGCCGAAATAGTGGACGGAATGGCTGCAGTTTTCGGTAAGGTACGCCATCTGGCCTGTTGCTACGGAACCCATATTGACTACTTTGCTTTCGCCGAAGCAGTGGACGGAATGGCTCCACTTTTCGGTAAGGTACACCGGCAAATCTCCTGTGGGCTTTTTGCTACGAAAGCCGTATTGACGGTCATTGAAGATTTCATTTGATTCTATATACTTCGAAAGTTGATAACTGATCCCAGTATCTTCGAGAGAATAGAAGTTAGTACTATAGGTCGGTAAGAAGAACCCTTTTTGGGTATTGGCTAAATGTTCACTGACTTCCATCTGTTTGCGAACGGTCAGCATAATAACACAAATGGAAGAGTTTCCGCAATGGTTTAGTGGGTGAGGAGGAACATTTCTTCAAGAGATTAAGGGAATGCCATAAGCATCGGCGAAATTGAATGCCTTTAGCTCCTTGAGTGCGTGTGCAACAGTACGCGTTCGGGAGTGAATCTGGCTCATGGTGAACTGCTTATATTCAAGTTGAGGTGTAACTGATGTGACATCAGGCAGCATCGAGTTCGCTGCAAAATGTGCAGCAAGTAGATTCGCTTTCTCTACTGCACTAGTGGCTGTGCTGTCATGGATTATAAGCAATAGAATGGATGACGAGACCGAGTTTTGAATATTTTTCACGAATGCCCAGAAGTTTTTACAAGCCGTGGGAGAGTGTAGTATTTTCTGTCTCCAATTCTGGTCATGCAAGAACTTTGCGCGTTGAATATGCGCATTGCAGTCATTTTTAGCTCTCTTAAATCTTGTCCGGTTTTTTACTGTATTGTTTGATTTATACAACCAGAAGCTCAATTCTTTAGCTTTAATGGCTTCTCTGCACCCGTAATCGAACCACATAATGTTTGATACTCTTTACCCTGTATGGAATAAAGGTTCGCATGCCAAGTAGAATCGTGTCTGTCAATGTGTCCGCTATAGGGTTGTGGGGTAGGTAGTCGCGGCGCCTGCATGGGCGCGGGTTCTACTACCAACCCACTCTGCTAAAAGTTCGACAAGCACCCAAAGAAAAACTGTTTACCCGAAAGAACTACGAAACAAGAACTCACAACACAACGTCCACGAGGAGCAAGTAAGATACACAAGCTTTCACCGCACAGTAAATGAAAGACTTTCGCTTATTAGTTCAAAAAGTTCTTATTCGGATTTATTGAGGTACATGTATTTATTTTTACAGATTTATTTTTGCGGGAAGTCACATTTAATAACCACTCGCACTTAATTCCGTAACATAGCGAATTTTTGATTAATACAAATTGCAAAATTAATATTTTTGGTATAAACGACTACGAACGGAACTCGAAGTGTTAGTTTCCACGCCGTACCGGCGCCGGTACGGAGGATGGCAGGCGACCCGACCGCCTTGCTGTTTGAAAAACGACTTGATGTGCGGGCACTGAAGGATGGAAGAAGACTCAGCGATAAACTAAGCAGACAGGCGGTAAGGCCAAAGGGACCGTGAAGATCGTTGGTAGTACACATGTATGTGTGTACATGGATTCTTTCATGGGACAAAGCCACGAGAACAAATCTGAAACGACGAAAAGGGCATAAAGTGTATTCAAGAGATGCGAGTTCGGTAAAGCAAACGAAACCGAATCTCCTTGGATGCTAATGGTTTTTCTATTTACACAATGGAAAATGTGTATCGCTGGTGATGCTAAAGGGATCGAATTTGCATACATGATTACATGCAAAGGAATTCGTTTTATGACTCTAGGGTAATATGAGAGTATTTCCTTTTGTCCGATGGTCAAAGAGCTGCCGCGGCCGTGGAAATGCCAGGGACATGTGGTATGCATTTGTACGGCAGAATTGCATTGGTGGAACAAGGGTGCCTAATGATCGGGAATCTATGGCGCATATGCACGTTAAAGAATTGTTTTTAGGAATTTCAGATAATGCGTTGTATGCATCAAATGTCCTTGGAGAAGGAAATGTTTTCAGGTCCCAATGCAAATGCCTTGGCGGGAAACAATGGGAGTTGTGGAATTCCTAAAAAGGTAATGAAAAATTCTTACAGAGAATTGTATGCGAAGAGATGCATGATGGTAAGCTTTCTTTTACAGAACCTTTGAAATAAATAAATTCGGTAAGCTTGATGTGTGCAGCATTTACAGGTGCTAATGCAATTGCATTAGCGAAGTTAAGAGATTGAATGGGAGTTATGGCGGGTTTTTAGGTAAGCGTACCGTGGTGTTTGCCGGAACCGCCACAGGGTCAACATCGTTATTGAGGAAAAATAACGCCCAATTTAACTATCCGTCATTCAGACCTTCTCAGTTGGCTTTCTCGTACAATCATACTATTTTTTGGGGAGTTTGCTCGTTAACGTTGCTGTTGGCTAGAGAAAACTTAGCTGATACGACATGGTCAGAAATGCCTAAGTGTGAAGAAACTTCAATTGTGTATTTGTTCAGGTGGGTGGTGAGAAACAGGTTCAGTTTGTTAGCGGAATGACTACCTATGTCTGGTACCATTTTGGCTCATATATTTTATTTGCATTGTTGCAATAGTTTTAGTTATGCGGACGGCAGATTGATATACACATTTTCCATAATTACGGAGAAGTGTTCGCCGAGATACCTAGTTTTAACTGACTTCTCTATGCCATGATACCCTGTATGCAATAAACTAAGTACACGGTGTCGAAAAAGTCCTTTTTCAATTTGTTTTGCTCGCTGTATGAAAGCAGCAAAGCTGGAAGAGGTGCAGACGCATATCAAAACATGGGTACAATAGTTTGAGGAGACAAATTCGGCAAATCACAAACAGGGCGATGTAGTTTGTCAAGAATCAAGGGAAATATGGAGAGTCTGTACCATCCAGTTCGCGAGACTAGCGATATCGTTCGCAAAAAGACGAAAGTCATATCAGAGCGATATGTAGCTATTTCTTTTTTTTTTTTATAACGTCATTTCGTTTGTCTCAATCTTTCTATATGAATGGGGCAATATAACAGGTAACGACTGCTGACATTCCTACAATTATCTTTGGAAAATTAATATTCCAAACAGGTGTCATAAACTAGCCTAGAAATAAGTGTCCGTATATTGTAATTTAATAAAATGTGAATTTTGATTTAAAAAACATGTCCACTAGTTTATTCTTGTTCACCCTCTATCTATTTGTTTAAAATCAATGGGGTTATTTGTTATGTTTGTTTATACTCGCTTTATATGTATCAATGCTGTTGCCCTTTTTTACACTATGTTCCACGTTGTTAAGTTTAATTAACTCATAAAAAATATGCAGACGTTGCAAAATTTATTTTTCTGTACCGCTTGCTATATGGATTATTGGTTTTCTCCCAGATGTGTGGCAGGATTGTTACACTTGGCCACTTCCCTTAAAACCCTTGGGGTTTTAACATTGAAAGTCTTAAAAATAGTTAATTGATTTAAATAAAAGCTTTATAATCGCTTTAAAAATAAACAAAAGTAACTAATTGAATTAAATAAAAGCTTTATAACCTCTTTAAAAGTTTCAAATTCAGAAAAATAAATTCAACTGAAGTGTGTCTGCATTTAACTCCACAATCCAGGTATGTTGCCAATTCCACTAATCAAGCTTAATGGCATTACCTCCAGCAACAAATTGTTGTTGAATGCATCTTCCTCATGGCCTGTCATCGCAATCAAATGTATATATTCCAATTTTTTATCATCACTTCCCGTTCGTATAATGTTCTCGATGGCATCGTTAAGTACGAATACATGTCCGTATATTGCTTCGCCCTCGTTCCACTCCCAATTAGTTGCTTCTATCAAAGCCGCACCCTCGAAATTTCAACATCAAAAGTTTACGTAGCCAACGTGGTTCAGAGGAAACGGATATCATTCGATCAAATCACGTCCGGTCTGTACGCCAAGCAAAAGACGACGGCTACATACACGGAGATGATGAGCTTCAACGTTGAACTGAAATGGTTTGGTTTACCTTGCCCTGAAGGGACGACCACCCCCGGAACTAAGCCGGATACTCGTTACGATAGCCGACATGTATGTGCGATACCTTAAAACGACATTATCGATTTTTAACCTTTAAATACGAAGTAGACGCATATTTTATTAAGTAACTCTAAGCGAACAGTGTTCATGTGAGGATAATTAATTAATCACGACCCTCCGCTATATCCAAGGGATTCCATTAACCAAATTAAGTCAACGTCGGCGAATTTGAGCTATTTGCTTCTTTTCTTTTTAATTGTATTACCAGGGATGACGCCTACCTCTGCGGTCGTGCCTGGATTGTTTGTAATCATACCCAGACGTTGCAAAATTTATTTGCTGAAATCTATGAAAACACAGTTCAGTACTTTACGCTGACAACATTACATAAAAATGTGCACCTCTGCCGATTGCAACCTTCAGTGTTCGTGTTCGTTAGAATTGTTACTTAAATTGAATTCTAAGACTCAACATCAAATATTCATTTGATGAGGAAAAAGATAGTTAATACCGTCGTCTTCGTGGTTCTCTGTGATCTTTCAACACAAATCATGACTAAAATATGCCCATCCAATCTTCATGGGTGCTGCAGTTTCCCGTGACATGTTTTTGATGGTAACAGTACGTGGAAAGTATAAAAGCCATTACAGGATTACGTGTGATGAAAGAAGGTTTTCACAATACTTAGACTTCATTTATTCAGTAAGGATGTGTACGGAAAGATGTTTTCTTCACTCGTTTATTAGGTCATACAGCCAATACTCTATTTTTGTTTCTTGCACGTATCATGAAAACTGTCTCATAGTTCTGAATCCCTTCTACCAGTGCATTGAAGTTAACGAAAAATTTCATTAATTAAGACTTCCACGGCGTTTTTGTCTTTGATTAAAAGTTCCGCCTTGCTAGAGGTCATACAGATAACAGTGCTGATACATTTCGTATAATATGAACGATCTTCTAGCATTTACAAGGCCTTCCCCATTCTGAAGCATACCTTTGTATGCTATTTTAAAAATACTTCCTTTTATGGGCCAGTAGTGTATAGGCTGAAAAGTTACGCGAATTTGAATGAAAACAATCGTTTTTTGGGCAAAGTAATACTTATTGCCCAACACAGTTGCCTTCGAGGGCGATACACTTGGTAAAGCGATATTCCGATATTTCGATGCCCCCTCTGTACTACGAAACGTACAAGCCTTCGAAATACGCATCGGTTACCGTGACGACTTCCTCATTCGATCTGAATCTCTTTTTTGGAGCCACCGCTTGAGGCTTGGGAACAGATAATACTCGGTGGGTCCCAAGTCTGGAGAATACGGCGAATAACTCAAATCGTAATTGGCCCAATTTGGCCATCGCTTTCAATGATCTATCCAACGTGTGTGACGGTGCGTTACCGTGATAGTACAGAAATTTTTTCTTCGCCATATGAGGTCGGCTTTTCTTTATTTTTTCGTTCAATTTGTCCACCAACGCTGCCTAATACTCTCATGTGACTGTTCTTCCCTTGTGCAGGTAATCGATGAAGATTGTCCCATGCACATCCCAAAAAACGGAGCCCATAACCTTTCCGATCGAGCTTTGGTCTTCTGGCCGCTTGGTCGGCTTTCGTGGCTATCCAGCCACTTTACAGACTGCCAATTGGACTCAGGCGTATGTAATTGACCCACGTTTCACCCGTCGTCACAAAACGTCGAAACAAGTCCGCAGACTACGCAGGAACAATGCCAAACCGGCCGCTGAATCATCAACACGCTGGTGTTTTTGGTCGACGGTCAGCAAACACGATACCCATCGCGGTGATCGCATTTTCATCCCCAAAAGGTCGTGCAAAATATGTCCCGCTCAATTGTTTGAAATTCTCACGGCCTTAACTAGCTCATCCAACTTCACTTTACGATCACTCAAAACGATTCGATGCACTTACTTTACGATTTCTGCGAAAAGCAAAACCAAAGCAAGACAATATGCTCGACAAACTGATTTATTGCAAGCCCGATCAAAAAGTACATGTCATAAAAGAGTGAGCTTGGAAATTCTGGCTCACTCCGTGTAAACACCAGGCACTGACCACTCGGAATTTTTTTTCCAATGCGCACATGTCTTTCTTAAAAGGAGTGATACATATACATATACGTGTAGTTGAGATGAATTTAAAAAAATAGTTAAATGGGTAAATCGCGTCATCAGGGAAACATTTCTTATCATCTGCAATGAAATGCATCTCTACGATTTACTATCAAATAAATACCGCAATAGATAAAAGATCCATATATCTGCATCATCGAGATGTGCCCCGTCTCATCGTTGGCACTCCTGCAATCGACTATGCAAACTTTGGAAACTTTGCTGAAACTGCTGCGAGGTACGGAAATTTCAACCTCCCGAATGTTCTCATCGCTTCTTCTTGAACGTAGCCGCCCTGTTTGTTTAATATTCGTTGTCGATCCCGTCTGCTCGAACTTCTTCACCCAAGCTTTGATTAAATTAACACTTGGACACTCACTTACACGGCGTAATCCGTATTCAATTCTAAATAGGCGTCGTACAGTAACGTAGGAATCGTTGTTTTTGTAAAATGGTTTTACACAAAAAGCACGCTGTTGTCCCGTGAAGCGCTCCATCGTGACTAAAATCGCATGACCGACGCCCAATTCCCCGCCAATCACGCGCCTCTCCATCTAACGGTTTTTAAGAAATCAAGTTGCCATTTGCAAACATTTACGGCCCACCCTACATATATGGTATACAAAAAGGAAGAAAAAAAGCAGTGTGTGTTATCCAACTGAGTGGCATTTCATGCATCGGAAATTCAATTCTGCCTCTTGTTGTCAAAGAGCGATCCCACCGTAGAGTCAATGATAATGGAAGACATTTGCATTATCAAAGTCAACGGACTATCAATTCGTGGCTCCCCGCTCTGTAACGGAACGAGTTCTGATGCAGGGATGTTCACACCGTCGGGACATGAACCGCAAACTGGTGCGATCCGTCGGATTGTCTTGTGGAGCGTATATAAGCCGAACTGCGGAACAATACCACGAATCTCCGAAGAATAGTACCCGTAATAATATCTGTAAAACTGACAGAGGTTGACTACGCGCCTTCGATGTGATAGCGATTGTAGTCCCGACGTCAGCGCCGAGTCCCCGACCAGGCGGATCGCTCGTGTCTGTATGCTCTCAAGCAGGTCGAGGTTATGTTCAGGAGCCGAGCTCCACCCATGTGAGCAATATTCGAACGCCGGTATAATTTGGGATTTATATAGGAGAAGAAGTTGGGCCGGAGTAAAATATTTCTTGGCTCTAAAAAGATAGCTAAATTTTCCTGAGGCGATGCCCGACACGTATTTATGCCATGATACATTCCCACAGACCGTGACGCCGAGCAATTTCACGCTTTCCCCAGATTCGAGAGCACGGCCATTCATCATCAGCTGTGGAACCGATGATCCACTTTTCTTTGTGAATGTTGTATATTGTGTCTTCGCTGCAGTGAAGTCGACGAGATTGGCCTTTCCCCACTGTAGGTCCCTATCATGATCCTAATTCAAAGAGTCGATCTGTCTACATCCCAGTTGGTGCGATGTAGATGCACCAATCGCCTCAACACTCGAAAAGGAAGAAACAAGCGTACTATCATCCGCAAAACTGAACACTTTGTTATCCGTTGACTCCAACAAATTATTTATGTGAACCAAAAACAAGGTTGGAGCGAAAATTGAACTTGGGGGTAGCCCCGAATTAACAGGATACAGATCCGAACACTCGCCGTCCACAACAACTCGGATCGATCGATTTTCGAGGAAGCTCTTTGAGCAGTCGCAAAGCGGATGGGAAAATCCATATAAACGAAGTTTGCTCAGCAATGCCCCGTGCCAGATCCGGTCAAACGCCTTGGACATATCCAATAGGATCGCTCTTGACTCACCAAGCCGTTCAATCGCAGATGTCCATATATCGGTTATAAGTGTTAAAAGATCTCCCGTGGGACGCCCGCCACGGAATCCGTATTCATGATCATTCAGAAGTCCATTTCACTCCAAATACTTAATTAACTCAATATTGATGACTTTTTCCATCACCTTAGATAACATAGACAGTAATGCTATCGGACAGTAATTTTGTGGGAGAAACTTTTTTCCCGTCTTTGGGATTGGCTGTACTCGAGCGATTTTCCAGCAGGCAGGAAAGGTCCTCCATGCATAAGATAGGGGAAAGAGTCTGCTAAGAGCCGGCGATAGTTCTGGAGCACAGTTCTTAAAGACTATTGCTGGTATTCCGTCCGGTCCGGTTGCCTTCCTACAATCCAGTTCACGTAGAATGCGTTGAATAGTGCGCGGACGAAATCTCACATCCCGCATCGAAGACTGTACTGGCGAGATCACAGGTGGCTCCAAAAGGCCGGGATCGAGGTTTGAATTCGCGAATACATTGCGGAAAATAAATTCGCAAACACATCAGCTTTATCCTTTGAATTTGTGACTAATGTTCCGATGTCTGTCACCAACGGAGGGAAGAAGGAGGATGCGAATTTACTGCTTACAGCTTTTCCCATTGACCAGAAGGAGCGCAAACCAGTCGGGCGCCGGAGGAGTTTATTGGTCACTCTGTCGTTGTGAGCTTTCTTCACGGTATCAATCGCCTAGTTGCACGCGTTTATGATTCTAACAAAATTCGTTCTGTTTACATAGGTGGGATTGGAGCGCCATTGCTTAAAAGCTCTTTTTTTGCCGCTGTAATCTGCTCGCGACTCCTCGATAGTATAGTGGTTAGTATCCTCGCCTGTCACGCGGGAGACCGGGGTTCGATTCCCCGTCGGGGACCCTCTGGCGCAAGACTAATGACCTTGCCCGGAAAAGACAAATCATTATGGAAAATTTAACAAGCCTCAGGACTTACTAAATAGGGCCAAGACCGGTTCCCGGTTGTAGTGCCGATGATGATGATGAATCTGCTCGCACTTGTTGTCAAACCACGGTTTATCAGATGAACTTCGCTTGAACGAATGTGGAATATAGATCTCCATCCCGAGAAGAATAATCTCTGTGACCGACTCCACGCATGCGTTAGCATCGGAGTCTCCGAAGCACACCTCGGACCATGGAAAGGATGCGAAGAAATCTTGCACATCGTTCCAGTCAGCAGCCCTACACTTCCATACATGGCCAACCTGCCTATGCCGGTTATTCGCATGTAATGCAAGTGGTTGTGCGACAGATACCAAGCAAAAACCTCTACGGTATAAAAACTCGGTTCGGATGTCAAAAACAGTTCCGTTACCCGTCGAGCATGGGCAGAGCCTCGGGAACGAGAACGATGATGCGATGACGAACCTCTTAAAGTTCGGTTATTTATCATAATATCTGCATGATGTTCCCCCTGGCATAGTCCCCCCGGGGATCCGAATGGGAAATTAGTTTACTTCCGGAATTCTTTATATCAGAAGGTACTTTGGCGGTTTTGTTATTTGTTATCGATATAGGTGTTGCGCCAGACACTACTTGGGAATAAAAGTCACCTTTATATATATTTTTTTTTACTGGCGGTATGCCTTTATTTATTATTAATTTAGTTTTTGACACTGTATATATATATTTTTTTAATACGTGTTTGTTTGCGTGTACACACTCGCCCGTTTTCTCGAAGATTCCGTGTCTTCCTCTCGTTGAGGTTAATATCGCACTGTATGATATATCTCACGATGGCCAAAAATGCTCACCGAAAAAAGATCCGTCAAATTGTTCTCTCTTTCCCCTCGTTCGACCTTTTTATATTTTCTCCATGCCTGATGACGTTTTCTACCTCGGCGGTATCTTTTTGGGTTTTCCCTGGTACTTAATTACCCAGGGTATTTTACTTGGCCGATATCATTATTTTCGGCTGCGATACTTACAGGTAATTGTTTCTACATTGGGGAACATGTCAACAATAATTGCCGTCATTGCGCAGGTACCTACGGTGATCTTTTGCCATGGAAAACCCGAATTACGGCTGGCTCCAGAGGAGATTACCAGTATTGTCCAATACTTGACCGCGTGCCATTTTAGTAATGTTTGCGTTGGTTAATGAATTTTTCAGCTAATGCATATCCAACGAATTCGTTTCAAAAAAATGTGATTTTTCTGCCGCCATGTAGACACAAGGAGTTTGGTGAAACATGCAACCCACATGTAAGAGAGCACGTGTGGTTGAGGACGAAAGTATACCTGGGCGAACTAAGGGATTTACCTTAAAGTGTTTTGTGGGGTTCGTAGAACCGCCACAGTACCATCATGACTTAACTCCTTGTCAGTCCGGCCATCAGCCACTCATCCGAAACACCGTAGAAGATTTCTTTCGACGATATCGCGGGATGTACAGCGTGATGGGGTAGTATCTCACCTTGGGACCGACTACCACCTAAACCAACCTTTTCTCGAACCTGTCCATCAGCCAAGCTCCGAAAGATAGCCAAATATATCTCCCGACCATTCCACGATATAGCTTGATGGGGTGGTATTTCACCGGGCGACAGGGCGTTGGGACCCCCCCCAACCACTCGGCCTTTAGTCGCCTCTTACGACAAGCCGGCCTAGCTGTGGTTATATTCTAAAGCCCTACTTACAGGGCAGTTGCTAGTGAGATTGGTTTAGGAGGCGGTGCTTGAGAGTATGGGTACCTCTCGAAGTCGAACAAGGTGAAATTGGAGTTGACATTTCTCAGCATCCGCGAAAGGGGTTCGTTGAGACCATAAGAGGTCCGATGAGGGGGGAGGTAGAGACGGCGATGATTACGCGTATTTCGAGGGTTTGTGTTCAGATGAATTAAGTTGAGGGGGTAGGCGCAATCGACCCAGCCGGAAAGGACCCGATGAATGTACACTATGTCAGCCACGATCCTGGGCTCCTCAAGGGTTCTGATGTTGATTAATTTGAGACGGTTAATGTACGGGGAAAGGATTAATTGGTTTTCCAATCCTATCCCTCGGAGAACGAACCGAAGGAAGCAACATTGAATACTGCCGATTCTACGGATATGAATCTTGTGATAAGGAGACTATACTTGGCTAGCATATAGCACATAGCAGCGGACGGACGAGGGTAAGGTAAAGGGATCGAGTAACGTAAGGGTCGGAGGTTTCCTTAGCCCATCTAGACTAGATGTAATACTGTAATATTACCTGGTGACCGCTATGGTCGAAACTTTATTGTGCTCGAATTCCATCAATTTGGCTTTCAGAACATTTGCTTCCAAAAAGACAGTGCCATAATATACACAATTCATGCTGCACGGTAATTTTTTGTAAAAAATTGTTTCCGGTCGAATAATTTTAACATTTTTAGTGATATAAACTGGCCCCCGATATGCTATGAATCGACTCCCTCTCGATTTATTCCTTGAGGGAAAACTAATCAACCACAACAATGATACCTAAGGACTACATTCGAAGCGAACGCTGAAATACGTATAACTGCAGCGCTCTGCGAAATGCCCTTATGCTACAGCCAGAGGCGGCAACTCACAGGCAATATTAAAATGTATTCAATATGTAAAATATAATATATTCAGTTGCATTATAGATAAAAGTTGTTATAGAAAAACATGGACCCGGAACATAAAATGCGCACTGTACATTACACACGGCGGTAAAGGCCCATGTGACTTGTAGCCGAAAGCCATCTTGACAAATTCCAAAACTTAAAAAAAAAAAAAAAAAAAAAAAAAAATGGGTGGCGAGAAGGCCGACTTTAGCGAGACAAGGACAGATGTGTCCTTCATCTTGTCTCTGACTTCTGGTCATCTTGCGATAACCAGAATCACCCACATCCGTAAGGATATTGGGCTCGGTCTCGCGATATCTGTAAAGAAAAGAAAAAAAAGGGGTGGGGGGAGGGGGGGGGGGTATCCAAGGATAGTGTGGACAGTGTTAGTCCAAGTGTTCTCTAACTACTTTTATAGAGGGATGGTGGGAAAGAAATCATACAAGACCGGTAGGTCTTGGGTGCGGTAGTAAACGCAGATCACGTCTTTGGCGTCTGATAATCTGCGCTTTGGTCGGTGTGTATGTTTGTATTTGTGCCGTCTTGTACTGTGCGTTCGTGTGTGTGATTTGTTAATAGTAGACCCTATGGGATGGGTCCAGTAATCCTCTATTATAGAGGGGAATGTTGTTGGGAAGGATGCTTTCTTCAGTTTTGTACTGAAGAAGAAATTGTGGGGGTTTGATCCGAAGAGATCGAGAGAGAGAAGGGTCAAGAACGCAAGAGTCCCGTACAAGTGGGTTCTCGCTGGTCTGAATGTTTTCGAGATACTTATATGCTAATTGAAGCAAGTACTCGTCGATAGGGATAATGGAGGCGCCTTCGTATAGGTGAGAGTTCGCGTAATGGCGACCGTCAGGCCTTTTAAAGTGGTTGATGCATCTTCTGAGGAGGATTCTTTTGAAAACTCGGAAGTCTTCCCATTTGGGCCGAAGATATGCAGCACCATATGGGAAATGCGTATGATATTCCAGATCGGATTAGCTGCTTGTAGCAGAGAAGTTTAACTTTGGTGTCAACTTTGTTGCTCCACTTCAAGATGTTGTGCAGTTGCTTAGACCGACCGAGGCCCCTTTGGAGAATGTGGGTCACATGTTTGATGAAATTCATTTTTGGGGTATAGATGACCCCAAGATATTTCATCCTGTCCTGTGGTCTAATCGTAGTATCTCCCATTTTGATTCGAATATTCCGTGAATATCGAGAAGCAGGTTGGGAGTTTGCTCAGAATTATGTATACTGCTTTAGATGGGTTAAGTCGAATTTTCCATCGACTATAATACTGATACAGTTCGTCTAAGTGACGGTTGAGTCGATTTGTTGCGAGATTAGGGCCTTTGGTTGACGTGTACACCAGGACGTCATCCGCGTAGCATATCTGGTTTACTCTCCCGTCCACAGGGCGGGAAATATCGGAGGTGTAAATATTGAATAAGATGGGGCATAGAATGGAGCCCTGTGGTACGCCTGCAGCGGCGTGAAAAGTTCGGGAAAGCTTTCCATTCACTCTAACTTGGAAGGTTCTGTTTCGAACGAACTGGTAGATGATACTACATAACGTTCTACTGAGCCCAGTATTCAATAATTTAAAGGCGAGACCTTCGATCCAAGTCGTGTCAAAAGCTTTTTCAATGTCCAGGCTCACCGCAGTGGTGGGTTCCTTATTAAAGAGCCGCACGCAGACGTGGTTTTGAAATATGTTGAGAGCCATAGTTTCCAAAACTTCTACAAGAAAATACGTATATAAATAACCTTCCCCTTCTTGATAAAATTATACCCATACTCCTCTCAGCAACCATGGCCGCTGAAATCCGGTTCTAGATTTCACTACTTTTTTGCGACTCCAAAACGTTGCTTCCAATTATCAAAATCGATATACTTTAGTTTCTGAATATGAATGAATATTTAAGTAAAAATATAATTTAATTGATCAATGTTAAGCAGAAACACAGATCTGAATTATCTATCTACTTTTTAAGAAAATTAACAGGTAAATAGTAAAGCATTTTAATAAAGTCCCAAAGATCTATTCAAATTGTCACTCAACTCAAGGTCTAATACACTGGTCATTTCTACAACATATTCTGTACAGGCGGTATTTGTTTCCTTTTGATTTGCCAACAAATTGATTTTTAAAAATTCATCCAACTCCATGAAGTAATTACATTGGTACCTATTTACCTGTCGTGACGCTGAACAGGTACACCAGTCGGAAGCAACCCTCACGCACAAACCGTAAATATAAATAATCAGGAAATTGTTTCTTGCCAAAGCAGTTCATAAATGTGGTATCATACCCCGGGTGTTCCACAGGCTAGACAACAAGCATCGTAACTACCCCGCAAAATAAATCTGCAACAAAAATGAAAATCTACTAACGAAGGGAATAAAAAATATTCCCTCACGTAGATAGATCAAACACAAGACACAAAAAGTTGTTCGTTACTACTTCGAAGGTTCGCCCATCTGCACCCCTGTTAGACAGCGAAACCAGCAACCCTCCTGAAAAATTGCCAGAAAGGGTGGAAATGGGAAGATAGCCTTATTTTTACGTTTACCTTGGCGTTACTGCCACGTTAACTCTCCTGCTCCAGGCAACCAAAGGGATGCGAAACATTGCGTGGAGATTTTCCTTTCACAGCCGCCAGCAAACTTTTTCGTTTATCCTCCACACGTTCTGGTGCCGGTGCCTTTTGTAAGGTGTGTTCCAGACAGGTTGGGTTTAAAGTAACTTCTTAAAGCCATTCTAGGTTTTCCTTTTTGTGGTAAAATTTTGCCTAAATTATTATTGCCTTGTTGAAGGATATTTGTGGTTGTTGTTATTGTTGTTGTGTGTGTGTTGTGTATCTGGAATTATCTGTGACGGCATCAGTGTTAGGATTGTAGTCATTTCCTGTGTAGGGCCATGTTAATTACTTAATTTGAATCTTGGTTCATTGTAACCTTTGTAAGCATCTGCCTTTGCCCCCTCAATGAAATGATGGTGAGACGAATCTATTCTAGGGCCCGGACTTGCTCAAATTGCGGCCACGTGACTTTATTGTAAATTACCTCGGTTTTATTGTGTCCTCGATAAGATGGCACAATGCAGCGGATAGGGAAAAGGCCAGGGATGTACAAAAAGGATAATAAATTGCATTAAATTTGACGTTATTGTTAAATTCGCTTTTATCATATCAACAAAGGGGGTGGAGTAAAAGGGATTACCTCCCCCTTTATCAGCCGGATTCCAATGTATTGTAATCCTGTAATGACGGCAGCGAATATGTGTGTATTCTCCAATTGTACCTAAAGGAGTCACGCATTAACATTTGAGAAAGAATTTTGGTCCAGAAGATGTGATAGATTTGACTTGAATCAACAACAATTTCAATGGCTGTGAGTGGCTCTAACGCATTGAAGAATAGATGTTGAAGGAAGTGAGGAAGATGATAATGTAAAAATTGGAGCATTACCAATTTTCGAACTATTGATCTGCTGGGCCTGAAATGGTTATTACATTCTATATCTCTGAGTAAATTAAATCAACTCACACAATTTATAATCGTGCATTAAACGGCTTTAAATTGCAATATGATTATATTATTTTATTTGTTGTTGTCGTGATTTCACAACACAAAATATTGGTGACTAGGCCACACTTTTTGTATTTTGAGCAAATAAAATATATTGGATGTCCCTTTCATGTAGAAGGTTACTAAAATTTAACTATTCTCTCGTATGATGCACAACTTCAAAAACTTTTTAGGAACATCCTAGAAACGGGGTAAAAAACATTTTTAAAATACTAGAATTGATTATGTACACACGTAAGGATTTCAGAATTTTATGACATTACTAACATGTTGGTGTCACACCTCTCTTGCCATCGCTTCTATTCATATCGCCCCCTTCTTGCATTGTGACAGGCATATTTCTTCCTTCAAGATTTAATACGCTTTTGATGGATGGTTTGTTACACAATTCCATAAGTTCCCAGGTGAGTTTGTGGGGATGAAGTACTGTGCACCGGCGTACGGCGCTGATTCACTTCACACCCCCATCATCCGCTAAATGTTCCACCGAATACAAACCGAACGAAACGCACAAACACGAACCTCAGGAACGCACCGTCCACGAGGAGGAAAGTAAAACACCGATGAAATGAATCACACGGCACATAGTTTCTGAATTATTTTTATTGTTCACTTGCTGTAATTTGGAAAAGGGTTTTATTGTTTTTTATTAGGTGTCGGAATATTGATATGTATTTAAAGAAAAAAAAACTGTTTGGAACGTTCCAAAAAAGAAAAGGAAGATGGCACTGTTAAACTTGACTTCCGCACTAACCGCGACTCCTGGATATATGCGTCCCCGTACGCACCGGGGAACGAAGGAAGAAACGACCGTGGTGGCCGGGTGATAGAAGACGGCTCAGCGATATCAATTCGCTAGCTAAGGAAATTCGGCTCTCTTAATTTAAGGATGTATTTTCCATCCCAAGAGAAACGTGAAGTCTCTCTTTGGTGGTAGGTAACCTGATCTCGTAGAGAAGATCATAGAGATACACATGTATGTGTGCAGATTGGTTCTTTCATGGGACAAAGCCATGAGAACGAATCTGAAAACGAAGAAAGGGAACGATGTGCATCAATGAGATGTGAGTTCGGCTAAGTAAACAAGCCGAATCTCATTGAGTGCTAATTGGGTTTCTGTTTGTTCATGCCGCTAGGTCATGAGAAGCAGATCCAGAAATATGTAGGACAAAGAGATCGTATAGATCATTGTCTAAGACGTGCATTGCAGTTGTAATGATAGCCGCAATGCACCATGCACATGGTGCTAATTGGTTTTAGCTTATTTACTGGGAATTGGTGTTTATGGCATCGCTGACAAGGGTAATAATACCTTCCCTATTTTCATTTGCCTAGACTGATAATTATATTGTTGATTATAGTTCGACCCCCAAGATTGACTCTGTATTAAAAAAAAAGGGGGGGGTGGCGAGAAGCCGACTCAAGCGTACAAGGACAAATGTGTCCTCCATCTTGTCGCTAGCTTCTGGTCATCTTGCGATAACCAGCATCACCCATATCCATGAGGATGTTGGGCTCGGTCTCGCGATATCTGAAAAAGAGGGCGGGGGGGTGGCTGGCGGTTCCCATAAACGCCACTACTCACCTTCCCAAATTACCTAAAAGCTTCCAGTCCTGAAGGTCCCATAACCCCATTGTCCTTTGCTAATGCAATAGCAATAGCACCTGCAGCCTTCCCCGCATCAAAACATTTCCTTTTCCAAGGACATTTAATGCTTTCAAGCATTACATTAAATTCCATACAAGAATTCTTTCTTTCATGCAAATGCATTTCCCAGAATACCTACAAGAATTCTTCATATCATGCGGGCCTGATGAATCCAAAACTACTCGGCACCCTTGCACCATCATGCAATTCCGCTGTACATGTGCACACCACGTGTCCCTGGCATTTCCACGTCCTCGGCAGCTCTTTGTCCATCGGACAAAAGCAAATACTTACATCTAGAGTCATAAACCGAATTCCTTCGCATGTAATAATGTATACAAATTCAATCCCTTTTGCCCAGCAAAATGCGGTACACGATCACCCATCGTATACCTAGATTCCTTTACCATCACCAGCCTAATTACAATGCGGCTATTTATCCAGCTGCAATATACCCGACCACGATCCCTAATCTGACGACAAGCCACAGCCGGTAATAGATGCGATACACATTTCCCATTGGGTAAATAGAAAAACTCATTAGCACCATTCCCCCGATGCAGTGTCGTCTATTATAGCTACGATGCACATCGTAAACAATTGCCTATACGATCCCTTTGTCCTTACAGTTTTTCGGCTATTTTTTCCATGGCCTTCGCGCATGAGTTGAACAATATGATCTTCACGATCACTAATACACCCATACCAACATGGTCTTCATTACGAGATCTGGTTTTCTAACATATTTCACAAAGAGAGACTTTACGTTTCTCTTGTGGTAAGTAAACGTATCCTAAGCCGGGAGGATATTCACCACCACCGAATCGAGGGTGAGTCAAGAGCCCACCCTCGCTTAGTCTTTATTCCATCCTCCAACCGAGCTGGTCGTTTCTTCCTTAGCTCCCCGGTGCGCACCGGGATGCGTACATCCAGGAGTCGCGCTCAGTTAATAGTAATAGTTGGTATCATATTGAGAAGTGTTTAATAGTTTGTGTATTGTGTACGTATATACGATGTCAATGAGAATGCTGAAATTAATATATTCGAAGGGTTCCAAGTGACTTTTAATACATGTTTTTCATTTAGTTAATCAAAAAGTAACTTTCGTTGTCAATAAATTAAACTAAGACGTCTTCCTGTGTAAACTTCTGTGTACTAACAATAAAAATCATTTTATACAAACAACATTTAGTGTTTTATTCTCCCTTCCCCTTTTGTGACAACTTGCGAGTGAACTTAATCCTTGGTGATCGGTTAATGGCGGAACCGATGAACTCTTCAATTTGTGAGGACGAGGTAGAACCTGCGTCCATGCCGGCGCTACGACTTCGCCCCCACAGGGGTATCTTACGATAGTGTGGACAGAGTTAGTTCAAATGTTCTCTAACTACTTGGATGGAGGAATGGTGGGAAAGAAATCATACAAGTCTTGAGCTCGGTAGTAAACGTACATCACGTCTTCGATGTCTGAGATGACTCTGAATTTAAAATACGCCGCCCTTTTATACTCTGCATCCACAGGGATTGCTTAAAAGATGTGTATAAGAACTACAAACAAGATTTTGTGTGCACTTCAATTGGAATGGGATTCCAGGAATGATATGGGAATTTGTTTGAACAAATTCCCGGAAGGCAAAATCATGAAATGTATTTGAAAATAGACATTTCATGATGTTAGGAGTATTGCGAATTGAATCAATGTGCGACAAATGAACATTTGGAATAATTTGTTGCGCATATGATTCGATTGAGAATAATGATTGAGATTATGGACAGGGGTAAGATAATTGGATTTTTGGTATAATAATAGGAATTGGATGAGAGTAGTGATTTGGTATATATATATTTGGTATATATATATATATATATCTGGCGCAAGACTAATGGCCTTGTCCGGAAAAACAAATCATTATGGAAAATTTAACAAGCCTCAGGACTTGCTAAATAAGGCCAAGACCAGTTCCCGGTTGTAGTGTCGGTGATGATGATGTGATTTGGTATCACTACAACTCTATCAATCGTTTGACCTCCTTACCAACGCAGCCATTGAAGGGACGTTATTACTTGTAATTCGCATTTTTTATACAGAATATAATCGCAATGATTTAGCTTCATCAATTATTACCAGATTAATTCAAAAATTCAGCGAGACTTGCTCCATTATTGACCTTAAATAACATGGCCATCCTTCAAGAAGTCGTTGAACACACCGAAGCGAGTCTTGAGCATAACTCAGCTAACGTTCGAAGGATACGGATCGTTCTATCGTTCTATCACGCGTCTTTCTAGTGTGTGCACCTGTGTGTGAATGTGTGGCCGTCACTGAGAACGGCTGTATAGTCATTGAACTCGTAGCCAAAGTGTTGTGCAAGGTGCGCGTAAAAGATATAATAAATATTAATTAAACCCAAAAATAGGGTGTAACTTGAATAAAACGACAATGTGCCAAGTGCCCGTCTAAAACTCTCGTTGAAAACACATCGTTCGCCGGTCGTCCACACAAATTTACAATATTATCGCGTACACGTGTGTGCTGACGTGTCTACCGCTGTGTATATACCGAACGGCCAATAAAAAAACGGTGTGTGTGTTAATGTGTATGCGTGTGAAAGCAGATGTTCTCTGTATGCTGCTTCACAAATAAAACAATTGAATTAACGGTGGAAACAAATAATGGAAAAAAGAAAAGTAATACTAAAAGTAATTTCAAAGAGAAGGCCCAAAGCCCAGCCAAACCTCCTTGCCAAACGGCATAAAGCTAACCCAACCAACAAAAAAAAATTCGCAGAGAAGGAATGACCACTCCTGACAAGCCACATTATTCGGGAGAAGGGAATAAATTTAAAGAACTGGCAACTGAAGACCACAAAACCAGCAATACTGAAATGAGTGACAAAGATGTCGAACGTGCTCAATTAATTGCGGAGCTATATAAAAAGAAAGAGGAGCTCTCCAAAAAGAAGAACGATTTGGATCGACAAATCAAAGATGCCTTATCGGAAAGCAACATTCAACAAGAAACAACAACAACAGCAGAAGCAACAGCAACAGCAGCAACTGCTGGAAAAACAACAAGCCGCAGCCAATAAGAAGGAGAAAGTGCCTCCCATCATAGTTAGTTTTATGGAAGCTAAGGACCTAATTAAATTGGGTAAGTTAACATGTAGAAATTTTAAAACGAAGAATTTAAATAATAATAAAATAAGTTTTTTATGTGATAGTTTAGATGATTATCATAAAATTAAATCTGCTCTAAGGGAAGCAAGTAGTGAGTACTTCACGTACACACCTAAATCGGAGAAAACTATCTCCATGTTACTTAAAGGAGTTGATCCTTCATTTTCCTCGGAAGAACTCCTCTCAGAACTACAAATTGTCGAAAATGACAGTTTAAAATTCATTGATGTGAAGCCATTCTCCACTTCTCTCTCCCGAAGTCGCAACCGCAAGTTGCCGTTCTTCATTGTGTCCCTAAGTCCCAACAGCAAAGTCGATGCACTTAGGAATATTAAAGTTATTTTCCACCAAACAATAATTTGGGAAAAAATACGGAAGGCTGACCGTGTGTTGCAGTGCATGCGGTGCCAACGATTCGGCCACGTTGCATCTAACTGTTGTATGGAATTTAGATGTGTAAAGTGCCAAAACAATCATACCGTAGGAGAATGTCCCTTAGGTAAAGAACAGGTTCAGGATAGAAGCAAACTATCTTGCGTCCTGTGCAAAAATACAGGTCACCCGGCCAACTTTAGAGGTTGTCCGAAATTCCAACAACTAAAAGCCAAGTTGGAATTTAAAAAAAAAAACTTGGAGAAGAGAAACGAATGAAGGTTCGTTCTTATAATAACTTCGTTGCACCTAGTGTATCATTCGCTCAAATTGCCGGTAGTCCATTAAACTCAAACTTCGCGGCACAGGGAAGTAATATCACAAAACCTTCCGCACCTAGCATATCATTTTCTCAAATGGCTAGTAATCCAATTAATACAACGGCGGCAGAACTTTCACGCAACGTCATAAAAGCGCCCGCTCCAGAGGCAAATTCAGATATAAGAGCAATCCTGTTAGCCATACAAGGACAGATTGCTGGATTTGAAAAAAAACTGACTGAACAAGCGGCCCGAATAGATATTATTTATTCGTCCTTGTTCTCAGACAACCCAAATTACCACAATGAACTATCCAACTAATTTAACACTAAAAATTATTGCTGTGAATGTGAATTCACTAATCCACGTGGAAAGAAGGGATAATCTAGGTAACCTGCTTGAAGCCGAATGCCCCGATGTGCTTCTGGCTAGCGAAACCAAGCTAAACCAGAGGCACAAATTGGGCTACAAAAACTATAAAGTCATTAGACGAGATCGTCCACACGCCACACAAGGAGGTGGAGTTGCTATCTTAATTAAGAAAGGCCTTCACCACAAGGTGATTTACAGCACAGCTGTACACAAATTTCAGCTGCTGGAAGTTTGCATTATAGATATTCCTTTGAAAAGTCAAAGGCATCTATACGTGGTATCCGTGTATGCACCTGAAGCTCCTCAGTGTTCGCAATTTATCAGCGAACTGGATACCCTTTTTCGTTCTCAAGTTAGACTCGGAAAACAATTATTTTGTTCTGGCGGGAGATTTCAACTCCAAACACAGTGCTTGGGGTGATATTGTGGGGCTTTTCAGGGCCCGAAGAGCCATGCATCGCTCGATCCCCACCATTCCCAGCGATGCGACTTACCTTGAAGTCGAATCTTCAGCAAGGTTACGCAACCTTGCTACGGCATTAACCGCCAACCAATTCGCTGGAATTAATTCGGTTATCCCCAAGGATAACCGACATAAATATGTATTAGGCAGCTTACCTTTTTTGGGTGCTTTTCCAAACCTCTTCCGCACGGTCATTCCTAAAAGCATAATTCACGGCAAGATTATCATATTGCCATAACATCAATTCATCAACCGAGCTTCCGCAACCGAACAATGGATGGCACATATCCACCAACGCACGCTGATCTTTCCGTGTGTTATTTTCGTACCCATTCATTGACCTAGCATTATTTCGGGTTGCTTGCACAGCTGCAAGCCAGATTTCCAACGGCATGTCTACGATCTATCTTTCCTTAAGTAAAGAAGATCAAATCAAACATTGGCCTTTCAGGCGCGCATATTTTGCTTGGATCTAAGCATGACCGATTTTATGATCCGTTGCCGTTTCTTGGAACTATCACCAGCATCGGTCATGGCCACCAATTTTAGTTTACACAAAGTAAACATTCAAGCGGATACTTTCGACTGACAGTGCCTTTCAACGGGATTAACACATCCCTAACATAACATGCATTGAATCATACGACCGAAATTTGTTTATGCTAGATGATCTAACAACGGCCATGCCCAATGTTCGATACATTTTTCCAAGATAGATTTCTGCCTTCGGCAAGGGTTTTATTGACTCACGTCAATCAAGAATCTATCCCTTGCGTATGGCGCCAGTTTATCTTGCCCAAACATGTAGCAGCCGATTCGATCTGCTACATGAGTTTTTCTCTTTTTCTTTTGTTTGGACCTTCGCCATTGGCGGCGGATCCTTTAGTTTTTTTTTTGTTTTTCGTCGGATGTCTGAATAAGTTCATCCAATTGGAGTCAGATATTAACCATCGAATAACACACACGTGTCGGGGACGTTAGGTGTCGGAGTTTCTTTTTCCATCAACGAGTCAAGTCGAGTAATCGTCGTAAGCGCGTAAAGTCGTAAAATTAAGACAAGGAATTCGTATGGAGTGGCTAATATTAACAAAATAGATAGATACAGTGAAATATTCAGAAATAACCTTATGGAGTACGCCTCCGAGGAATAGTGTGTAGTTTATATCGGCTTAATAGAATAACACCATTATTTTATAAACGATGTTATGTGAGAAAGTGATCTTGTAAAATAATCTACTTTAAAAGCCACCAATTAAGTGAAAAATAAACAATTATTAAATCAGCAAAACATCTCTGGCGTTTTTATTTATTCATTCTCCGTGGGTGAGCAGTTTCTCTGTGAACAATCATTGGGGATTAAGTGAATCTGTGTCGTGCCATACACACTACTTAAGAAATCTACCCCCACAATATCACTCCGAACACAAGAGGTAATGCACTGTTCAACTGGTGGCAAACAAATGCAACAGAATATAAACTAGAATTGTACGCTACAAGTACACCATCTTATCCAAGAGGAAACTCTTTTCTGGACTTACTTATGATTGACGACAGACTACAATTATTAGGCACGGACCTAAATACTCGAAATTGCCTTCGCACAATCGGGTATGATAGTGACCATTACGGCCTCGGCGCCGTTTTACATGTTCCAAACGAACATGCAATACTTGAGCAGTACGACCAGATACATTCGTTCGTTTTCCGAAAAGCACACTGGTCGCGCTTCGATCGCATAATAAAAAGAGAACTATGCTCTAATGGCGTATACCCTCCAACTAATAAAAACCTTCGAAATGAGGAAATAGATCATTATCTCTCAACGATGGACAACATTGTCATCAAAACAATGCACCGTTCCATTCCAAAAGCGGCGCACATGGAGGAGAATTTTAATAGATATAGAAACTCAACTATTGATGCCCTCTATAGACAAAAAAGCGCTCTGCTCTCCCAGCTCAACAATTAAGTCATTGATTAAAAACATTCAAAAGCTGATTCGTGACAACTACAGATCAGTAATTAATGAAGAATGGAAACGTAAAATTCTCTCCATTAAAACCAGTGGTGAGAATATGTTTCCGCAAATAAATAAAGTCCTTAGAAGAATAGATCATAATGACATTCCCTGCCTTCGAGTCCCGAGACTCCCGAGAATTGTCAAATATTGCTGAACGCAGGACTCACCCCGGAACACATCAACTCCAACGAAGAACTATTAGTAGTCGAGGATCCGCAAGAGAAAGCGAACTCCATTGGCGCCTGTTTCGAGGCAGTACACAAAGTGAATGAATCCATTCATTCTAACCTCGATATCGAAAACAGAGCTATCCAAAACCATATTTCGCTGCACAATGAACGGCAAAGTTGGCATTCCGAAAACAAAAGTTTCACCATCTTCAGTGAAAACAATAGAGCGGATGCGCCGCTTAGAAATTTGCACACAAACATATTTGTGAATAAGAATGAACTCATGGACATCCTTAGATCCATTAAAAACAAGAAGTCCTCTGGAACAGATGGTATTCCGAATACTGTTCTTAAACATCTGCCTCCGGAGGCGGTGAACATTTACACTACCTTGTTCAATAACGCTCTAAATAATGCATACTTACCAAGACGTTGGAAAATAGCAGTAGTCCATCCCATCCCCAAAAAGGGCAAGGACAGGAGCAATCCCGCTAACCTTCGCTCGATTAGTCTGCTTCCAAACATTAGCAAAATATTCGAGAAACTCATAAATAAGGCATTGATAAACTGGTGTGATGAAAACGACATCATTCCGAACAACCAGTTTGGCTTTAGAGCGGGGCACGACACAGTTCACGCAGCTACAAAACTTGTTTCCGATATACAGTGGAACAAGGCAAAACGACAATGCACAGGCGTATGTTTGGTTGACTTTGAAAAGGCCTTCGATACCGTATGGTTAGAAGGACTTGTATATAAGCTATCAAATCTAGGTTTGCCCGAATATCTGTTATACATCATTTACGATATGATAATGGATAAGCAATTTGTGGTAAAATGTGGGGACAAAATCGCCAACAAAACTTTCTATATTAAAAATGGGTTACAGCAGGGAGCCGTGAATTCTCCCATTCTCTTCAATATTTATACTAGTGATCTAGTTGGGTCTCTTAATCATGCTATTGCATATGCCGACGATATTGTACTGTACAGATCAGAAAAAAATATCGATGCCATTAACAGACTTCTTCAAGAAGACTTCAATAAAATCAAACGCTTTTGTGACGATTGGAAATTGAAAATTAACTTTCAAAAAACAGAAACCATCCTTTTCAGAACACCTCTTTCTACAGCTTCAAGAGATACAAGGAATAATTGGAAAAACTTTTCCATTGTAGGAAGCAATAATCTTCCGCTGCAAATGAAAACTGTTGTCAGGTACCTTGGTATCTGGATGGACCAATACCTATACTTTGATAAGCACATAGCAGCTGCCCTCTCCGCGGCTAAAAGTGCATATGCAATGACAAGCAGTCTGTTTCGAAATAGTCTCCTAGATCACAAAGTTAAAATAATTTCCTACTCAGCATTTATTCGTCCAATATTAGTGTATGGCTGCCCGGTATGGTTCAACGTTTCCCCATCCTACATGGAAAAGTTTCGCATGTTCGAGAGGCAGTGCTTGCGTTCCTGCCTCGGGTTACATAGAACACCTGAGTCTCAATACAGGAAATTCTATCCTAATAAGACACTGTATGACAAATCAGGACTGAATAGGATAGACAATTTCATTATCAAAATTATTCGTGGTCACACTGCAAGGGCAATGTGCAGCGAAAATAATCTTATCTCGGGAGCATACTACCCCAATGACATATACCTGGAGAATACACTCCAAAATGGGTTTATCGCACCAGAAGTGTTCCCTCTATTGGATAGAAAAGGTCTTATCCAAAACAAGCACGGAGTCCCTATTATTTACCACACTTTTCGTGGTGCCAGGGACAAACGGATTCTTTATAACAGTGATGTATCAAATGCTGCAGTTCACTTGCGATTTAGCATAGCAATAGGCGATCGAGATAAATCTATAAATGACCGATCCCATCCCAACTGGTGGTGGATTGACAATGAAGAAAGGATTTAATATCCCCAAATATAGTAAGATCCCCAGACGCTACGCCTTCCCTTCCCATTCCTCATTTGCCTTTTCATATTTATTTATTCTTCCTTTTCATTTCCATTTTTCATTTAGATTCCTTTTCGTTTTAAAATTTCTTTATGTTAACATTTTTTGTGTTTTTGTTATTAATTTTTTTTTTGTAAACTTTTTTACCTTATATTATTTATAAAAAAAAAAAAAAAAAAAAAAAAAAAAAAAAAAAAAAAAAAAAAAAAAAAACAATACAGAGAGAGAACTTCGTCTTCTCAAATATTCAGGTAATAGAAAATATATAAAAATATAAAAATATAAAAATATTATTGTACGACGAAAGGCATTACACGAAACTGTATCGTGTAATTTAGAGTGCTCGCGTAGAGCCAGTAAATTATTTTAAGAATAAGAAAAGATTGTAAAATAGGATTTAGCATTTTAGTCCTAAGTCAACATTTGTTAAATTATTGTACAATAAATGCGTTATTCAACAACAACAACAGCGATTCTTGAGACTCTATATGGAAGTCTAGTAACAGCGCTTCCACACCGCGGTTAAGAGCTGTAGATAATGGGAAACCTTCTATATTCTCATGAAAGATCTTCATGGCAATGAGTTATGAACTGAAACCTATTGCCCACAAACACCAAACAAAATTCATTGAATAAGTTATGGAACAATAATATGTGGATGCTGACATTTCTAACAAAATCATGATGCTTGTGGAATGATTGATGGTGTTGTTAACCATAAAATCTTGTCTAATTGGATATTTAGAAAGTCCACGAATGATTGTTCAAAAAAGACGCTGTTAACATGTGTCATTATTTGGTACGGATTTTGGACTGGAGGTATCATTCTTCTTTAACGAATGGTTGGTCAGGCACTAATAGCTAATGGTCTACGACATAATGTGCCTTAATTGCAGCCTATGTAGACGACATGTGATTTCAACAATACACCACAAGTGGTGCAGTTCTTCATAGATGAAGTCCTGGCAGTATTGAGTTTTAGTTTTTTGAATCGTTCATACGGTTGTGCTGCGTACTTTCCTTTATAGAAATAAAATTGTAAATTAAAGTAAAATTGTAAATTATGGCGGATACTTTCCGAAATTTCACACATCTTTACTTTACGAGTACCATATCTTTTAACGTACTTTCAATAAAATCATCATCATTATCATCGGCACTACAACCGGGATCCGGTCTTGGCCTTATTTAGCAACTCTCGCTTGTTACATTTTCCATAATAATTTATTTTTACGGGCAAGGCATTTCAATAACATACTCATCAATAATCAGTCTATCGGTTATACGCATCTGTCAAAAAAAATTCCCGGTGCAGCTAAACGTGTTGAAAATTAAATAAACCGAAAAATATGGAATTCTTCTAGCGTAATATGTTATCTATCAAAAACAACACTGCACTCTATAGGATGCAAAATTAAGCAATGAAACTTGATAGGATGTAAAATAAATCAACCAAAAAGGAGACCTGGCTGCATCCGGTCATTAGAATAGAGGCAAAACGAGTCCTGCTTCTCCACGTTCTATAGATTTTATCACAAACGTCCAGTCTCTGAAAAGTCGTTGAAAAGTCGTTAATGTTCCAGATCGCCTATGTTTCAGTATGGTGATCAGTGAAAGAGATAAATCTAAAAGAGACCGACCTCATCCCAACTGATGGTGGGTAAGTGACGAAGAAAAGACTTTACGTCCCCAAATATAAAAGGCATATCAGGCGCAACGCCCGCATTTCCCTTCTCTAATGTAGATTTAGTATTATTATTATTTCCATACATTCAGTTTTATTTTAATACCTAATGATGTTTCGTTTGGTTCTAAGATTCGTGTGTGTTCGAAGGGAAGGTTCGTTCCAACCAAGGTGGTTCGTGTTTTATTTCAGAAACTTTTAATTCAATCGTTTTGGCCAACCGAGTATTCAACCAGCAACAAGAGAACAAAATCAAAAACACAATCGGTGAGTATAAATTTGTGACACAGGCTTCATGTATTTCTGAGATAAAGCAGGAACTTTATCTGGGACCAATTCCATAAATATATTCTTTCGGCAACCACAATGTAGCCCTACTCTAGTTTATATATATATATATATATATATATATATATATATATATATATATATATATATATATATATATATATCGGGTTTTCCAATAGGGACTTGACAACTTTGGATTTAATTTGTGAACGCACCCTTTCACTAATCATCGAACTGTCACTGTCAATTTATTCAGTAAACTCAACATTCATGGCTAAGTACACGAACGAACAACGTCTGCAAATTATAAAAATTTACTACCGAAATTTGGAGTCGGTGAACGCAACTTTAAGAGCGTTAACTCCAATTTTCGGTTGTAATTCTCGCCCTAGTAGACAGCCAATAACAGGTTTAGTGCAAACATTTGAGTCTACAGTTTCGTTGTGTGATGTTGCCGTGCCAGTCAGACAACGGGTTGGTTGAAGTGTCGAAAATATCGCTGCCGTTCAGCCGTCCGCATCAGTCAATTGCACGGCGTTCTCAAGAACTGGGCATCGCCCAGACCACTTTATGGCGAATTTTGCGTAAGGATCTTGGTTTACACCCATACAAGATCAAGCTGACTCAAGAATTGAAGCTGATGGACTATTTGAAACGACGTACGTTTTCCGATTGGGCTCTGGAAAAGATGCGCCAAGATGATGAATTTCATCGCAAAATCACCTTCAGTGACGAAGCTTATTTTTGCAAACATGCGTGAATTGGTCATGAATCACCACTTCATCCACAAAAAATAACTGTTTGGTGCGGTTTGCATGCCGGTGGCGTCACTGGGCCATATTTTTTCGTCGACGATAACGATCGTCACGTTACTGTGAATGGCCATCGTTATCGCGCCATGATTACCGATAATTTTTTGGCCCGAATTGGAAGATATAGACTTGGGCGACGTGTGGTTTCAACAGGACGGTGCCACAAGCCGCACAGCACACGATACAATCGATTTATTGAAGAGTAAGTTTGATGAGCATGTTATCTCAAGAAATGGGTCAGTCGGTTGGCTGCCTCGTTCGTGGGATTTAACGCCTCTAGACTGTTTTCTTTGAAGCTACGGCAACTCATTGGTCTATGCCACCAAGCCGACGTTGTTGGAAAAGCTCAGAGCCAACATTGAACGCGAAATAACGGACGTTTCTGCCGAAATGTGTGGCCGAGTCATCGAAAATTGGGTCCAATGAATCTACCGCTGCAAACGTGCCCGCGGTGGCCATATGAACAAAGTCTAGTTTCATTCATAAATGTTTTGACTGTACTTCAAGTAGATAATAACGTTTTCGAAATATCTCGAATGGTTTGGGTGTTATTTTAAAAAAAAGTTGTCAATTCCGTATTGGAAAACCCGATATAAATATATATAAATAAATATATATATATATATATATATATATATATATATATATATATATATGTTTATATATATATATATATATATATATATATATATATATATATATATATATATATATATATATATATATATATATATATATAGGGGGAGGGGACGTACCGGGCAGAGTCTCTGATTGCTTTGAACCCGGTGAAGGGCAGGACGATCTGTTTCCCTGTTCAATCCAAGTTGACATGCAGTCTCCAGGTGACACCCATTGATAGCTACCCGGCAAGTAGCGAACCAATGAATGCAGCGAAATCTTGAGAAAGGTTGGCGCAAGGCGAATAACCTTGCCCTGAAAAAAAAATTATTATGGAAAATTTAACATGCCTCGGACTTGTTAAGTAAGCCCAAGACCGGATCCCGGTTGTAGTGGCGATGATGATGATAATGATGGTGATATATATATATGTCGAGAGTCTAATAAATAAATAAAAAAAAAAAAAAAAATATATATATATATATATCTAAATATATATATATATATATATATATATATATATATATATATATATAAATATATATATATATATATATATGGCGTTTTTCTCTGCAAAATAACTGTTCATGAAGGTGATTGCCTCCTCTCTGTCCTCCAAGCGCAATTTTTAGATTAGGGAACAAAAAGAATTCGCTTGGGGCTAGATCTGGTGAGTAAGGCGGATGGTCAAACAGTTCAAACCGTAATTCGTGGATTTTCGCCATTGCAACCACTGAGGTGGAGGACGGTGCGTTGTCTTAGTGAAACAAGATTTTCTTTTTCTGCAAATGTGGCCGTTCTTCCGCAATTTTTGCCATCAGCTAGTCAAGTAACGTAGTATGCTCCTATAATGGTTTTTCCTTTTTGAAGATAATCGATTAAGATAACTCCATGACTATCCCAAAAAATAGTTGCCATCACTTTCCCAGCAGAAAAAAAAAAACGGTTTTGCTTTTTTTGAGTCGATTCCCCCTTTGCAGTCCAATGTTTTGACTGTATTTTTGTTTCGGGCGTATAATGGTGTATCCAAGCTTCATCAGTAATTAATCTAGATTGTACACAGGTGGTAAAAGAACGTTCGCGAATAGATCTTTGTTATCGTTTGGCACTTCTCACTTGCCACGGAAAAATTGAATTAAATGACCTGCGGATTATTACTCCATTAACGAACAGAAACCGCGAGACCGGGGTTACTCTTGATCGCGTTCTTCTGTACTTGCGTTTCGACGACTCTTAATTCGTAGCGAGAACTCGACTCCCCACACGCAACGATCGCGACACGTCTCTCTCATTAGGCCGATAAAATCTGACTCCTCGTATTGGATGTCTCTTCACAGGCATCCAACAAAACGAACCCAAGGGATTCGCCTGGTGAAGGGCATAAAAAAAGGAAAAAAAGGAAAAGTCATGTTGCATGTCAATTCTGCTGCTCCGCAAGGGATAGATTCTTTGATTGACGTGAGTCAATAAAACCCTTGCCGAAGGCAGGAATCTATTTTGGGATAATGAATCCAGCATTGGGTATGGCCGTTGCTAGATCGTTTAAAATAAACATATTTCGGTCGTGTATGATTCGATGCATGTTGTTTTAGGGATATGTTAAACCCGTTGTGGGTACTTTGTGTAAACGAAAACGGCTTCGATAGCCAGCGTGAGAATCGTGGCTACTCGTTGCTTATGTAAATATTGGTGGTCATGACCGATGCTGGTGATCGTTCCAAGACCCGGCAACAGATCATAAAATCGGTCATGCTGATATCCAAGCAAATATGCGCGCCTGAAAGGCCAATGTTTAATTTGATCTTCTCTACTTTAGGAAAGATAGATCATAGAACATGCCGTTGAAAATCTGGCTTGCAGATGAGCAAGCAACCCGAAACGACTGCTAGGACAATGGATGGGTACAAAGATAACACACGGAAAGATTAGCATGTGATGGTGGATATGTGCCATCCATTGTTCGGTCGCGGAAGCTCGGTTGATGCTGAATTGATGTCATGGCAAGATGATAATCTTGCCATGAATTATGCTTTCAGGAATGACCGTGGAGAAGAGGCTTGGGACAGCCCCCAAAAAAGGTAAGCTGCCTAATATGTATTTATGTCGGTTATCCGTAGGGATAAACGAATTGATTCCAGCTATTTGGGTGGCGGTTAATACCCTAGCAAGATTGTACAATCTTGCCGAAATTTCAACTTTAAGGTAAGTTGTATTGCTGGTAATGGTGGGGATCAAGCGATGCGTGGCTCTTCGGGCCCTGAAAAGCCCCACACACTCATATCGACTCACTCACGCGACTGTAAAAAAAAAACTGCGTCCAAAATGGCTGAAATTGAGTAACTGTCAAAAGATGCACAACTAAATTCACTAGCTTTTATTGACGAATGCTGCTATCTTCACGTTGAGGTCGGAAACTCTTCAGGCCACAATATATATTGTAGCGAGCTTAGGGTACGCTGGATTAATTATTTTTAATAAATAAGAGCCGTTAAATTGATTTTGAATTAATGTAACACTTTATTAGTCCGTTAATAACAACCGTTACTTTTACCATACACAACGATTTCTTACTCATCGCTTCCTTACTTATCGCTTGCTACTTTCTTGCTTTCTCCCTTATTACTCTTACTTCTTACTTCTTACTTTTTACTTGTCTCCATGATCTGTGTGCGACGTATTTATACCGTTTCCTCACATTCTGATTCGGTGTTTCGTTTCCGTCGGTTCCATAGCGTTGAATGTTCTATTGTTCATAGTCTCCAGGTTTCCAGTACTTTATAGAATATTCTAGTACTTTGTTTCGGACTTTCTCGAATATTTTAGTACTGATTGTCATATGCGTCACAATATATATATATATATGATCTTAAATATTAATTGAGAAAATATTGTACACCGAAGGGCAAAACATCACAAAATGACATTGTACAATTTAGAGTGTTTGTGAAGAGCCAGTAAGTTAGTTAAGACAAATAACTGTAAATAGGACAACATTTAGTTTTAAGTGAAAAATGAAATTACTTTTTTGTGGGATAAATGCGGATTTTAATATAAAGAAAAAACAGTCACAAATTTTCCGCCCAACTTCGGCAACTTGGTGCTAAGTCTGTGTTTTTATCATCGCTAAAGTTGCCATCTATTTCAAAACCGCCGTATTTGCTAGGTATAACTATATATTAATAATTCTGAGTTTGCACATTAGTATCTGTTTAACGGATGAAATTTCCCAAGTTAGAAAAGACTCTTGGTTCTGTGTGTGTTTGTGTAGTCTCACAGGCGAGAACTCTATATACTAAATAAAAATACATATTGATTAAAATCGAAATGACTTTAATCAAAAATAGGAATGTTGATTATATAGTACGCTTCTGACTCTAAGTTACAGTAATTGATTATTTAATATAATTGCGGCATTCGTAGAGTATCGAAAGTCCGCAACTCCAAATTTTTAAGAATAACTCTTGAAAATAACTTCACATTATCTTTAAAAGCATGCGAACACATCTGTAGCCCGTTTTCCATTATGCCCAAGATTAAATGGACTCCTTTTACAAGTTTCACAAGATTCTGTTCCGTAAAAAGCAAAACTCTGAAAAGCGTTGGTAAATTCGTGTTTTCCTTAAACCCTGATTAAATTTATCTT
Organism: Microdon myrmicae; assembly: GCA_963931805.1. Classification (NCBI taxonomy): domain Eukaryota; kingdom Metazoa; phylum Arthropoda; class Insecta; order Diptera; family Syrphidae; genus Microdon; species Microdon myrmicae. Next base: position 31,023,564 of record OZ007499.1, read on the forward strand.
ATCTGACGAGAATGCTTTTGTATTCATTCATGAATTGTGTTCTGTTGGCAAAATACCCCTCAAGAGGTATTGCGTAGAAGGGTATTATAAGTAAACACTTGTCGGAAATGGAAACATTTCAGTAAATAATCGTGAACTACTCCTAACAACAAATGCACCTGGGATCTGATCACTTTATCTGTTTTACATCTAAATTGGACACTAAACACAAGCACGTCAGTTCCACAAGTTTCGATGCTTTACTCAAACACAGATACCCAATGTCGAAACAAATCGGCGGGAAGAATTTAAATGTCAATAAAGCCGATCCATTTAGACTATCCTGATTCATCGTTATCACCCAGTTTTTTATCCCAGCGTTTTATTCTTGAGAGGGATAATACGGGCAGAGTATGGGGTGGCCACCGCCTAATGTTCGAAAGGATGGATAAATTGAGCCGTAAATCCTTTGTGGGATTTATCTTAACAAGAAAGTTTTTTGTTTCGGACAAAGTCGACCGTGGATAGGCTTTAGAGGCGGAATTACATTGTATTATCTTTCGAGGTCATGAGTTGGATATCAAATGGTTTCTGACACGGATTGCTAAGTGGGTGTTTTTTTAAGGCGAAACAAAGAAATACTGTATCACATGCATTAAATCTTAATTCATTTGTTGATTATTTAAAAGAATCACTTCCAATAGCTCAGAACTATTTGTAACCCATATTTGCGTGATATGTTTTTTTGTTATGTTAATATATGCTAGTTATTGTTGTTGTTATATTTCCCACATTTTTTTATATAACCTGTTTAATATCCATAAGGGAAATTTACTCCTGCACTCAGCGGACAAGGAATTGAATTTGTCTACAACTATCTAATTTTTTTATTTCCATTTTATGTATGATATTTGTGAGGGTGGAGTGTAAAGTTTCCAGCCTAGCACTGAAAAAAGAACTTTTCATTTTAAAACCTCATTCATTTTTTTAATGTTGTCTCTTTTTTGTTCAATACACCTCAGACCATGTGTTTCCTAATAAGTAAATTGCATCCCTGAAGTCCAATATTGGCAGATCTTTCAAATATCTATTTGTTGGATATCCATCGACTGTAAATTTCGCTTATAAGAATCCAAATCCTGCTACGATATTAACGTAACTTCTTGTTTTCTCTCCGCAACAATTGGGGCATTCTAGCACCGACACCTTTTTCATATCTAATTTAAGCCGTATAACATAACGCACTTTAGTGCGACGACCAATGTTGAACATGACATTGTCCTTTCAAACGATTTTCTCGGTATCGACGGTTATCGTGCAACTCCATGGCTAAGCCAATTAATGTTCGACCATTTAAATTCGTCTAACTATTGTCTCAATATTGTTATAGATGATGAAGGCTCTCAATAACTAGCCTCCGACTTCTACTATATTTCAGAGTATTTTTTCCCTACAAGAGTAAAAACAGAATTGTGGGTCGACCTTGCGTAATACTCATCTATTCAGGAATCGCCATATAATGTTCATTGTTAAGATTGGCCACGTTTAATCTAAGAAAACCTGTGCCTATGATGGCTGGATTGCCGCATGCTGTTAAGATGCTTAAATAGAAATCTCTATAAGACAATACGGCAGGGCACGAACGTCTTAAGTTTCTGCCAGCTAGTCAAAAATATGTATGCAGGCACGACACGAATGCCATAAATGTCTGCAAAAAAAAATGATAAGCAATACGAGTTGAGGTTCGTTGGAATCTGATTTATTATCAACAATTCGGTCTTTAAATACTATTCTTCCATCAACATCAATTTATTATTATTATTATTTATTGGCCTGTAGGAACCCGGAAGTTCATGACCTCATCGACTCGGCTTCGCCATCGTTCCCTGTCCTGGGCACTCTCCTTCCACGCTTGACCATTCGATCCGATCTCCTCAAGGTCAAACCTAACATTGTCCTCCCATCTCCGTCGCGGCCGTCCTACCGGTCTCTTTCCCGTTGGTCTACCGTCAAGAATTCTATGCACGGTCCTATCGTTCCCCATTCGCGCCACGTATCCGGCCCATCTTAATCTTCGCGACTTGATTACTCTCACTATTGTAGGTTTGCGATATAGCTCTTCCGATTCGTGGTTATGGAGTCTCCTCCATTGTCCTGCCTCCTCGTCATATTTACCTCCAAAGATGCCCCTCAAAACTTTATTCTCGAATACGCGGAATTTGTTTTCTTCCCGTTTTGTGAGAGCCCATGTTTCGCATCCATATAGAACAATCGGCATGATTATGGTTCTATAGACACGGAGCTTTATGTTACGTGATAAAAGTCTGGATTTCAGCAGTTTACTGACTGCGTGCCAACTCGCGTTGCCGGAATGCAGTCTCTTGTTAATTTCCTTCGACATTTCGTTACTGGCCGTCAGTATCGTTCCCAGATATTTAAATTCTTTAACTTTTTCAAATATCTTACCTCTGACGTTTATATGTGTTATCTGAGATCCACCTGCTCCCGCCGTAATCATCAACATCAATATCAATACCAAATAGGTCAGAAACAGTCAATCGTGACTCGAAAACTGCGTCCGATCTTGACCTGAAAACCGCGTCCAATCATGACCTGAAAGCCACGTTTGTCATTTCAAATGTTTATGGCACATAGCTTGACAAATCCACAATGACTTACTTCTCAGATGTCATGCACCGTGACATCTCATAGTATTGTGATGTCATACTTTTTGCTTCGGTGTGTGCCTGGTATTTTGTATTAATGGCCGTGGAAATTGATTTGGCGTGTGCCGCCTGGTATTGTGTTTCAATGGCCGTGGAAAGTGAATGGTGATATAATTATCGGGTGTACTGTGTCTGAAAAAGTGGTTGAGTTTCAATGGGTGCGCTACACTTGATACTTTTTTCCCCTTGTTTATTGATAAACGTGCCTGATACAATCAATCGTCAAACAAGAACCCATCTCTAATTTGAAGTTTGATCATTTCATTTCATTTTTGCAACATTTTTTTATTTACTATTTTTTTTTTAAATCTTAAATTATAGGCTAGACAAAAAATGTTTAAATCCTAGTTTATTATTATTTATTATTATTATTATTATTATCTATTAGCCTGTAGGAACCCGGAAGTTCATTATCTCACCGACTCGACTCCGCCATCGTTCCCTGTCCTGTGCACTCTCCTTCCACGCTTGACCATCTGATCCGATCTCCTCAAGGTCATACCTAACACTATCCGCCCATCTCCATCGCGGCCGTCGAACCGACCTCTTTCCCGTTGGTCTACCGTCAAGAATTCTACCCACGGTCCTATCGTTGTTCATTCGCGCCACATGTCCGGCCTATCTTCATCTTCTCGACTTGATTACTCTCACTATTGTAGGTTTGCGGTGTAGCTCTGCCCGAGTGTAGTCTTTTGTTAATTTCTTTTGACATTTCGTTCCCAGGTATTTAAATTAAATTAAATCAAAAATCTTGTGTGCCCTGACGTTTATATGTATTTATATGTGTTCCCCGTGGTCCACCTGCTCTCGCCGTAATCATGTCTTTCGTTTTGTCTTCATTTATTTCTAGGCCCACCTCTCCTGCCGCTTACATGATGATATCACTGTTTTTACTTGCAGTTTTTAGATTATCCCCCAGAACGGCGATGTCATCCGCATATGCGAGCACTTGTGTGACCCCGTTCGGGGATGATCCAGCCATGTTGTCTTCTTGTAACTTTCTGATGATCTATCCGAGCACAAGGTTAAAAAGACATCGTGAGAGCGCGGCATATTTATACTCAACTACAATATGGTCTTTGTCTTGCGACTGAGTCATAGGGTTTTTGAAGTCAACGAACAGTTGGTGAACCGTCTCTCCGTATTCCCACTTCTCTTCCAATAGTTGCCTTATTGTGAAGGTTTGGTCGTTCGTTGACCGGTTCCTACGGAATCCGCATTGGCAGTCTCCCAGTCTTTTTTCTGCGTACGATGTGATTCTCGCCAGTATGACATTTGTTAGTCAATAGGACGCCACATCGGCTACGGAAATAATACCGTGGGAAAAACTCTATGGAATGTTGGTAAGTACCCAAGCCAATGGATGATGCTGCAACCGCGTCGCTTGATTTGACTTGGTTGTTGCGAACCAATACGAATGGAATTTCCGATAGAAATCCCATGGTTAGAGCAATAGTATTGCCGTATGGCGAAGATAGTAGCTAAACTCAATTATGCATTATCTGCATAGGACAATGAGTTTAGCTATGCGTCCTTGGGGAAAACATGTATTTCAGGTGAATAGCATATAAGGGAAATGGGTATGTATGACGCGCTGAAATAAGGTAGGAATTGTGGTTGGAATTGTGGTTGGAATTGTGGTTGGAATTGTGGGTTGGTTCTCATGTAGAATAGAGAAACCCCACAGGATTCCCTTCTTCGCATTCAACCTCCGATGCATTTTCGTTTGTCCTTGCTTCCAGTGTATGGACATTCAACCAGATCTGCCCGATCACAATGGAAATCCTTCCAATGAGACTCAAATCGATTTTTCATTGGTCGCCACCAAAAAGAAAGGTGTGATTTGCTTCTCACCACATCGGTGGAAATCCACCCCAGACGTAACTGGCTGTATGTTCCGTGCAACAGCCAGGAGAGTTCGATTTTAACCGCCCAACCACGCACACGCGCTGATAGTCGAGTCATTTCATCTGTGTCGAGGTGTAACTTTACTCCGCCACAGCAGCGGGCTAATTTCGTTTGTTGTGTCTTTTTGTTTTTGTATGGCGTTTAATCCAAAAGTTAACCCATGAAGTATCACTACCGTGCGTGTACCAAGTTATGTGTACTTTTAAATGTGAAAAACACAAAACATTAAATCGTAGGAATAACAGTGTGGACAATTTTATTCATCGCAAAGTAATGTAAAGAAACGATCTTCCAGTTGATTATCGAGTGTTGCAATTAGTATTATCGTCACCAATTTTAAATAAAGAAAACTAATAAACGAGAATTCACCAGTGTCTTTTATTTGTTGCATAATTGTGGAGAAGGGTTAACATCGGTATTTGTCAGGGTGAGGAGAAAACTAGTGCCCGTGTTTAGGCACCCATACCAACAACCCGACATGGTTATGTTGTTATCACGTGTTCAAACTCACAATATTAGGTTTGACATCTGAAAATGTCTACACAATTTTCTGGTGGGACCATTTTTTGCCAAACGGCTGAAACTTATTTGTACACCTAATATAATTCATAAAACCCACGATATTACTTTTTAATCACATTACGTATGCCATAAAATGTATAAAGAACCATCGAATCAAGTAACGACTAGTAGATATCCAGAACTTTGGGGCTCTCACCCCTTCCATGTTATTGTACCTTTTTTTCCTACCTTTTCTAATCTGCGCCTTTTCCTTCCCCTTCACAATTCCTTAGCCATTTAACGTTCGTTTTTATTTTCTTATTTTTAGAATAACACCACCTGAGGTCGTAGAAATATTATGTGCTTGCACCGTACTTTTATTCTGTATTCGAATAATAGATTGGTATAAAGCATTTTCCCGGATTGGTATGAAGCATTCACTCAATTGTCGGAATTTTAGTACCTAATTCCTTGTTTATCGTCCATAACAAATCCGTGCCTTATAACCATTGGCTTAGTATATGTGACGTTTCCATCTTTTTTTTTGGTGTCCAACCTCAGCCTTCTTCTTCCACAAGCTAAGGTATTTAGTTGTTTGTTACCGTAATTTATTACAGCCAAGTTTAACCGGTGTGAAATGAGCGATTGTGTTTCACGCTTTATTTTTCATACATATTGATGATCCAACTATGGGTGAAATAGTTACCTGCGTACAAGCTTACAGTTTGTTAGTTGGAAGGCTTTCATTCTCGAATCTACATCAAGTGTCAAATGATTTACAATTGACTATTGTTTCTTTTTCTACTAGTCCCATCAATCCAATACATTTTTAAATATATTCCCATCTCTTTGCTGCATGTGCGTCAGGATAGTTTTTCTAAAAGCAAATTTAACACAAGGAGAAAAGTCACAATCTTCAAGCAGTTTAATATGTTTCAATCCATTTTACATGGAACGAACACTTGGAATATGACTCCAACATATCTAACTTTTCACCCTTTTGTGATTTTCATATCTATTCTTAACTTTATTTTACTTCTTTCTGTCACTGCAAAGAGGTAGAAAGGCAAGCATCTTCAGCAGCTCAGTCCAAAAATCGATAACGCACAACCTGGATAACATCCTCTGCAGCAAAACGTAACTATTTCCTCCATTCGCAGGATCTAATTCAAAATTCAATGCATGGGTTGAATCAGAAAGTCGTTTTATTTTCTTACTATTCGTTTTACTGGTTTTTATGGGAGATCTTTTTCCTTTCTATTTCTTTTTTATACATTTTGTTTATTTCCTCTCCTTTTATCATTTGCAAAGCAACAAAACAAAAAGGTGGCCTACACTAGTTAGATATCAAGGGTTCTCAAGAAATTCACGGTACAGTGGATTGACCGGTAATGACTTAATCATATATTCAACAGCCAAGTGATCCATTACTTTAATTGACCACGCACTTCTTGCTTATAAGCACTTTACTGTCTTTTATAGTTGGATGAACGGACTGTTCAAACTACTTTCTGGGGCAAACTACATACACTGGAAATCGTAGTTATGTATAGGCTTTCTCATAATATTGTATATAAATAAATATGGACAGGTGTGACATATACTTGAAGGACTATAGTGATAAAATTAGTAATTCATCTTTCCACAAGGAGGGACAGATTTCAAATTCCTCATCAAATCCCCGTTTCTTAAAAGAGAGAAATAACTGTTGAAATGTCATTAGAAGGAAGAATCCTTTTATTTTGCGCACTCCCTGTGAAGCCAGTCAAATGCAGACACGAACTTGGAATGAAGTCTCAGTAAAATAGTCTTTCATTTCCATGACACGAGAGATTGACTGACAGCCAGTGGGGGGCAGGCTAAGCCAAATGATTGTAGGGGATAAATCGCATCACCAGACGTGCGACGTTTGGTGCGCGTTGAAAGATGAAAACGTAATAAATGGAAAGAATAAATAAAAATGTTGTGGGTGGATTTCTTGTGTTAGTGGCGTAGCGAAAATCCGAGGAAAATATTTGACTTCATTTTTTGTTTTAAGTAAAATGAATAAACCAGAGAAGTTTATATTTTAAGAAAAGACTAGGAGAAAACCTGTAAAATGTATTTCTATACTGGTCATGATACCTCAATTCACATCTGTCCCTGAAAGATGTTAACTAATTAGGTAGTGAAACCGGCTCACAAGCATACTGCGTTTCCTTTCGTTAAATCTCGAGTGACTCGTATCCAGCTATTTGGTTTATCTCAATTAAAGACACCCTGCAGCCTGACCTGCCATTAACAATTAAGACAATAATATTAAAAAAATAATTCTTACATTACACTTAATGTGTAAGAAACATCGAGATTGAAATGAATTCTGATGAAATTATTCTGGTGAAACGTATTATTCTGATATTGTGTAGGCTAAGATTAAGCAAGAAAGTGCTCTCATATTTCAATCCTAGGAATATAATTTTTCAAGGCAAGAACATTCTGCTTTGCTTGTTTTTTCAATGTTAGGTCGAACGGATATCATGTAGATTATAAATGATTCATTTCGGAAATTACTGTTTTATTATGTTTCCTGAAGACTTATTGCTCGACACGAAACTTAGATCGCAAAATCATAACACTCAAAAAAGGTTCATTATTAATAAAATATCATCATCGTCATTGGCACTACAACCGGGATCCGGTCTTGACCTTATTTATCAAGTCCCGAGGCTTGTTGAATAACTCTATCCTAACATCTATCCGCCGGATAATCACTGTTGCGGATTCGCAATTATATGCAGCGGTGAGAATCTAGTACGTCCATCGTCTAGTACACTCCCCGACAAACATATTCACCACACCTGTCAGAAACCAGCTGACAGTGCTTCATCAACTGTCTTTTAATCAGTTGTATCGGTTGTTAACTTGCTTACTAAACCATGTGGTTTTTCGTTTTGTGAATTCAGTTAGTCTTTATTAAAACTGTGGGGAGATAAGTTGGTGTCAGCGTAACACGGATTCACTTAGTCCCCCAACACCTTTAGATTACACTCACCGTTTGCTGAAAATTGTTCCTCAAGGAAGACGAAAACGGGTAAAAATTAAACACGGATTTAACTTCCTTTTTTGTTTTATTTCGCACAAGTTTCTTTCACATATATGGGTTTTTAATTTATTGTTCTCTTTGACAACGAGAGCTACGCGGTATATTAAACGACTCGTATAAGGACGGACTTCCACACACGCTTGACACAGGATCACGCGCGAGACAAAAGATATTATTTTTTTCTCGACTCCGTATATTAGAAAAACTTAATAGGCGCGTATAGTGCGTGTGCACTCTTGTGACGATGATATCTGACTCCGATGATGCAACTCACATCCGTCTGTTCGATGGCCGCGAATTGCATCGATAGGGGAGGATTGTGTATGTGTGCGTATAGCACAAGTACGTTGCCCTTCAGCCTGGATATCGGCGACGACGAAAGTGCACATAAATAAACATGGGCTGGTGTAATGAATTGGTATTATAGAGATATGCCATGGCGAAAAATCGCCGAAGGGAGAAATAGGTTTCTGTGTCTTGAATAACAAGAAACGCTATTTCCATGGCCATAAATCTTTGATGACCTGCGCCTGAGAACGAAATCGGTTTTTGCTTCAAGATACACAAAAACGCTATTTCAAGGGTCACGATGATATGCACATCGTGTTTACTTAGGCGTTCATGCTAATGCCATTGTCGGCTATAGATTTTTTCGTGGCGATAAGCAAACCGATGGTTTGCTCGCCTATGACCTAGGCTATGGTAGCTTTTGTTTGTTTTACAGGCCGGAGCATCGTTAGCATGATTTGGGTCATGATTGTCTAACGTCAATCATATTAGTGCCCCAATCCCATGATCGGTAGATAACCGACAAAGGAAACTTGTCGCATGTGTTGCGAACCTTGGGACTGGGGCAATAAATGGGTATGAACCGTAGCAAGAAACCATCGGCTACAGCTATGTCAACAATTACGCTGGCCAGCTAGTATTCATCTATTATAATTGCTGACAAGCCGAGCCGATGGAGATATGGTACGGTTCATAAACGAAAAAATTCAATGTGATGCATGCCTTAATGAGGTTTACTTTCAGGTGAAAGTGATTTGAAAGACAGCTAAAGCTGCTCGAATGCAGGTAAGTATTATGGGTTTGGAAGGTGGTTAATTTAAGGGGATGTGCGGTTCTCTGGGAATGTATTAAAGAACCGCCACAAAACTACCACAGTTGATACCCCTTTGCGTTTGTTAATTCACCGACAGAAAAGGAGAGTTCAAAAAGTTTTGGGCTCTGACGGACGACAGGTAAATTGTTCCAAAATTAACACAAATGAATCCAATTTAACTCCAGCGTTGTTGTTTTTTCTGGGTTGAGACCGCATCTTGCTTATCTTCGCTGGGCTCCTACGCCCTACATTGTTTGCCTTGCCATTTACTGGCCTATAACGCCACCATCGCTTGCTGGACCACGTCCTCATCATCATCATCATCATCATCAATTTGCTGTCTCCATCGAGAACTCAGTCGAACATTATCTCTATTCGTCCAAAGGCATACGCGCTCGTCGCATTGTCTTTGACATCACAATATAATTTTATTAGAATTTACAAAATTTTGTTTTGTATGATGGTTGAAGGATGGTTATGAGGTGAAGTGGCTACGAGTGGCTGCCGTAACTCACGTGAAAAATCAACGGTATAGTGGATTCATTTTGTATGGGGCCGCTCATGTCAAGACTGAGGAATACTTCTGGTGGAATAAACCCATTGCGACGCCCCCCTCATAATACATATTGTTTGGATAATATGCACCAAAAATTAAATCGTTCGATGAGCTCATTGATCTCTCACGATGCCCTCGGATCAACTTGATCATAAAGTTATCCGATAGTATTTTTTGTGATCGGATTCAGGAGTGCGATGTAAGTTAAGACACGTCCTGAGGCAATGTCTCTCAAAAATCCGAATGTTTTCCATTTAGCTAGGTCCACATTAAACCACACTGGACGTTCATATATGATCACCGGTCTGATGAGAGCCATACGCTTATATCCTTAACTCTACTATCAAGTTGACTACTATGAAACAATTCTCTTGTTATAGCATACGTTTTCTCTGCCCTGGCCAGCGCAGCCTCTACATGTTTGTTAAAATATAGATATTGATCCAGCCAGATGCCCAAGTATTTGACTACATTTTTGGTTTCCAGTGTTTGTTCGTGTGGTGTGTGAAAGTCTCATTAGGTTGCAACTGTAAGATTTAACTGTGAACTGAGATGTACACGGCCGTACAGTTCAATCCTTCAGTTTTTTCCATGGGTTCGAACGGGCGGGACAATTTGGCCGCTCTCGGTTTAGTTTTTGTAATTTTACAAAAAACAAAAAAGGAAAAATGTACACAGTGGTTACAAAAACGAAATGTATCTTCCCACATAAATTTATTAAAGGAATTAAGTGAAGATCTATTAGATTTCGTCAATTATTAGCGCATGTCTCACATACTGTACCAAAAACTGCTTTCGTTGGTTTCTCCCTCGATTATGAAGATAGAAACTGTCATAAGAACAGCAATATCTCCACACGAAATATCAACTGCTACCATCAAATTTCTAGCAACAGCACGACGGAAAGAGGGTGGACTGCAAAGTTTCCGATGTTGTAAGTCCGGGACGCCGTGCTTCATCGTTAGAGGGAAGAGCCTGGACCTTTTATTTTTTTGATTGTATTGTATTGATAAATTATCAATCTCAGACTTCAGTCAGACCAATATTTCTCCCACGACGTAATAGAGGATGGTAAGACGAATCACACGAATTTAATTAATACCCAATATACTTCTTTTTTTTTTCTTCTTTATTCACTATTCTCTATTCTTCTATATTCTTTCTATATTCTTCTTTTTACAACTCTGTTTATTCTTTTTTTTCTGTCTATTCTATTCTCTATTTCTATTCTTACAACTCTGTTCTGTTCTTCTATTGTCTCTATTGTTTCTGACCTGCCTTACAATGAAATTTTCTCTCTTCTTATACAACTTTGTGTTCTAATCTACTGTAAATTATTACTTGAACAAAATCAATTTTATCAAATTATTACTTAATCTACTGTGACTTTTAATTTTGAACAAACTTTGAACGAAAATCAAAGAGCCATGTTTCGAATGAAAAAAGGGGCATGTTATGAAAAAAGGGGCATGTATGAAGTGTACTGAAACTGATTTGATATAGAATATTGTGGATGTTTATTTAGGATATATATTAAATGAGAATGTTAGATATGTTAAGAGAATGTTTTAAGGATGTGTTAGATAAATCATAAGATTCAGTATTAAAGTTAATAATTATAAGGACAGTGGTATTCTGGAATACTACATCGACCTCAACGTAAAGATAGCGGCACTCGTCAATAAAAGCTAGTGACGAGTGAATTATTAACGCGCTGCTGTTTTTGGTCGACGGTCAGCAAACGCGGTATTCATCGCAGCGATAGCTTCTTCATCTCCAAAATATCGTGCAAAATGTATCCCGCCCGATCGTTTGAGATGAAAGGATAACTGTGGGAGTAAAAGAAGTATTGCACCAGACACGGGCGCGCAGTTCACTTCTTCCCCTAGTGAACTCCATACGCAAGAAATTGTTCGCCAACGATGTCCACAAAAAGAGAAATGAAAAATAAAAATGCACTGATTAAACGGTTGAGTTTTTGTTGTTTATTGTTCCTTTTTTTTGTACATTAATGGTTTGCTTGAATGATTCATAAGATTTATTTGTATATCGCTTTTATTAATTCTCCATCACTTCATAGGATCACTTTCTCTTCATACATTGTTTATCGGCACACGATCAATTTACAAATTTGCTACGAGCACCGGGGATTTTTTTTAATGATAAATCCTTGTTAAGTATAATCGAACTGAACACATAACTTATTATATATATATATATTTTTTTTTTTTTGAATATGTTAATAACGCAACGACCTCGACTCTCGTGTTGTGTGCAAACTCCACGGTAGTAAAAAAAATGCTACTTGTTAAGCAGCGGCGTGAACGTCCGCGGTGAAGATTGAATCGCGACTGACCCCGATTAGGGATGAAATTTCGATTTTGGAATACGCACAGCTATTAGCCAATCATCATTGCGATCTTCTCATCTATCTTCTCATTTGCATGGCTCAGTGAGGTGAATAATACTCGCGTATCATTCGACCGACGCTGTGCATGCGAAGGATGAAAAGAACAAAAGAGAGAACGCAGTAACTTCGGGGTTCGCTTAGCTTGTGTGCTGGCATCAATGCAGTCTCTGAGGATGACCTACTGCCCTAGTGCGATGACTGTGGTGATCTCAGAGTGCATTGAATCCGGGGAAGATAGAAAGGGAAAGAAGAGGAAAATGTTTTGTGGCTATTCACCTGTAAGAAGAGATCATTGATCTCAAGCGAATAGATGGTCTGGGAAAAGTGAATAGGACGCCGACTTGGCTAGGGAAATCTGATCATGGGAACTAAATTAAATACTTTAATAATTTTTCCAACGATTGCATGATTATGCAACTGCGTCGTTTGATTAAACTATGCCGTTGCTAACCGACATGATGCGATTTCCGGTGGAAATCTCATGGGTTAGCGAAATGGGGTTGCCGTATGGCGAAAAGATAGCTAAACTAAATTATGCATTACCTGCATAGGATAGTGAGTTTAGCTATGCGTCCTTTTGGGAAACATGTTTTGCAGGTGAATAGCTTGTAAGGGGAATAAGGGTAGCTAAAAGCGGTCGAAATAAGGTATGAAATTGTGGATTGGTTCTCCATGTGGTATAAAGAACCCTCACATAACTGCTGGTATTCTTGATGTGGCCCACTCAGTTTATTATATTTATTAACGACCCTTTACTGATCATACACAACCAAATCTCCTCATTCGTTAACGGTAGAATCATAAATTCCTACTCTGAGATCGCTCCATAATCCTCTTTCGTCTGTAATGTACGGTGAACTTGCCACTGTAGAGACGTTTGGTTTTTTTTTTTTAATTTGTTTTTTTTTTATGGGTAAAAAAAAATTATTAATAAAACGAAGTTCACCACATGTTTAGAAGAAGACCTGGAAGGTGCAGCGAGTGGTTTCGGATTTTTTAAAAGGTAAAGGACGTACACTTGGATTCAGCAGGTAGAAAAAGCGCAGTAGTGTTGTGTGATTCCAAAAGTTGTTGTATTCAAAAAACGTACTACTATTTATTAAAAAAAAACACTTAAAACAAAAAACACAGAGATACGAGATACTGATGTGGGTTACATTATTATCATACAACAGTGTCAAGTCTGTCACCATATTGCCCATTTTTCTAAGTGGTGGTAAGGTTCCGTAGTAAGTTCTATAAAGTAGAACACACTTTATAAAGAGTGATTATCCACAATAATTCGACAACACTAACAGATACAAATGAACACCCTTTACACCGTTAAAATGGTGTCTGGCAACGTTACATTGTCTTTATATTAAAATATTTCTTTGTGGTCCAATGGACTTCTATCTGATACTATGTAAATTTTCACTAAGAGCTATAAAATATATTCACTTACTGCCTCCGGCATAAGCCATTTACCAAAGTTTTCATTCAAACGACTCTATTTTATGCCACATGAGATATTTCTCTTCGATATTATCTTTAAAAATATTCGTCGAAACTTGGCCAACGAAATTTATTTAAGAAATTACTCGACACGAGTCTACTAAAAACTTTTCTATATCCCCAATAAAAAGTTTCTTGTGTGCGTAAAAGTGTTTTTGACCCTCAACATCAAGGGATGATGCAGATGTGTCTATTCCCACAGGAGAAAGAAAGCGGATCTGAACTTGTAACATAATTCCACATTTTGGCAGGGCATTCCAAGCAGAGAGTTGTCCTCGCATCTTCTTTCGGACTTCATTTACTATCAGGGGGAAAGACTTAATTGCACGAATACATTTAAGTGCGTTTGCTACGAAACGTGTTCAGAATATGAAAGTAAATTCAGAAGGAGAGAAAATCACCTCTGGTGAGAATGGATGTGCGTCTTATTTTAGCTGTTCCAACCATTATTAGTTCGAAACTTAGTACCAACTGGTATTAACCTCTTACTTAAGTAAAGATCTGGCCAAATAGTGGGACGCGTTAAAAGGCTTTTCCCATTTCAAACCCAGCAAATGATTGGTGTACCGTATCCTTTCAAGTTGCACATCCTTTAGGTAGCTCTCATCATTTTATGGAGAAGTAATCGAACAAGGCGATTAAGAACGACTCGCGGTGTATGTAGGTCTGCGGAAGACACGTGGCGGTTATGCCTTCTTTTCAATTTATTCACAAATCCTATGTTATTACAATAGGTGTGTTTCCACACAGATGCCTTTGAAAAGCACTGCGGGGAAGATTTTAATTAATTTCTCTTCCCTGGTAATTATTTATTTTAGTACTTATATCGCTATGCATGTGTTCATGATGGGTCTTAAGCGTGGGTGAAAAGTTTTACTTATGAAATACCAGCTTTAACATCATCGGCAAACTTGCTAATATATGTTTCTATGTATACCAGGTGGGAGTGTTATATTAAGTGGTTTTACGAGGCGCATAATCTTATAGCGGATTTAAAAAAATGTAGGTTATTCCAACAACAGATTTAGTTTCAGTAAAAAATTTTTATTCATAGATGTGAGGGTTTTAACCTTGCCCGCTATCTTCGAAGAACCTCATGAGTGTAACTATTGTCGTGTGGCATAATTCTTCCAGATTTCGTATCAGTTATTCCAAGAAAATTCGGCAATTGGAAAACAAAAAGCTCTCAAATTCATTAACACATGGGTCACAATAATTTTGTCCAAAATTTCAAGTTTAACCTATTTATTTTATGATAAGTCGAATAATATATGTGATTTACTAATGAACCAAATAGCTAAACTACTCTTATGTAAAACCATTTTATTGTAGCTGCTTTAAGATCAAAGACGGACGGCTGGCTCTCAGCAACGTCGTAGTCGACAGTAAATTAAAGATTTAATTATATTCCCAGTGCCTACTGGTCAAGGATATTCTAAAAAGTCAAAAGGAACTTGCCGGTACCCAAATTATAAATGCACGCCTTTCCATTAAACCCTTACGCCGATTCTACCGCGTGAGTTAAGTAATCTAGACTATTTCAAAAAAAAAATATATATTTTATTTAATTAAATACTTAAGTCTAAGATTACAAATCTTTTTGATAATTCTATTTCGAACTGTGGAATTAATTAACTAAACGTTAATTTACATTAAAAATACATTTGTTGTAATTAATAATAATAATAAATTGAAGAATTGCTACTTAAAACCCATGCTCACTCGATCAGTATCACAAACGAAAAGGAAGTGGAATCGCTCTATCATTATTATCTGACTGTCGATTCGTTAAGATTATCTGAAGCGACATCTAGTAGTTTGGATGGTGATGTACTTTCGTTATGTTGTATGGGATTAGACGATTCATCTTTTGGGTGTCAATAAATGATTACTGTTTGGGTGATTCACAGTTTTATATAATTCTATATATTCTATAGTCTTATAAGGATATGGATAAATGGGGCCTTTACTCGTGCCACCGGCTGAATATGCCCTGGTATCTATTTACTGTCTTTGCCTCGCGAAGCGTGCTTTACCGCTGGTGGTGAAAACGCCTTCCGTAAACCTAAACGAAGGAAATATGCTTCGAGCAACCCTTACCACTTTGTTTTTTTCTTTTTTTTAACGCACTTCTCTCAGGAGAGGCGAACCTATAGCGCCGACACGGTGCCCCGCGATTCCACCAAATATCCGTTGCAATTCTTCTTGAACAGATGAGGGAAGTGCTCTGTGGTACCGGTGAAAGTAAGAAAAGGAGCAGATGAAAAAAAAACCAATATCCCTCTGAAAACAGACCAGATATTCTCTACTCCTAACATAATTTATTTACAAGGTTCTACTCTACCCCTGAGCGCTGGAACAGAAATCAACGATTTACAAATTTTCCTGTACTTTAGAACTATTCCGCACACGACCACAGTCGTCAGGTGCTATTGTGCGGTGAGCAGCTGCTGTATGTGGCACTGTTGCGCTGGTCTTCCCAAGAATCGAGTCATTTACACTCGAGTGATTAGTACTCAATCAATTAGCGTCTTCCCAGGAATCGACACGATGTTGTTTTAAATGCAGCGTCTTTCTGGGAATTAGTTGCTGTTGTCTTCGATGCGACATCTTGGGCGTTGTATGATGCATCACGGAGACATTTGTTCATATTAGGGGATATGAATCAATCTCAAAAAGGTTTAGGACATCATCCTTGTGAAACATGCTGCACGCACAACAAGACCACGTGTATCTACGGTGAGCTCATCTCATTACCGATGCCATCGGGACACTAGCACCGACCAATGATCAATTCCATTATCTTTGAGCTAAACTACAGACATCTACGATCATGAGTCGACAGCGTGCAATTGGCTTCGTACATGGAGATAGCCCAATTCTATAGTCGACTGATCAGAAGCGAAACGTAATAAGGCGATTGCGATGAAACTATGCTATTATATTCTGATGATTTATGGCTGCAATGCGAGCGCAAAACAAGATTTTGCATTAAGTTAGAACGTGCTTCTAAGGAAACACAGAATTCACTGAAAAAGGTGCAGCCTTGGAGTTGCGATCTGTTGGCATTAGGAATTTAGGCAACAGTGACATTCTTCATATACGTTCTTAGACCTACAGAGGAGTCTCCTGACGACGAAAAAGAAGAATTCTACGAGAACGTCGAACAGGCCCTCAATGCATGTCCAAAACACGATGTGGAAATCGTTCTTGGTGATTTTAATGCGAAAATAGGTCGGGAGCCGGTTTTCAGGCACTACGCAGGTTCCCATAGTTTGCATGAGAACACTAATGACAATGGACTACGAGTCATCGAACAACTTGGTCCTTGCGAGTACCAGGTTTTTGAAAAAAGATGTCTACAAAGCCATGGGGATGGCGCAGAATCGATAGCACGGGGTCACCAACAATGGTAACGACATAAAAGTCTACCACTTCAACATAAACCTGCGTATCACCTGATGGAGCCACTCGGAACCAAATTGATCACGTGTTGATAGATCGCCGCCACTCCACGAGCATGATGACGGTACGAACGTACCGAGGTGTCAACGTCGACTCGGATCACTATCTTGTTGGTATAGTTTTCCGAGCGCGGATTTCCTTAAGGAGACCTATTGCATCCGCGGATCAGGTTCGAATCAACACGGCTGCCTTACGCAATGAGAACACCAGTAACACCTTTAGTCATGCGTTAAGGCTCGCCGTCGAAGAGCTCGGTGGAGAGTAAGTCCTGGGACCAGAATGCCGGGCCTAGAAGAGAAATGGACACGCCTTAAGAATACTGTCATTAGTACTGCCAATTCCAACTTAGACAGTAGTCGTAGAGATTGTAGCGACTGGTTTGATGATGAGTACTGTTGCAGATTGGCAATTGAATGTGCTGGAATGAACTGGAGAAATCTAGTACTTTCGCAGTGTATACCAGTTGCGCAGCAGCTGGCACCAGCTGGCCGATTGTCATCAACGATGAGGTCATAGCGTCCCTTTTTGAATTGGCAGTTATGCCCACTGAGTCAGTCTGCAATCAACCTCCGCGGCGCTCACACAGCCAAACGGAATAGTAAACCATTCCCAGTCGTTGCCATCCGCAAAATACCATTCATTGTGCATAATAGCGTTCCCTAAGCAATAAAGAATAACTTGACATTACAATAGAGAACAACGTGTTATTATTAATTGGTTCCAGTTCAATTGGTGACGTGCTCTTCTACATTGACCGCGCTGCTCTCTCCCCTTTGCGACAGCTATTGTTCGTTGTGACCGTTCATCGGCGGCCAACGAAACGCGTACCACTTCAATCAACAAGTACAAACTAGCTAAACATAAAAATGCTGCATACCGGGCAATGCACCAGTCTCATAGGACGCGGGTACGAGAGGAGAAGTACAAAGAGCTCAGAAGATCCGAAAAAAGACTTCACAGACAAAAGAACAGTGTCTGCGAAAAAATCTGGTCTGTGAAATAAAGAAAAGTAGAGAGCGAGGTCCGCACCAGGCGCGGAAGTTCTACCAAAAAATCCGCAGTATGACGCAGTAAACACCTCGCTGCACTTTCTGCAGGGGTAAAGGGAGTAATCTAATCACCGATCCTCAAGGCATTCTGGAGCGGTGGGAAGTGTACTTCAATGAATTGCTAAATGGTCAGCTCACAGAAGAATTGGAGGGCCCACCAATGCAAGATAAAGAACAAATGCTGCGCCACCAAGCATTGAGGAAACAGTAAAAGCCATAAGACAGCTGCAATCAAATAAAGCCCCCGGACCTGATGGCATACCAGCTGAGTTAATCAAACAAAGAGGGGCACCGTTACATCACGCAATTCATGAGATCGTGGTGAACATATGAGTGCAAGAGGAGCTGCCGGAAGATTGGCGCCGTGGTATAATTTACCCCATACATAAGAAGGGAGATATCACACTGTGCAGCAACTATAGGGTATAACATTGCTGAGTACCGCCTATAAGATACTCTACTCTATGGTACAAGACCTGATAGCCACATATGCTAAAGTCATCATTGGTCAATATCGGTGTGGCTTCATCCCAGGCAAATCAGCGATTGATGAGAACGATGGAAAAACGTCTGGAATCTAAGATTCCATTATATCATCTATTTATAGACTTTAAGGCCGCCTACGGCAGCATAGCCAGGGTAGAACTATATAATGTCATGAGAGAGTTCGGCATTCCAAACAAATTGATACGACTTTGTAGGATGACCATGACCAACGTAACTAGTCAAATAACAATAGCGGGATTGCTGTCCAAACCAATAAATATCTTTAATGGACTCGGACAAGGGGACAGTCTGGCCTGCCTCCTCTTTAACCTGGCGTTGGAGAAACCAATCCGCGACTCTGGAATAACAAATAGAGGGACTATTATCACCAAGTCCAACCTGATACCTGCCCACGCAGGTGACGTCGAGATCATTGGCAGATCCGATTCGACTATACTGGATTCATTCACCCAAATCGAACAGGCAGCACAAAAACTGGGACTGCACATTAATGAGGGAAAAAATAAGTACATGGTGACAATTTCTGCCAATAGAAGACCTAACGCTGGCCAAACTATCAGGGTAGTGGAGCACGAATTTGAAGTAGTGCAATCAGCCAATAGTATCAGCCGAAAACAATATGGAAGAGGAAATACGCGAATGGATGATCAAAGCCAACAAAGCCTACTATGGCCTGCCTCCTCTTTAACCTGGCGTTGGAGAAACCAATCCGCGACTCTGGAATAACAAATAGAGGGACTATTATCACCAAGTCCAACCTGATACCTGCCCACGCAGGTGACGTCGAGATCATTGGCAGATCCGATTCGACTATACTGGATTCATTCACCCAAATCGAACAGGCAGCACAAAAACTGGGACTGCACATTAATGAGGGAAAAAATAAGTACATGGTGACAATTTCTGCCAATAGAAGACCTAACGCTGGCCAAACTATCAGGGTAGTGGAGCACGAATTTGAAGTAGTGCAATCAGCCAATAGTATCAGCCGAAAACAATATGGAAGAGGAAATACGCGAATGGATGATCAAAGCCAACAAAGCCTACTATATTAAGTCTCTTTAAATCCGGAAATTTATCCAGAACATCCAAGCTGCTATTGTACAAGACCATGGTCTTACCAGTACTGATGTATGGATCCGAGACCTGGGTGCTCAATAAAAGGAACTCTGATCTCTTACCCGCGTTCGAGAGGAAGGTCTTAAGGAGAATTGTTGGCCCCATATGTGAGAGAGGACGATTCCGGAGACACTACAACCATGAGTTGTACGCGCTCTACCTTGAAGCTAATGTTGTAAGAAAAAATAAGTTCGGTAGACTCCGGTGGGCGGGACACCCAGCTCGAATTGGCGAAGAGGAGCTTGTCCCGAAAGTCTTTTGTGGCAGGATGGAAGGCAGGAGACAGGGCGCAGACCTTGTCTGCGATGGAGGGATGGGGTAGACCCTGACGCCCAGAGCCTGGGAATATCGAACTGGATGACATCGGCTCGAAATCGGGACTGGCGGAGAGATTTGTTAAATGTTGTTGATGAGATACTTCCTCTCCCATGAAAGGAACGATTTGCAAATATCAGAATTGGTTGATTGGCAAGGTGCCGCGGTACCGTAAACCGTCGGTATCTACGGCTAAACGAGTACAAGTACTCGACTCAGCGAATCCTCTGGCAGAGATTCTTTCATACCATCCCTTAGAAGAATCAGCGGAAAACACACTGAATAACACCATTTTTACTCTTATTCTGATATACAGGTATAGTCTATATGATTTACCATTTCGACTACATTATTAGTACAGCGTCCTGTAAATAGTATAAATATTTGAAAATTATTGTGAACGGTTATATTTGTATGTAGTTAGATATAGTTATTATAAATGTCATACATTAATGGATTCGATGGCCAACGCAGCCAATACGAAAAATAATAATAAATGTGCACGTAGAAACTCGGCTTTAAACAAATTCAACTATATTGGAAGTGTTATCGAATGATGTTGCTTGGTGAGAAACTTCAAACTGTTCTGCAAGCTCTCTTGAATTTGACATGGGTTTTCAACCAGTAAAACTTTAAGTTCTTCGTCGTCAAATATTTTTACTACATCGAGACATGAAGCGTCGTCAAGACTAAATTGTCTTCCCGAAGCTTTGTTGAATGACTCACAGAATGTTCACCCTAAGTCGAATCAATCAATTCCATAGCTTGAGCAGCATTTTTTTTATTCCTTTAAAAACAGAATAAAATGCAATGGTGTATATTTTCGACATCCATCTCTTATACAACAGATGCACATGTGTTGTAGTCCTTCTCTCAGGGAGCGTGTCTCCTTGTCCTGAAAAGGATGAGGGATCTCTTTAGACCGGTCGCCACCGTGCTTTCAGGGCCTCGGGGAAGAGTGACAACCGATTGTTGAATAAAAGAGTTCTGAAATTCGGCCGAATCCAATAAAAATACAGTTTTTGGAATCTGCAACTACTTTTATTAATTTTAATATTTACTTTAAATGATTGGCGTCCTTGAACGTCGGACGCCAACCTAGAGACTGATCCCCGAATCTGAAATGCATCGCCCTTTTATACAAATCTTCATTGAGATTTGTATGTGAGAAACTGGAGAAAAGGAATAGAATATCTATTTTTAGAATGTACACATCTGGCTGCAATCCAGATGGAGATAAGGACTTTAGAATTGTGTATATAGGAAGGAAACGAATATCTTTTAATATGGGTTTGTTTGAATATGAAGATATGCATTGGGATTCGGGTTTTGTTTACGGATGGTAATTGAACATCTGGTTCAATTTGCCATGCGTTTGATTATGTTTAATAATTATGGCGAATTGGATGTAAGAGTGATAAACGAATATTTGATTCGTTTATCGCGAATTTGGTTGGGTCGGGATAATGGATTTTGTAAATATGGGTTTGGGCATAGGGATTTGGATACATGAGTGGGGGGAGGAGATGGTAGGGCTTTTCAGAGCACTACACATGGAATGACAGGTAAAACTTAGTTATAAAAACGGCAATCATTAAGCTATATATATCCAAAATAACGAGCGAATGGGATGCGTTCAAGCATTTTTTTTTTATTTTACTTCTCCCAGGAAAGGCGAACCTATAGCGCTGAGACAACGCCCTGAGATGCTATTTTTTCTTGCCCGGGTCCATCAGCCACGTTCCGAAAAATGGTCAAGAATTTCTCCACACCATTTTACGGAGTCGATAGCTATATGGGGTGGTATTTCATGAAGCGACTGGGCTTTGGGACCCAACCTACCATTCAGTAATTGTGCCGAACTGCACAATCAAACGCAGCCAGTTAGGCGGAGCTGCGTTTTAAAACTTACTGCTGTGATTGAACTTTTGTTCTCAGAGTGTGGAAGTGTCAATACTTCCTTCACAATTGAATATAGACGTCAGAAATCCAAAAGAATACCGACAAAACGACCTCAGAGCGACACCACGACTGCATTTATTTTCTTCTGAGAATAAACACGGCACCCATCTGGCTGAAATTTTGTTCACATCCAATTTTTCGTACAGCTGAGTAATGACTCTTACTTATGAGTTTCTAGTAATGATGTTTACTAAAAACACCCCGCTTCCAATATTATGAGTACCAACATTTTGGATTTTCCAGGTACTTATAGAACGGTCCTTGTATTACTGATCCC
Organism: Microdon myrmicae; assembly: GCA_963931805.1. NCBI lineage: Eukaryota > Metazoa > Arthropoda > Insecta > Diptera > Syrphidae > Microdon > Microdon myrmicae. The sequence continues at coordinate 31,046,016 of OZ007499.1, forward strand.
AACAAAATTAAAAGTCCAAACATTCAAATTCAAGTTCTTTTAGCTTGATTGTGGAATAAATGTTGGTTCTTCTCACAGTGGGGGTCTCGATCTAGTTAGTTGTCCCCTTATTTAATTGCAACCTCTGATTTCGAACGAACTGTGTAGAAGCTTCTTGTACATCCCGTGATGGTCTGCTGATTATGTGAATGTCGTTTGCATAAGCTGGTATTTTAAGTTATTTATACAATTGCGTCCTCCAAATCCTGGATCAAGTTCTTGAATGTCAATTTGAACAGGAGACGGCCCAGTGCACCCCCTCATCAAATTATATTACGGCTGATTATGGACCTCAATATTGCTCCAGGTACCTCCACAGTGGTAATAGTACAGTTGAGTTAGAATCTATAAAATATGGTGTATATGATTTTTAAACGGTGGGTGGGGCATAGCATCCGTTTTGAGTCATTTAACCTCTCCACATGTTTCCAAATTCGCCCAATTATTCCATGAATGGCCAAGTGAGTTACATATACATATGTATATATACGAGGTTGGACTGAAAAGTTTCCGACCTAACAAAGATACAAGACATTTTTCTTAAAATTTATTTTTATTTTTCTACATATCCTTCTTGTAACTCTACACACTTCTCCCAGCGATGCTCTCATCTCTCTAACCCGCTCAAATAGTACTCGGCGTTTTTCTCTGCAAAATAACTGTTCATGAAGGTGATTGCTTCCTCATTTGACGAAAATCTCTGTCCTCCGAGCGCAATTTTTAGATTAGAGAACAAAAAGAAGTCGCTTGGTGTTAGATCTGGTGAGTAAGGCGGGTGGTCAAGCAGTTCAAACCGTAATTCGTGGATTTTCGCCAATGCACCCGCTGAGGCGCGTTGGCTTGGTGAAACAGTATTTTCTTTTTCTGCAAATGTGGCCATTCTTCCGCAATTTTTGCCATCAGCTAGTCAAGTAACGTAGTATGCTCCTATAATGGTTTTTCCTTTTTGAAGATAATCGATTAAGATAACTCCATGACTATCCCAAAAAACAGTCGCCATCACTTTCCCAGCCGAAAAAAAAAAACAGGTTTTGCTTTTTTTTGAGTCGATTCCCCCTTTGCAGTTCACTGTTTTGACTGTTTTTTTTTTTTTTTTGTTTCGGGCGTATAATGGTGTATCCAAGCTTCATCGACAGTAATTAATCGAGGCCAAAACTCGGATTTATTGCGCCTAAACTGCTCCAACAGAGCGTTGGAAATGTTCATTCGAACACGTTTTTGGTCTAACGTGAGCAAACGCGGCACCCAACGCACGGACAGCTTTCTCATGCCTAAATCTTGATTTAATATGTGACGAATACGTTCTTCGGACATTTTCATAGCCCCTGCTATCCTTCTCACTTTAATTCAGTGGTCGTTTAGCACCATTTGTTGAACCTTAGCGATGTTATCGTCAGTTGTTGCAGTTTTGGACGTCCCCAACGTTCATCGTCTCCCAAGATCTCACGGCCACGTTTAAATTCAGCTGTCCAAAATTACACAGTGGTAAATGATGGTCAAGAGTCCCCATACACAGACTCCCACTCATCTTTGATTTGTGTGAGCGTATTGCATTTCAAAAACAAAAATTTAATAACAGCTCGATACTCAAATTTGTCCATTTTCACCCAAACACTCGCGTCGACTCACTCAAACTACTGCCAAATTGAAATTTTGGTGAGTAACTGTGAAAAGCTTTTATTGACGAGTGCTGCTATCTTCACGTTGAGGTCGGAAACTTCCCAGCACACCCATGTATATATATATATACATACATGTATATATTTACAATTTCATGATCCCAGAAAGCAATTGCTTTTGAGCTGACTCATGGCTTTGCTAATACAGGAGATCTTCATATAAAATTTCTGGCCACCAATCCCTCCATTAATACACATCTTGATAAATTATAAAAATGTTATGTGCATAGATTGAGAAGTAATGCACACATGCTTGCATAACGTGAATGTATTGACCTTCAGAAGCGTGCCTGGCGGCAAATAGAAGTAACACTCCCTTTTAATACGCATGCGCGGGCCCAAAGTCGAGCGTTCATCCAATATTAATCGAAAACGGGAAGTTTGACGACGTGATCTAGTATTATGTCAAAGCGACTTAAACAACATGTTGGTATAGAATTTTTAACTACTGAAATAGTGACTCCTGCTAGAATTCATCATCGTTTAAAATCTGTTTATGGTGACGACACTATTGATAGATCTAATGTAAACCGATGTGTAATGACATTTAATTGTTGCGGGCCTGGAAAAGCCATAATGTTGGTAGAATACACAGCGGACATCCTGTTACTGCCACAGACGATGACCATCGCCAACTCGTCAACCCTTTGATGCAAAATGACCGGCGAAACATTCAAAACCATATTGGAATATCCGAGGAGCATGTCGGCTTCATTATTGAACAATTAGGATAGCGTAGCAAGCATATGTGCATTACTTTTCATATGTTCCGCGATGAAACTAGCAAAAAACTTCGATAATCGCTCCGTATGTATATTAACTCACTTGAGCGATTATACTGAAAACAACCTTAATTACTTGTATTCACCTTTATTTTTATTTAAGCACGTTGGTCCTTTGACTATCTGCTGTCGAATAATCTAATTCCGGCCTTTTCGTGATCAAAACCAGTTGTATCGTGGGCTTAAAGCTGCATCTCGGTCACTGACCTTCGATATTCCTCCGAAGTTTACAGCTCCCAGAACAGTGAGGCGTTTCTAACAGATAACTCGTTATGTAAGCTGTGATTGCTATATTAATGATGCCATAAACGATGCTGATGGTTTTTTCAATACTTTTTTGAGGCTGAATTTTACGGTGTGTGCATTGTCTGTGTGAATTGCCGCAATTGTTTTTTTGTAATTCAATATTGATAATATTTTATGTTAGGATTACGTTAAGTGAAAACTAAGTTATTCAAGCACCGTTCAATATCCGGCAAGTTAAAGTCTTATGTGTATGAAAAGTAATCGGAGATTACTTCAAGGGTATTGTGGCGTTTCTAACAGATACACAGTACACAAGAAAATAGTGAAGGACAACACAGAAAGAATATCGAATAAGCAAAAGCATCAGCCATATACCAAACAATAACGTAGCAATTCCACACCAGTTGAGTGACCTTGAGTGTAGAAATCTAATTTGTATACGCGGCCGTTCTCATATGGTCCTGTATATCTTTGACCTAAATGGAAAGACTTTGAGTTTTCGAAAGAAAACTCCTCAGAAGATGCGTCAACCACTCTAGAAGGTCTGATGGTCGCCATTACCACACCTCGCACCTGTACGAGGATACCTTCATTACCCATATCGACAAGTACTTGCTACAATTAGCATACAAGTACCTCGAATGCCCTCAGAAGAGCGAGGACCTACTTGTAAAGGAGACTTGCGTTCTTGACCCTTCTCTCCTTCGATCTCTTCGGATCCGACCACCGTAATCTCTTCTTCAGTACAAAACCGAAGAAAACGTCCATTCCAGCAACATTCCTCTCTATAATAGAGGATTCCGTGGCCCACCCCATAGGGTCTACCGCTCAAACACTACAAACACGCACGCACAGTACAAAACAGCACAAATATACACACACACCCACGCGCCCATGTGCGATCGGAGTGCAACTGGTTAAGACGCTTGCAACAAAGAGCAAGAAACCGTTACACCCACCCACAGTTGCATGCGGAATTCGTCAACAAACGGAAAGAGTTGAGGAGTGTGATCCGCAAAAGTAAATATGACGTGTTCTGCTCCCTAAGGGATGAATTAAATAACAACCCATGGGGCAGCGCTTACAGGATAGTCGTGAAAAGACTACAGAGTAACAGTAGCCAAACGCAAAAAAGGAAAAGTGACATGGCCAGAATCGTTGCTGTCCTCAGGGATCGGTATTAGGTCCGCTGTTATGGAATATCATGTATGATGGTGTGCTCAGAGTCAATGTACCAGAAGGTGTTAGAATCATTGGGTACGCAGATGATTTGGCAATAGTAGCCGTCGATAAACATCTAGATGACCTGGAGAATATTTGCTCCCAAGGAATCCAGAGCATTAAATGCTGGCTAGATATGGCCGGGCTGAAACTAGCTGGACATAAGACGGAGGCAGTTTTAATAAGCAGCCGCAAGAAAGTTGAACACCTTGATTTGGAAATAGAAGGACAAATAATCAGATCCAGTCCCTATATTAAATGTCTTGGTGTTATACTCGATAACGACAAGAGTATGCAAAGTTTTGGCGAGACTGCTACCCAATGTTGGAGGACCCCGTCCCCACATAAGGAAACTCATAACCAGTGTCAACACCTCCACTATAGTGTATGCAGCTCACATATGGGCAGGAGCCGCACAGTATAAGTCATACATGAGGGGAGTGAACTCAGCGCATAGACTAGCATCACTAAGTGTATGCTGTGCATTTCGAACGGTATCCGAAGATGCCATAAATGTTTTGGCCGGGAGGACACCACTTGACATTGCAGCTAAAGAAAACGTTGCCTTGCATAAGGTCTCCCAAGAGAATTGTTGGAGCATGCGGTCACAATTAGAGGTCTCAAGCCTAAGAGAATGGCAACGAAGGTGGGATTCTTCCACCAAAGGTAGATGGACCCACACCATGATACCTGATATAGAAACATGGGTGAAAAGAAAACATGGCGAGCTGAATTACCACTTGACTCAGCTAATATCAGGACATGGATGCTTCCGGCAATACTTGCACAAGTATAAGCATGTGAATCACCCATACTGCTTGTATTGTGAAGGCAAAATAGAAAATGCGGAACACGTACTCACCGAGTGCGTGAGATTCGAGACCGCACGAACGATTTTGGAGAGACACACGAGACGGACAGTTACTCCGCCTGGAGTAATAGAATACATGCTTAGTTCATAACAGGCATGGTCCGTAATCAATGGTATTCTCTGTGAAATGACGCAGCAGTTGCGACGTGACGAGCGGAGTAACAGGTAAACTCCGTCCCACCCCGCTATGGAATATCTAAAAGAAAGTTCCGCGGGGATCAACGGGAATATGAGTCTGGCGGGAGGAGGTTTTAGTCGGTAAAAACCCGGCATGCCCCCGGATCGGTCTAGAGGTATCTTTTGAAGATTTCCCCCTTCCTACGGAAACCAAAAAAAAACCACCAAAGCGCAGATTATCAGACGCCAAAGACATAATCTGCGTTTACTATTGCACTCAAGACCTAGCGGTCTTATATGATCTCTTACCCGCCATCCCTTCATCCAAGTAGTTAGAGAATATTCGAACTAACCCTGTCCACACTATCCTTAGATACCTCTCCCTTTATTTTTCACTTATCTTGGGACCGAGCCCAAGATCCTCACGGCTCTGGATAATTCTGGTTTTCGCAAGATAAAGGACCCATTTGTCATTGTCTCGGTTGGCCTCCCGCCACTCCTGTTTTTTTTTTTTTTTTTTTTTTTTTGTAGTTAGTCTGATGCTTCTATGCTTCGCTTCTCACCGGATTCTCCGTGTGTTAAATTCACCTTCTTCATTATCCTTGCTAAACCCTACAATCCCGACGTGATCTATGTACAAACAGCACACAATCGGCCATAGGTAAACAGAACTTTATCACTATGGTCCCAACTTCTGCACAGAGCACCCGCTCGTGGTGTTTCTAACAGATACACATAGTACACAAGCAAGTAGAGAATAACAATACATAAAGAAAATTGAATAAGCAAAACCATCAGCCGTCATCAAGTTCAATATTTTAGTGATTATAACCGTCATAACGTCGGTTCGAATCACACGTTCTTCGCGATCGTCTGTATATATGGTCTGCAATTCCGATAGCTATTAAACAGCTAAAGTGTACACGTTCCATGAAAGCATTCCTGATTTTCTAGACTCTTTTATTTTTATAGTTATAGTCTGGTAGTAACTTCTTGAACGTGGTAGCAGCTCCATACAGGATGTCTCAAAAGTAGTCAATTTGTTTTGCTCGATGAACGAATGCAAACGCTGGGTGAGTTGCGGAGCTTATATCCACAGCTCGTCTCATCGTTGTGAATTGGATTGAATTGAATTGATTGATGGCGGAACCCCCATTTTTATTTGGCTTACTGCAAGCTTAAGGAACTCGGACTCTATGGAGTATGCCATGGAAGCGGAGCGTGGGTGACGTGTGTGGGCGAGTTTTACAAAAACAATACCTCCACCGTTATAGCGTGGCGAACATTTTTCAATCTATAACAAATTTGCCACTTTAGCGAAGCACCGAGTACCCAACTAATAAAAGAATGGGTACAGACATTTGAAGAAATTGGTTCGACAATTACCGATGAGACAATGTAAACTTGAACAGCCACTTAATTCTCCAATACGTATTATTTCGACGCAATCACGGTGCGGGGAGGAATCGGAGCCTTTTTTTATTAAGAAAATGGTCGCAGGGTTACTGTGAATTTGGAACGGTGAACTAACGGGATGCGGTAACCCACGGTGGCTGATAAGTCTTTCACTCCAACTTTACATGGTTTTGTTGGTTTTAATCAAAACACATGGTTTCAAGCACGATAGAACAACATCTCACACATCTGACATGTCTTTACCAATTGTTCGTAAAATTTTCCATAGAAAATTAATAGCCTAACTAGGTGACAAAAACTTGCACAAATGGTATTTCCCTTTCAAGCTATTTATAATCCAAGGTATATATTAACAAGCCTCGCTCTCTGGATCATGGCCTCGAAACAGAGAGCATGTTGTGGTTATTCTCTGATGGTGTTCGTTATGTTTGGAAGACTGCGAAATATCGAAATACATTTACACGACATAATTTTGTTAAAATAACTGCTCAAGGATCGTACTTTAATAAAATCCTGATTCATTAACGTTATGCACTAATTTATTAGTGAATTTTTGTTTTGAGGCAGACTTCTGAGATGCCTTGTATACATGCAACAAGAGCATTTGACAGGTGAAGCAAGATTAAGTGAATCCATTTTTTTTTTTTTTTTTTTTTTTGTTGGGATTACCCACATTAGCTGACATTCATATTTTTATCAACACCCTTTCCTCCAACATGTGGTATCATTTCATAACTTTTCTACAGAGGATAAGATGGATCTGTAGTGCTCTATAAAGCCCTACCATTTTCCTCCCCCATACATATATTACCCTCTAAGCAATACCCCCATACGCATCCACCCAATATCATGCAACCATATCCCCAAACTAACATTCAATCCAATGTTAGACAAATTGAACCAAATGTTCAATTATTCAATTCCCAGAAATCTTTTAAAATTCAAGCATCACAGCGCATATCTTCTTATGTATTTTATGTCCAGTATGGTAAAACAAATACGCGATAAACGAGCCAAATGTTCGTTTATCATGCACATTCAAGTCCTAAAAACTAAACACCACAATGCATATTTTCATATGGAAACAAACCCATGTTAGGCGAACCGATTGTCCATTTGGTTCGCATACACAAAATTCCTACAAATCCTTATCTCCATCTGCATTGTAGCCAGCTGTGTATATGCTAAAAATTGATTTCCCATTCCTTTTCCCCAGTTTTCTCACATAAAAATCTTAGTGAAGATTTGTATAAAAGGGCGATTGATCTTAGGTTCAATGATCAGTCTCAAAGTTATCGTCCGACGTTTCAGAGCATCAATCAATAAAACTGAATTAATAAATTAATAAAAGTAGTTTCAAATTTGCATTTTTTATTGAATTAGATCGAATTTCAGGCCCGTATTCGGCAATCGGTCGTCACTCTTCCCGGAGGCCCCGGAAGCACGGTGGCGCAACGAGCCTCCTCAGGGGCGTTCTTGAGAGATGCCTCGTCCTCTTACGGACAAAGAGCCACGCTCCCTGAGAGGAAGACTACTACACATCCCCCCTTCACTATACCATCGAAACTCATCAATTTTTCACCATATATCATTAATTCCGCTTCTCATAGCAAGTACTTTTGCAGTCACGTACTTCCAGCTGTATTACGAATATGCCATCAATCTTCCTGTTTCTGATTAATTTGTTCTAAACTTCCCATTTGCCACCAAGCAATGAAAAACAGGTGAATAAAAGCAGGAAATGAATGAGAGTACTCGTAATACGATATAGAGATCTTCGTCTAATTTATCTTTTGAAGCAATCTATCAATTTACCGTGAATCTTTAGCAAAGACGGCACAAACACAAACACAAGGGTCAATGTAAATTTTTACACGAGCTTTGTGTCAACCACGGCATTAGCCAAGGGGACTGCAACTGATAATTGGAAATAATAGATCTTCATTATTATACTCTTGTTTTCTTTTTTTTTTCTTGCAGGATGGAAAGATTCTATTCTATCGATATCCAAGAAATGGCTTTCTACCGGAGAACCTACCGACGAATTTGGATTCCCTGAGGTAAATGCCAATTTTATGTAAATTAAAGTTATTGCTGTTTGAAAAGTATGGTCCATATTCATCTTTTACGTCTCCTTAAAGATACTCAAAAAGTCAGTTAGTTTTTAAGAACACACTTCAGGCTGCAACATTTATATTTGAAATCCTACACTCTTCCGACCAGTGAACAAAGTTTCTGAAACTTTACTCCACTCAGAACACCCTTAACGAAGAGAATATACCGGTGATATACCGGTGGAATATATTGCAGGAAGGATTGTAAATCATTTGCCTTTACAGTTTTGTTTCCCTTGCACTTCTCTCAGGACGCACACACTCATGACCGACATCAGGTATCCGTGGGAGATATTTTCTTATAAATCTGAAAAGACATTTAATTAGGTTGCGGTGGAGCACGTTGAGTAATCTCATAACAAAGTGTAGAGAAAAAAGCGCACAAGACATCTATTTACTCAGCATTATAATTAGGAAGGATATGAAGCTTTGTTTTATAAAATCAAACATCTGCGTATTCGAAAATACATGACTGTCATAAGGTACTGTGTGGTATGGATTTATTTTTCCATTTCCAAGGAATAACATTTTATTTCTCTAGTAAGATTGTATTAAAAAAAATTCTGTTGTGAAAGGACGTAGAAAGAATTTCTGAAGTACAGGAAGAGTCCTTGAAACATTATTCTCGCTTCCATTTCCGGTAGTCGCCAAGACAAACTGAGTGTTAGCACTCAAATAAAATTGAATTAGAGTGGAGTTTCATTTTAATACTAATTAATAATGAACCAAACAATTTATAATTTAAAAACTCGTTTATTTTTCATAACTCAAAATCCTTGCATAAATCGTATGCAGAATAAAATGGCGATAAGATTACTTCAAAGGGAAGGAATAATTTTTGTAAATTCTTCTCTAGAAAAGTTCCTTTGTTTGTTATATATAGGTATTAGAAACCCAAAATGGCTCCACAGAAGAATTGAAAAATTAATTAATCAACGGAAGAAAGAAGGCCTGGAGGCGAATCCTAGAACACAATAAGGACCAGATACGGAAGTTTAACTAAAGAGAATTGGTGTATTCGACGTCGCATTGGTTAGAACGGGCAATGGAAGCACTCTGATGAATTCGTCACACAAATTGAAAAAAATTAGAGGAAAATTGTGAATTAATAAAAAGAAACTGAAGTTTTAGTGAAGATTCCTATTAATCGCAACATCGCAAAAAACGTACTAAAATATGAAGATCCGTAAATGCAAATGACAGAGTCAAAGACGGCTGTGTAGTATCTGGGTGTTCATTTGACCATGTTTTTTTTATCATTGTTACCACATAAGAGCTTCACATTGGATCTGAAACTGTTTGACTGGGAAAGGCCTTGGCGATATAAATGAGCATCGCATACACGAGATCAACTCATGTCATTCAAAAACCTTTTCCAGTCTACTTCTGCGTCGAGCTATTCCTCGACGAGACGGCAAATATAAAACGAATGTTCGGCGTTGTAGCCCAGCAAATATATTTTCGATGGTCGTTCTTCACTTGACCAGGAAAGCAAAATGCATTGGAGTTAACTCAGCAAAAGACAGAACAACAACAAAATTATCTTGAAATTCAAACAAAACTTTATTCACTTAACAAATTTACCCTTTTGTAGTAGTGTTACTAACGACAGACTAAGTAATGTCACAAAGTAAAAAACAACAGCACACAAAAAAAAGTACCGAATGCACCAGAAAAAATAACTTTACTCGTTAACGTTAAAAAGACTGTGTGCACAAAACAGTAACAACAAAAACTTTTCATGAACAGTCGTATTTTCGCATTCTCCTCCATTCAGCGTATCCAACAACGGGGGCCCGTTATCAGTCAGTTGAATCCTTTTATGGGTTGAGCAATTAACAGCATTTAGTGTCATCACAGAGTTTTCTGTTGCAAACTTATAGTTGCATACTCGGAAGGGCTTTGGTGCACAAATGCTTTCCTTTTATTTTTGACTCTTTGATCGTTAAAGACCGCAGCGAGTCTGTTGTAGATTGGGATATAAACCTCCACATCTGAGCTGATTGGCGTTTTATGCTTTGTTGCTGTACTGCAACATCTTGCCGGGCCGACGACGATGCAGCAGTGGTTGTTGTTCGACTTGTATGTTAACGTTGAAATGTTGGTGTTGTTTATATTGAAGTTTGTAAGATGGGAAAAACAGAAAGTATACATTATTTTATTTTGCTTTCCGCCGATTACAAACAAAACAATTATTCAAATAAAAAGCAGAAGTCAGTTTTATTTCATAAGAGTAATAAGCTCCCCAACCAGCACGGGCTCGCATATGTCTAGCTCGATTCAAACTCAGGAAATATATATGCTTACCACATAGATTCCACTTGATCACGGTATATTCGTTTTTCAGAAGCCCATCTGCCAGAGTTCCAATCATATGAGGTGCTCCATCCTTTTGTTTATCATCAGCGTTTGGTGATGTAATAACCTGCATCATGATCCCCATAATTGTTGGTAGAATTCTTTTTCGCGTTTCACATGATGAGCGCAGAAAAATTTGTGCTGCAGGAACTGGACAAGCAAAATCTTCAAAAATGCCGAATTTTTTTCGAATAAATTCATGCGGGTTGTTTCCCCAGAGGTCTTGATCAGACTCCGTGAAGAACATTATTGGAAATATAACATCTTGAATAATTGCAACCATGTGAGGTTTAATTAACTTCCAGAAATACACATGAACCACAGCATTTTTTAGGGACGTTAGAATATGTGTTAAGACTCGCGGTGACACATCAGCGCGGTTACAATATTGGTCGAGACTCCAGAACACCTGACGTGAACGTCGGAAAGTACCATTCCGTAAAGTTCCGGTATTTCTCATCAACGTTTTTGGGACTTCCATATCTTTCAAACATGCGGACCATTATGTCGGGATCATGCACAATTGCATTCACAATATTGCCCCGAATCATTGCACGATCCTGTTCAAGAATTGAGAAAGTAATTGCTTCACCAGGTTTTGTCTCCTTGTCGAATCAGTGGGAAGAAATGAAATTCTTGAGGTAGATAGCTCCAACTTGTCTAACTGGTAGTTCAACATTGTTCTTCATAACGATCTGTAGAATAGTTGGAACAAATCCTATAATTTCGTGAATCTGTGATAATTGTTCTTCGGCGTGCTTTTGATGCTCAGGAACAATATCTATTGTGGCCCGTATCAGCTCCGTCCGTTTGTTCTGGTCCATATCTAATAGTTGGTATTGCTTCCAGTTTCACCAATCTGCTATTATTACTTGTTTAGTGTATATTATGTTAAATAAAGAATTCTTTTAGTTAAAAAACGACAACCGCTATCCGGCGGTAGACAATATCGACGAAAGTCAGTCACCTCAATCAAACACACCACACAACACTTTTTATTATATCACTTCAGATCTTTTAAATTACCAATATAAAAAATATAAGTGCCACTTACCTTGTCTTCCTCGTTGAGGATTATGTCTGGCGATGACTTCTTTGACGTTGTCTTCAAATTTGCCGCTCGGATCGTGAATCCGCCTTGCGGCGCCGACTTCTTCAATGGATGTTAGAATCCTTTCGTTGTGGCGCCGACTTCTTTTCTCATATGTTGAAATCCTCTTCTGTTTATGAACTCCAGTTTCCTCCTGGTTGGTGTATGTCGGACGTGATCCGGCTCAAAGGACCATTTATGTTCGCCCAACTGGGAACAGCAAGACCAACTCCACTAGTTGGTTTGATAAGACAGCCTTAGCCCTTTCCTTGGAAGCAGCAAATCCAAGTTTCGCGTCTGCGACAAGGAGTTTTATCCAGCTCGATTTTTTCCAGCGACTGGAGATACTGATGGTGGACCATAGTTGTTGGTTGTCGTAATCACACCTACGCGAATATCAGCCACAGAATTTCAATAACCACAAACGAATAAGTTTGGACTATTTTAAATGTATTTCCACTGTGTATTTTTAAAAGTAATTTAAATTCAACTGCCACTCTGGTGGTTCACAAAAACAAAAACTGAAAATTAAAACTGACTCTGCTGCTGCTCTGATTGAACATAAACTCAAAAAAAAACTGTATTTTAATGTGCCCTTTTATAGGCAGTCTCGAATGGTTTTCCTCTTTTTCTCCTCCGTTAGAGTCAGCAGATCCAAAGCCCGTACCATAGAACAGTAATTACAGCCAAAACTGTTCTATGAACCAGTGCTATTGCCAGTCGCCGTTGCCTGGTGGATCACGCCATGTCGAGCGCACTAGAATGCTAGTGCCAACAACTTAGCAAAAACGGCAACCTATGGTCCGATCTCTGATGCATACCTTTAGGTGGTAATATATCCGAAGTGGTGAGTTTCGCTGGTTTGATGGCAGTTGAATTTACTTTTGAATTTGTGATGAATCGATTCTCTATTGTTGTATCGTTAAGAAATTGATTCATCACTGCTTGTTATTGTTGTTGCTTGTGCTGCAACACAGTCAAACAGTTTCAGATCCAATGTGAAGCTCTTATACTACTTGGCCTTCGTTCGAGCATAAGAGTTCGACATCCGCGGGATGTTTTTTATTTAGTTTATAATTTACGTGGGAGATCTAGCTTGACTACAATTTACGTAGAAGACCTTTCTTCACGGAATCTATCTTAAGACTGCTTTACATTTCTATTTTTACTTAAAATCTAACATAACAATAATAATAGAATGTAACTCAGGTAGTTACAAAATGTCTACCTGTTAATAGGTAATTAGACACTTAAAATATAATTACATTATAACGATATTATAAATATGACCAATTAGTCTAAAAGATGAGATGTATTCATTCTGTTATGCTTACGTTATGTTCATGCCATGTTTCTGTTATGACTATGGTATGCTTATGATATGTTTATGTTATGTTTATGTTATGTTTATGTTATGTTTGTTATGCTTATGTTATGTTTATGTTATGTTTATGTTATGTTTATGTTATGTTTATGTTATGTTTATGTTATGTTTATGTTATGTTTATGTTATGTTTATGTTATGTTTATGTTATGTTTATGTTATGTTTATGTTATGTTTATGTTATGTTTATGTTATGTTTATGTTATGTTTATGTTATGTTTATGTTATGTTTATGTTATGTTTATGTTATGTTTATGTTATGTTTATGTTATGTTTATGTTATGTTTATGTTATGTTTATGTTATGTTTATGTTATGTTTATGTTATGTTTATGTTATGTTTGTGTTATGTTTATGTTATGTTTATGTTATGTATATGTTATGTTTATGTTATGTTTATGTTATATTTATGTTATGTTATGTTTATGTTATGTTTATGTTATGTTTATATTATGTTTATGTTATGTTTATGTTATGTTTATGTAATGTTTATGTTATGTTTATGTTATGTTTATGTTATGTTTATGTTATGTTTATGTTATGTTTATGTTATGTTTATGTTATGTTTATGTTATATTTATGTTATGTTATGTTTATGTTATGTTTATATTATGTTTATGTTATGTTTATGTTATGTTTATGTAATGTTTATGTTATGTTTATGTTATGTTTATGTTATGTTTATGTTATGTTTATGTGATGTTTATATTATGTTTATGTTATGTTTATGTTATGTTTATGTTATGTTTATGTTATGTTTATATTATGTTTATGTTATGTTTATGTTATGTTCATATTATGGCCATGTTATTATGATATGTAACACATAAGGCCGAATATATATGGAATAGAGTCCGTTATTCGATAGAAAATGTTTTCGAACATACTGCCAACTGTAACATATAGGATGGGCCATAAATTTTTGCAAATAGCAACACTTGATTTCTTAAAAATCGAGTGGTGGGGAATTGCGCGTCGCTTCATGCAATTTTAGTCACGATGGAGCGCTTCACGGGACAACAGCGTGCTTTTTGTGTAAAACAATTTTACAAAAACAACGCTGTATATTGTCGTTATATAGAATTAAGATTATAGTTGTAAAGGAATTGCTATCCTAAATCTCTTAAGTACTAGTTGTAAAATATACCATAAATGTAATTATCTACTAAATAAAAATTGAATTGAAAATTGAAAAAAAAAAAAAAAACAACGCTGCCTACGTTACTGCCTGACACCTATTGAATTGAATGCGGATTACGCCGTGTAAGTGAATGTCCAAGTATTAATTTAATCAAGGCTTGGGTGAAGAAGTTCGAGCAAACGGGATCGACAACGAATATTTAAAATAACACATTCAAGAAGAAGCGATGAGAACATTCGAAAAGTTGAAATGCAGCAAGTGTCGGCGAGTTTTCGAAAGTTTGCGTAGTCGATTCCAGGAGTGCCAACAACGAGACGGGGCACATCTCGACGATGTCATTTTTTAAAAATAAATTTCAATAAACCTTTATTACCTTAAATAAATGATAAACAAAATAACGTATGTAGTTTTATTTCCAATCATGTTTCAAATGTGCAAAATGTATGGGCCACCCTATATTATACATTATAAGGTGACTCCTAAAGTGAAAAAACAGGAAACGTGCAATCCGGTACGAATAAAACAAATATAAGCAAACATGTACCAAATCAAATTAAAATGGACAGTGTTAAAGTGTCAAGGGAATTAAATTTCGAAGCTCCAAACCTGTGTGAGGAATGGGCCTTCCGGCAGCTAAAAATAGAGTTATCCCTACGGGTAGTTGGCCTCGAAGAAACTGATAAAGGCCCCAGAAAAATCGCAATAGTTTCAAATTGTATAGGAGATCAGGGTTTAAAATCATATAATACGTTCAAATTTGGGAGCAATGGAAAATTTGGGTAAGTCATGGTTTAAGTCATTTCCAACCCAAAAAAAAATAAATAAATAAACGTGATATACAACCGTTATAAGTTTTTAACAAATAGACAAAAACCACACCAAACTTTCTACAACCTGTTAATTGAGCTAAACATATTGGTGGCTTGTTGTGCTTACACAGACGAGGAAGAAATGATGTGTTTATCATTGGTGATCAAAGAGAAGCTGTTAAAACCTATAAAGCCAGAGTAAAGGTATCAACTGCATTGATAACATTCCTGTATGACTCACCTATCAATAACATTAATATATCCTCCAAAGTATGACTGTATGTTCAACACCCGTTGAACACACCTTCCACGAACACCGAGTTCTTTTTTGTGTTGTGGGCTGGCGTCAGGAACAATGCTGTCTCCTGACGTGCAACGATGATTCGGCGTTGTTGGGCTTCGCCGACTATGTTGAATGTCGTTCTGCAATCGTCTACCAACAAAGGTATTCCGTTGGTGGGCCGGGGGAAGGACGTCAGGTACGATATGCGCAGTTCCTTTGCGTGTAACGATGTTGATTCCGGTGGCTGGAATCAATTGCTGTTAATGATTTGTCAATGGAAAATGATTACCTGTGATTAACGGTGGTAACCCCAAAAATAGTCTTCCAAAATGAAATGACAACTCCATGTGAAAGTCACTGTTGTTAAATATTAAATTTATTTGATATGATTCATTAAATTTGACACGATTAGAAAGTTGCGATGTGATCCGCAAGAGCAGCTAACGAAAGAGAAAGGTAAACATAACATAAAAAATGGTTGTCAAGTGACAACCAACAGAATTCATAAATGTCAGCTGTTTGCTGACATTGTTCATGGTGATGCCACGTATTGTTAAGTGATGCCACAAATTTGAATATTGCGAATTCGCCGGTTATTTCGACTGCGAATCCGCAACAATGACTCAAATCACGACACTAATCACAGCCAACAGATCGTAGTCCCATATCGTTGAAGTATGACTTCACAACTAACCACAGTGATTAAACTTCTGTGTGTTGACAAATCACAAAATTCGAATGTCTACTGTCCATAAGTGAACGGTTCAAAAGTGCCAATTAACCAAACATGGCCAGAATTCTCCAACAGGAGAGGTGTGGTGTTCCAATAGAACCACATATGTCTTTAATGTTCGTCAGAAACTCCGGGAGCTTGGTTTTGCTACATTCAACTTATAGCTTTTGTCAAATATTAATTACTTGACTGTGAAGACACCAATACTGCACGGCACACATACTTATTGTGCATATGTTCATTCATTTTGAACAATAGTAGGATGCCCAAAGCTACAGCAAAAGCAGATACCTATTAACTTTAATACGCACATACCATTAGTTTCAATGTTCAACTAAATATTAGATTATTCATTTCCTATAATCTATCTACCGAGCCAGAGACGAACCCTCAAATTAATTTTGAGCATCGTTCAAGACAGACAATCGGCAGCTTAATTGGTAAATTTTCGTCTTAACAATAAGAAGCTAATCGGAATTGGATATAATTAACAATGTAAATAAGTTGCACAAACAACCGGCAAAATGCCAATCACCTCTCCTCCAAGTTCAAACAACTTAATGATACAAAACAGGAGCCCGAAAATAAGGAAGCACGGGAAAATAAGGGAGTACAATCATTCCTTACATACTTTCTATTTGTGTTTGTATTGTACATTGTTTAAACAAATGCTTAACTTGGACAGAGGGTGTTTCAAATAGATCTCAATTAGTCCGCACAACGCAAGTCCTTGCGAAATAAAAGAACAAGAAATGTCCATACAAATATACCACAACGTCCATAGAGCAACGCATCAATCTTTTACATCATGTACGTGGTTTAGTCCTGTCCATCACTATGTCTGATTGTGCCTACAATAGTGAACATGGGTAGCATCTCGTCAGTGTACCTGTCTGCGTTTGCTGTGTTATATCACAACGCTAGTCCTGCATAAATATATAGAGTTATCTGTTATATATGTCTGTATAAGTTTGTGTTTGGACGGAGGGAAAATAACTTTCTGTTCCTTGCCCCGAGGGATTATTCTTGTTCAAAATAGATTTCGATTCAACCCCAGAAATGTCTCACGTGGGGTTTACTGAACTAGGGTAGCTTGATGCTTTTCGAAATGTCACAGGTAATTTTCTGCCTTCCGCAGACATTTGTTACAACCAAAAGTCCGTCTACTTTTGCTGCTCCCCTTCAAACAATTCTGACAATTGTCGTTATTGTGTTAGTGTCAAACATTTGCATTTTGGAAAAACACATCGTTGTATAGCGGTGGATCCCTAGAGAATGACTCAACCTCATTCAATGTAAAAAATGGTTCTTACTTTTTGGTTTCGAATCATTGTGCCAGTAGTAAAACGAAAAACATTACCATAAGAATCCGTCGCCCTCCTTTATTGAAACCTCTACCTCGACATTGAAGAGCGTTTGGAAATACGAATAAATTCATGAAATTAAATGCAGTTTTACTGTTCAATTCTATGTACACCGAAGTCTGAAGAATGTGGCTATAATTGCTTTGAAAATCATTTTAGAATTCAGTACGAGTGAACTAAGGACGAAGATGCATATCACTTCATTTTTCTTTTTATATAATACAATTACAAATGCGAGTTTTTTAGAATCGTTAAATATCAAAAAGGAGGAAGAGAAGTGGCTACACCAGTTGATCAACTTTACCTATATACTGTAATTTAGCTGAAATTATTTTTAAAAAAAATACAAACCCAGTTAAATAAAAAAAAAACATTCTCCTTCAACTAAAAATCTGTCTAATCTATATTATTTTAATATTTTAATAACAAAGAAAAACTGAAAACGTTTTCAATTTTGTTTTTTTTTAACTTAAAATTAACTTACATCTATATATACATATATTTATATATATATATATTAGGTGTTCCCCGTCGGGGAGCCTCTGGCGCAAGACTAATGACCTTGCCCGGAAAAAACAAATCCTTATGGAAAATTTAACAAGCCTCAGGACTTGCTAAATAAGGTCAAGACCGGTCTCCGGTTGTAGTGCCGATGATGATGATGATATATTAAGTGTACAACTTTGCTTCCGCCGTTTTTTCCGAAATTCGAGGCTTTATTGTAAAAAACTGGTTATACATTTATGGTTCAAAGTATAGTCCATCGCTGGCCACTACTTTCTCCCATCTTTCGGGCAGCATACGAATCCCGCGTTGAAAAAACTGGTCATCTTTTGAATCGATCCACGAATCGATCCAATTTTTTACTTCTTCATAAGACCGGATGTGCTGGTCAGCCAGGCCGTGTGCCATTGATCGAAACAAGTGATAGTCCGAGGAAGCAACGTCGGGAGAATACCGCGGGTGGGGTAGGACTTCCCATTTCAAAGTTTCCAAGTATGTCTTGACCACTTTCGCAACATGGGTCGAGCATTGTCATGCTGTAAAATCACTTTATCATGTCTCTCGTTGTATTGCGGCCGTTTGTCTTTCAATGCTCGGCTCAAGCGCATTAATTGCGTTCGATAACGATCGCCTGTGATTGTTTCAGTCGGCTTTAACAGCTCATAATACACTACGCCGAGCCGGTCCCACCAAATATTGAGCATGACCTTGGAACCGTGGATATTGGGTTTGGCCGTCGACGTGGAAGCATGGCCGGGATATCCCCATGATTTTCTGCGCTTGGGATTATCGTAATGAACCCATTTTTCGTCCCCAGTCACAATGCGATGCAATCCAAGCAGCTGTTCACAAACACACAAACACCGTTCAACATCTCTCGGCTTCAACCTGTACGGCACCCAATTTCCTTGTTTCTGAATCATTCCCATGACTTTCAGGCGTTTTGAAATGGCTTGTTGCGAGACTCCCAATGATCCTGCCAAATCTTGTTGCGTTTGACACGAGTCTTGATTAGGTAATGCCTCCAATTCTGCATCTTCGAAAACCTTCTCTCTTCCACCGCCATGCTGGGCTTCGACGTTAAAATCGCCGTTCTTGAAGCGTTGAAACCACCCTCGGCACGTTCTTTCACTAATAGCCCCACCATAGGTATTTGAGAACATTCGATGAGCCTCACCCGCATATTTCTTCATATTATTGCAGAAAATTAAAACCTTCCGCAAATGACGAGAATTTGGCTCGTAAGCTGACATGTTTAATCGAGAATAACTTAATGATGCAGACACATCGACTAATATTTCCATGGCGTTATGTTTACAAATACCTAAGCTTTTTGTATGACATCTATGATCTATTTATTCCAACTACCACTTACCGCTACAGCCATCTATTGCAAAACGGCGGAAGCAAAGTTGTACACCGAATATTTATATATATATATATATATATATATATATATATATATATATATATATATATATATATATATATATATATATATATCATCATCATCATCGGCACTACAACCGGGGACCGGTCTTGGCCTTATTTAGCAAGTCCTAAGGCTTGTTAAATATTCCATAATGATTTATTTTTTCTGGGCAAGGTCATAAGTCTTGCGCCAGAGGCTCCCCGACGGGGAATCGAACCCCGGTCTCCCGGGTGACAGGCGGGTATACTATATATATACATAAATATATATATATATATATACATAAATATATATATACATATATATATATATATATATATATATATATATATATATATATATATATATATATATATATATATATATATATATTGTTATGCCTGGACCGGCTATACATCTTCGTATTAGGCACTGAAGGACCCTCAGGCCAGATATAGGTTGCGGGAAGACCCTCTGACGTTACCTTCGGGTCAATTATTCGGAGGGCACACGGAGAATAAGGGAAAAGGTAAAAAAAATTTTCTTCTTGGGGGGCCCGATAACTCGGCTCAATAATTTCTTTATTTTGATATTTATTTACACCGTAATTAAAATCTGTCCTTAATATCAATAATTGTCCTTTAATAATGTTATTTACACCGTAATTGTAGTTTATCTTTTAATCCTAACAATTTTCCTCCATATCTTTTATTTAAAACGTAATTGTAGTTTGCCTTTTTATCTTAGCAATTTTCCTTCATATCATTTATTTAAAACGTAATTGTAACTTAATAATTTTATTTACATCGTAATTGTAGTTTGCCTTTTTATCTTAGCAATTTTCCTTCATATCTTTTATTTAAAACGTAATTGTAACTTAATAATTTGATTTACACCGTAATTGTAGTTTGCCCTTTTATCTTAACACTTTTCCTTCATATCTTTTATTTAAAACGTAATTGTAACTTAATAATTTTATTTACACTCTTCTTTCCCTCCGTTGGTGACAGACAGCGGGACGTTAGTCACGAATTCAAGGGATAAAGCTAATGTATTAGCAAATTTATTTTCGGCGAATTCAAACCTCGATCCCGGCCTTTTGGAGCCACCTGTGATCTCGCCGGTAGAGTCTTCCATGCGGGATGTGAGATTTCGTCCGCGCACTATTCAACGCATTCTACGTGAACTGGATTGTAGGAAGGCAACCGGCCCGGACGGAATACCAGCAATAGTTCTTAAGAACTGTGCTCCAGAACTATCGCCGGTTCTTGGCAGACCCTTCCGCTTATCTTATGCGCGGAGGACCTTTCCTGCCTGCTGGAAAATCGCTCGAGTTCAGCCAATCCCAAAGACGGGAAAAAAGTGTCTCCCACAAAATTACCGTCCGATAGCATTACTCTCTATTTGATCTAAGGTAATGGAAAAAGTCATCAATACAGAGTTGGTTAAGTATTTGGAGTGCAACGTACTCCTGAATGATCGTCAATACGGATTCCGTGGCAGGCGGTCCACAGGAGACCTTTTGACACCTATAACCGATATATGGACATCTGCGATTGAACGGCATGATGAGTCAAGGGCGGTCGCATTGGATATTTCCAAGGCTTTTGACCGCGTCTGGCACGGGGCATTGCTGAGTAAACTTCGTTCATATGGACTTTCCCAACAGCTTTGCGACTGGATGAGGAGCTTCCTCGAGAAACGATCGATCCGGGTTGTTGTGGACGGCGAGTGTTCGGATCTGTATCCTGTTAATTCGGGGGTGCCCCAAGGTTCTATTTTGGCTCCAACCTTGTTCTTGCTTCACATAAATAATTTGTTGGAGACAATGGATAACAAAGTGTTCAGTTTTGCGGATGATAGTACGCTTGTTTCCTCCTTTTCGAGTGATCGGCCGATTGGTGCATCTGCGTCACACCAGCTGAGATGTAGACAGATTGATTCTCTGAATCGGGATCTGGATAAAGTCCTGCAGTGGGGAAAGGCCAATCTTGTCGACTTCAATGCAACGAAGACCCAGTATACAACATTCACAAAGAAAACTGGATCATCGGTTCCACAGCTGATGATGAATGGCCGGGCCCTCAAGACTGGGGAAAGTTTGAAATTGCTCGGCGTCACGGTCTGTGGGAATGTATCATGGCATAAACACGTGTCGAGTATCGCTAGGTCAGCCTCAGGAAAACTGAGTTATCTTTTTAGAGCCAAGAAATATTTTACTCCGGCCCAACTTCTTCTCCTATATAAATCCCAAATTAGACCCGCGCTCGAATATTGCTCTCATGTTTGGATCTCGGCTCCTAAACATACCCTCGACCTACTTGAGAGCATACAGAGACGAGCGATCCGCCTGATCGGGGACTCGGCGCTGACATCGGGACTACAGTCGCTATCACATCGATGGCGCGTAGCCGACCTCTGTCTGTTTTACAGATATTATCACGGGTGCTGTTCTTCGGAGATTCGTGGTATTGTTCCACGCAATTCGGTTTATATGCGCTCCACAAGATAATCCGACGGATGGCACCCGTTTGTGGTTCATCTCCCGACGGCGCGAACATCCCTACATCAGAACTCGTTCCGCTACAGAGCGGGGAAGCTGTGGAACTCTCTTCCCACACGAGTGTTCCCGGAACGTTACAACCTGCAACTGTTCAAAAAGAACTGCAACAGTTATTTGATGGCATCTCAGGGCGCCCACTCGACGCCATAGGTTCGCCTCTCCCGAGAGAAGTCTAATAAAAAAATAAAAAAAATAAAAAAAAATAAAAAAAATTGCAGTTTGCCTTTTTATCTTAACACTTTTCCTTCATATCTTTTATTTAAAACGTAATTGTAACTTAATAATTTTATTTACATCGTAATTGTAGTTTGTCTTTTTATCTTAACAATGTTCGTTCATATCTTTTATTTAAAACTCTTCTCTAGCTGACTGCAGAAACATGTCGTCGCCAACTCTCATGGGGCTCGGGTTACAGCATACGTTGCGCCTGCACAATGTGTAAAACGAAAACCGCTATTCGGGTCCACTGGATTCGGGCTTCACAAACTGATCGCATAACTGGTCATTTTTGTGAGCTAAGCAGAATGTCTCCCATGGATCGCGTAAACTATGGGGCCTGTAATATTTTTGTGGACTAAGCAAATGTTTCCCTCGGATCGTATTTTACCATGAGAATATCTTGTGAGTTAAGCGGATATTTCTTTTGGATGATGTTATTTTGTTCTGCGATGGTTTCGCAGCATCCATAACACGTCCCCCCTTAAGGGTACCTTACCCTTTGATTGGACTTAGGTGTTTTCAAATCGAAAACCTCCGCCAACTTGGGTGTCTCTGATGTTCTTGCCACTTGCAACCTTAGGTCTGAGTCAACTCGGTTCCTCCTGTTAAAGCATTTGTTAAAAACGGTTATAGTTGTTCTTCCGGGTCCACAGCTGCATTTCCAGATGACATCGGCAATCCCTATTAGACTGAAGACTCTAGTACTGGTTGTCATATGCGTCACAATACATTATTTTACATCTATCGTTGGTATTCGTTGAACTGGTCAGAGTACTGTAGAGAGTATCAGAATAAGGAGCGTCGAATTTCTGACGAATATCAACGGATTCTGGACAATTATTACATAAGCCCTTACACCAACCTTTATCAAAAAAAAGAATTGCCTTTTATTTTGCTTATCTACTTTTTTAGTTTGGGTGTTTGTGTTATTAATTACTAGTGTAGTTCTAATAAATAGTTATCTCTCATCTTTGCAGACACTTCCAAAAGTGCCAGTTCCACCAATTGAGCACACAATGACCGAATATGTCCGGGCCATAGAACCAATAGTCACTACCGCACAGCTCGAGCGCACCAAAATGATTATTAAGCAGTTCAACGCCCCAACTGGTCTAGGGCCGAGGTTGCACCAATATCTACTCGACAAACGCGAAGCCGAAGACAACTGGGTGAGTGTTGTCTCAATTTCCACCCAAATTTATTTGTGCCAAACATTATCTTCAAATAAAAAAAAAACAATGTCAACACAGTCATACATCAACTGAAACGAATGTCAGGCACTATTTGATTGATGCAAGTCGTCATTTTGTTATCTACGTCAATAAAATTTGAGGTACTCTCCGGAGCTTCTTGCTTTTTATTTCAATTACTTACTTATGGTATTAATGAAGTACCACATATTAAATTTACTAAATACACCACTGCGCTAGCTTCACGTGAAGTTTGATATTGCCGCATGAACGATTTTTAAAGGCCGAATATTAACAAATACAGTTAACACATTTAATATAAAACAATTTTATCTTTATATTATTTATTATTATAGTATAATTTTATATTCGAATTACAAGCTGCGATGTATATATATCTATATATACATATATTAATACTAGGTTCGCTCTTCATGCTTTTGTATGAATATTTATATTTTCTTAGTTTTACGGTTGTTATGTAATTAAATTCGTTTAATTATTACCCCCTATAATAATTAACATCACGTGTCTGCACATGTATATCCTTCCCTTCTCCAATACCCAAAACATCACTTTCCCATTACAATAGAATATTCCCATATACAATAGTTAAATAATTAAAATAAATTAAGACCTCTATTAAAAAACCACAATCATACTGAACATAGCCATATTCTCCCTATTAGCCATAGTCTCCCTATTAAGGGTAGTCTCACTATTAGCCATAATCTTCCTAATTCCGTTTCCTCAAAATAACACTGGTGGAAGCGGAACAAAAAGGATATTACAAAGAACGACACGAGATTTCTCTCTTGTTCATTAAGTCGTGTGCGTGTGCGTGTGTGGTTCGGTCTCCGGGCATTGTGAAAATAAGAGAAAAGAATTAAATTATTAAAAAATAAGAGTGCGTAAGGAAGTTCAATCGTGCACGGACTTTCCATTTACACAGTTTATTCTGGAAGTTCTTCGTTAGAAAGTGTGGGTGCAAGAAATAAAAACTCGGAATTGAGCGTGTGACCTCATATTAATCGCAAATTGTGTGTCCAACAAGCGTTGAATACACCTTCCACTAACACCGGGTTCTTGTTGTGTTGTGTGCTGGCGTCAGGAACAATGCGGTCTCCTGACGTGATGAATATCGTTGGGGAATATCTTCAGATGTGGTCACACACACGATGAACTGGATTTGCCAAAGCAATGGCAACCGCAACACTGATACCTGAAACCAATCGCTATTTAAAGGGAAAAAGGGAACTGAATACCTTTAATAACTGCCGAAATCCTCGAAATAATCTTCCTTCATATTTCCAAAAAGACTCGGGTTGGTTTAGGTTTTAATAATTTCTATCTTTATTTGTTGATGCTGAATATTTTTAATGATTACTGGTTTTTCTAACTAGCTCCTGCAAAGTTGACCACGAAATAAAGAATGATTTGTTATTTTGTTATTGGTTGCTTGACAACCAATTTCGATTATGTCAGCTAATTGCTGACATTTGTTATAGTGTTGTCAAGGGCAGCATTCCATTGCGACTTCACTGGCTGCATCCAGTCAATCCGCAACACAAATATATAGTGAATTCCTTTAGACGAATATCCAACAATTAAGTCAGTTAGGGGTAATTTAGTGAATACCCAATATAAAATAATTGTTAAAGTATCCTTAACACGGTGAGAAATTTAACAATTTCTTGTTTGAGACAATACTAAGTAGAGAGTGAGGTAAAAGTGAATGTAAGTAATGTTACAACGTGAATGCGGCATAATTTTTATAAATGGCAGTCTAACGTCATTATCATTTATGTTACAGGCAATGAAAATAGAGTTCAATTTCGTAGAATATTACTACACTCAATCATGACATTACTTTTGCCATACCATGTACAAATACATTTTAGTTCCAAATAAACTGTAATCTGCCGAAATGATGACTTTATCCCATGTTTCTCTAAAAATGTATCATCATCATCGGCACTACAACCGGGAACTGGTCTTGGCCTTATTTAGCAAGTCCTGAGGCTTGTTAAATTTTCCATAATGATTTGTTTTTTCCGGGCAAGGTCATTAATCTTGCGCCAGAGGCTCCCCGACGGGAAATCGAACCCCGGTCTCCCGCGTGACAGGCGGGTATACTAACCACTATACTATCCAGGAGCCCAAATGTATAATAGGAACAAATTGTCTTTTCTGAAGGCATTCATAAATGTTGAGAATTGATACAATATGTCCTTAAAAAAAGTTATGTTCGTCGATCACACAAACATAACTTCTATCAGGACCCAGAGTAGGTATAGACCACCAATTTTTTTGAAATTGATTTCCATCCCAGATATTGCCTTGGGTTTGTTTACTTTAAGTTTCTTAATGTCAGGTAGCTTCGTAGCCAACCATCGAAGTTTGTTCACTGAGTTACGGTAGCCCTCTGTCTTCCCGTAACTTTTCAAAGTGTCTTCAAGAGCCCCAACATACATGAACATATATATATATATATATATATATATATATATATATATATATATATATATATATATATATATATATATATATATATATATATATAGATAGATAGATATATATATCTTTGCGTTCCACAAGCGTCGAACGTAACTTCCACCAACAATTGGATCTTTTGGTGGGCCGTGGGGATGACGTCAGGAACAATGGTGGCTCCTGGCGTGCAGCGACGTTGGCTTGCTTTGGCTGCAACAATGACTACAAATGTACTTAAAAGGAAAGATCATCTTGCTTTGTAACACCAACTGTTGTTCTCCAGAAAATGAAACTCCATTGAATCTTCCTTTATATCCGAACTAGTTATTTTATTTCTACTGATTAATTAGATTTTTTTGGATTATAATTGCTAACCCTATGTCGCCAAAAGATTACGAAGAAAGAGAAAGTTGTCAACAATGACAGCTCGAAATTAAATCTTCATGTCAGCTGTTGGCTGACATTTGTTATTTTGTGAATGGCTGCATTCCATTGCGAATTCGCTGGTTGCATCCAGTCAATCCGGAACAATATATATATATACATATATTTAGCTTATAATGTAAACTAGAGTAGGGCTACATTGTGGTTGCCCAAAGAATATATTTACGGAATTGGTCCCTGATGAAGTTCCTGCTTTATCTCAGAAATACATGAAACTTGTGTCACAAATTTATATTCACCGTTTGTGTTTTGGATTTGTTCCCTTGTTGCGGTTGAATTAAAAGTTTCTGAAATAAAACACGAACCACCTTGGTTGGAACCAACCTTCCCAACGATTTACCACGGTTGACAGCGAATATTGCGACTGTAGTAACCCAATGAACATGCGTTCGATAAGTTTACTTCCAAGCATCAGTAAGGTATTTGACTACATAAAAATGAAAAGGCAACACATAAAGCTCTGCTCAAATGGATAGATGACAACAACATTATTCTGAATAACCAGTTTGGGTTTAAGAGGGGTCATGAAACCACACATGCCGCAGTTAAACTGGTCTCCGACATACAGTGGAATAAATGTTAGAACCAATGCACAGGTGCCTGTCTGATCGACTTGGAAAAAGCCTTCGATACCGTCTGAACGTAGGTTATATTACAATCTGATCAGACAAGGCACATATAAGCCTTTACTATATATACTTTATGATAAGTTAGATGATAGGAGGTTCGTAGTCAAAAGTGGCAAAGTAAACTACAATATAAGGTATAATATCAATAATGGTTTGTAACAGGGAGCGGCACTTTCACCGATTCTTATTAACATTTACATTACCGACTTATTAGATTTACTCTATATACGAGGGTTGCCTTTTATATTTCGGGATTAGAGAACAAAAACAAATACTGATCATCGAAAATCACTTTATTGTTTTTCAAAATATTCCCCATGAAGATCTATACACTTTTGCATGTGTTTGAACCAATTGTCGAAGCACTTTTGCCACTCTGAATGACATGCATTCTGAATGCAGCAACCGCTTCTTCAGGTGTCGAAAAACGTTGACCTCTCAGTTTGTTTTTGACGTACGGGAATAAAAAGAAGTCATTCGGTGCCAAGTCAGGACTATACGGCGGATGACGCATCATTGTCGCCATCACCACGCATTGTGGTGGTGAAGAGTGATCCGTCTTCGGCGGTTGGTTTTCCTGATTTCTTGGAAGACAACTGGCAAACAAATGGTTGTGTACCACTCAGAATTGACTGTTCTGCGTTGTTCTAGTGGTACGGTTGCGACATGTCCAGTTTTTCCGAAAAAACAGGCGACCATTTGCTTGGAAGTGCTTCGTGCGCGAACAACTTTTGTTGGATTTGGCTCATCTTGAAACACCCAGACAGTCGACTGCTGTTTACTTCCGGGCTCATACGCGTAAATCCACTATTCATCACCTGTCACGATGTCATAGACGTGTTTCGAAGCACCGCGACCATATTTTTTGAGCATTGACACGAGCCTTTTCTTGGGCGATTGACAAATTGTGTGGGATCCAACGCGAACAAATTTTTTTGACAGTCAAATGTTTATGCAATATTGAATGTACGCTGGTCCCACTAACGCCTTAGGTTGTCTCAATCTTACGATAGGTCACATGACGATCTTCCAATATCAGTTCGCGCACAGCATCAATGGTTTTC
Source organism: Microdon myrmicae (assembly GCA_963931805.1). Taxonomy (NCBI): domain Eukaryota; kingdom Metazoa; phylum Arthropoda; class Insecta; order Diptera; family Syrphidae; genus Microdon; species Microdon myrmicae. The sequence continues at coordinate 31,074,179 of OZ007499.1, forward strand.
GGAACAACAACTGATTTTGGACGACCTTCACGAAATTCATCTTGGAGTGAACTACGACCACGATTGAATTCACCATACCATCGATAAACACTGGTCCTTGATGGAGCTTCATCGCCAAAAATTGAATTAAGCTCATCCATGCACTGTTGCTGAGTTAATCCACGCCGAAAGTTGTAAAAAATAATCGCACGAAAATGTTGACGATTTAATTCCATTTTTGGGCCGAGATGAATCTTTTAAGTTACTGTAAACAACACAAATAGCGCTCGTATGTCAAAACGTTCTGAGTGCGTATAACCTCAAAAATGTCCAACTTTACGACAGAGCTGTCAACTGCCGGATTGCAACGTTAGGGTTGCCAAATCCCGAAACATAAGAGGCAACCCTCGTACTTTATGATGTTGTGATGAGCTGGCAAGACTCCAAAACAAAGTACTGGAATATTCTGGAAAGTACTGGAAAACTGGAGACTATGAGCCAAAAAAGAAGCGAGAGGGAAAAACGGTGTCTTCAGTGACAGAAATGTCACTTTTGACAGGGGAGCGAAAAAGAAAAGAACTGTTGTCAAGAGCAGAAAAATAAAGGATGAATAGAAAATTGATTTCACGGCTTATTTTGTGTGAATAATTAATCCAGCGAACCCTAAGCTCGCTACAATATGTTAAATAACAGGAGGTTTGTGGTTAAAATTAGCAAACTGACTTTCAGTATAACGTATAATATCAAGTATGGCTTACAACAGGGAGCGATACTTTCTCCTATTATTTTTAACATTGACGTTAGCGACATATTAAGCGCACTTCCCGAAGCAATTGCGTACGCGGACGTCGTTATAATTTACAGAACAGCTCAGAAAGTTGAGACCCGAATGGGAAACTAGTATACCTCCGGAATTCTTTATCTCAGAAGGTACCATCATGACTTATTTCCGTGCCAGTCCAGGTCATCACCCATACATCCGAATCACAGTCGAAAATTTCTCCCGGCGATATCACATGATATTGTGAATACATTATTGATTATTTTCCTTCGCTTTTTTAGAAGAAATGTCACCTATTTTAATTAATATCAAACCATTCCTTGGGGGTCCCCTATGTTCTCCATTGGATATTTTAAAATGTGTTAATATCTTTTACCATTAAGACTTCTTTATAAACAATATTTTCAGTGATTTCTAGGAAAATTGTCCCATTGTTATTTAAGAAGAGTACAATTCTGAATTTATATACATCTCGCATTATTACCATTTTTATTATTGAGATTTGCTTTTTACTTTTTTTATCTAAGTGCTTGACTCAACTTAATACCTTTTACGAATAACAAAATTCCGTTTCCAGAAAAAGCATTCCAAAAATTGAAATTTCAATTATTTTTCACTTCAATATTTAGGCAAGTTTTTAATTCTTCAATAAATGTTCCCTATAATATTTATCGTTCCGGGTTCCTACAGGCCAATAGTACATTTTTATGGTAAATTGAACCAAAATATCTGAATATAAAACAGCAAGCGAAGAAGTTTATTACTTGTATTTCAATAATAACCATTGTGCATGTGTCACTTCTCAAATGCGAGCTTTTTTGTGCATTATCGTCCTTGACATGCATAATCCTCAAATCAAAGTACCTGTAATATTTGCTATACTTTTTAATATTCTTCCGCTTTTAATTTTGTTTTTATATTTTAGGTTCTGCGCTTCTGTAAATAATGGTTAATACCTCCAGAAAATTTAACAGTATTAAAGAGTCTAACCAGACAATATTGAACTGTCTAACCATACTACAAAGCCTAGATCATCTCCTTGACTCGGCTTTGTCATCGATTTATAGGAAAATTCTGTTACAATTTATTTGCGATTAATTATCTAATTTATCAACGGTGGCAACGTTGGGGCAGGAGTAGGAGGCTCGATTTCTATGATCGGTGGGGTTGGTGGGGGAGTATTGGGCATTGGTACATCAGTTGGTGGAGGGGATGGTGGTCCTGGTATTGAAGGTATAGCATCCGTTGATGAGCTTGACGAACTTGAATCTGTTGCAGTTGATGTACTTGATGTTACCCCACTACAAGGATTCTCTGAATTTGTTGGCAACTCACAAACTGGTGGCGGCGGTGAATACTTGTCAGCAAGGACACATAACTGCGAGTCATATGAGAAATACGTATCGGGATTACAGTGCATCAAGCTTGGCTCTCCGATGTTTACGCAAAAGTAATATGTCGAATTGTCCTGGTAGTTTGGAAACAATGTTCCAAATTCACTGCGGGTGCACTCTAAAACGTAATCAATCTGTGTGCAGAATGCAACAGAAAGCAAAGCCACAAATAGAAGCACTTCTGTAAAAACAAAAAAACAGAAAGTTGTCAACGTTTTTTTTTATTTCCTTACTGCAAAAAAATTATGTTATTATTTTTAGAAAAAGTAAATATATACCCTTCATCTTATTCGAAATTAATTCGATCAGTTAGATATCTGTCTGCGAACATATAACAAGCTGAAGGCCACTAAATAAAATGTTGGCGCTCGCCGATTTATATATTCTTTAGGAACATGTTATCATTTTTGCCGGAAGAGCTAATCAATAAATTGATATGTGTTTGGTTCTAATCAGTCGTCGGTCCGATCAATTCTCTGATACTTAAATTGTATTGAAACAATTTGTGAAGTTATCGAATTCCATTTTAGCAAAACCCACGCTTACGTAGTGTGATATTATTTTTTTATGGAGAATCTTCACGACGATACTCAACATTACCAAACAAGATTGAATTCTGGCGCAAAAGCAAGAAGGCTACTTACCCGCCACTGAGGAAATTAGTCAATTGTTGTAAGATTCAAGGTCATCGAGAGAATGGAATTTTCAAATTACTGGTAATTTTATTAATAAATTAGTAAAATCGGTTCTAAAAATTAATTATCCTATAAGAGTGTTAATGCAAACACTTCAAATGAGTCCTTAAAAACTCGAGGAAAAGGAATTTATGTAGATAAACAAATTATGACATGCATTTGTAATATAAGTAGTCAGTTAAGTCAAACGTGTATGTATTCAGAGATAAAAGACAGAATACCCAGTCGGACTGCCTCGTGGGGCACAAATAAACCCAATTCCGCAGAGTAATACCAGGAATCTCCAAGCAACGGTCCCTGTGATAACATCTGTAAAAAAGACAAAGGTCCGCTATACGCCTTCGATGAGATTACAACTGCGTTTCTGATGTCAGCGCTGCGCCCTCTATGAGGCGGATTGTCCGTCTCACTATGCTATCAAGCGGGTCGAGGGTATGCTTTGAAGCTATACTCCAAATATATTCGAGTGCGATTCTAAATTGAGATTGTGCAGAAGAAGTTGGGCTGTATTAAAACTTTTTGTAGGTCTAAAAAGATAAATCAATTGTCCGAGTGCCGAACGGCCTAAATTCTATAAATGTTCGTACTCCCACAAATTGAAACCTCAAGCAAATTTAGGCTTTCTTACAATTAATAATCTGGCCATTCATCATGAGTTGTGAAACCCACGAACAGTTTTTCCTTGTAAATGTGTTGCCTTTGTTGCATTGAAATCGACGAGATTGGTCTTTCCCCATTGTAGGATTTTATCCAGATCCCCATTCAGAGAGTCGATGCGACTACAACTCATCTGGTATGATGTTGATGCGTTAATCGCCGCGAATAATCGGCACAGAATATTTTGTTACTTGCTGATTCTAATAAATTATGAATATGCAGCAACAAAACAGAACCTGAGGCACCAGAATTAATATAATACAGGCCAAAAGAATACTGTCTACAACAACCCAGATGGATTGATTATCAATGAAATTTCTTTGTTGTCTTTACCGTTCCCCGAATGACGATCGACCAGCGATATTTTTCGAACATCTTTCACATACCGTCGACTGGATACAGATCAACCCAGCTTCTGAAATTGTTGTCCTTGGCGATTTTAATGTGCACAATTCCGGTTGGTTGGTCGAGGAGGTATCCACGAGAGTGCCGGATGCACGAGGTGATTATGCGGACACCCTGGATCTGTTTTTGACATCCGAACCAAGTATGTATACCGTAGAGGTTTCTGCGCCACTGGGAAACTCAGTTCACAACTTGCTTTCTCCCGCGCAACCACTTGCATTTCAAGTGAATAACCGGCCTAGGCAGTTTCGCCAAGTATGGATGTGTGGGGCTTTTCAGGGCCCGAAGAACCTCGCATCATTTTTAACCCCATAAAAATCCTATAAACCCCATATCTACCCTTAAGTCGAATCCCTGGCAAGATCACACAACCTTGCCATAGTATTCGCCACTGTCCTAAAATAGCTGAAAACAATTCGGTTATCCCCTTGGATAACCGTCATAAATATCCCATCATAGCCGAGGGGCATTTCCTTTACACCCGGCATGTCATTTTTACCCTTTATTTACAGACCCATCGGCCGATCGTCCTATCGACGATATTCAGCGTAGCCATAGTTGGCTACCTGCAAGCGATCGAGCGTTATTTAAAACAACACACACTCGATTCATCGACGGACGAAATGTTACATTCTTAGCAGAATCAAAGTGTACACAAACACTGTCGCCATGCCCATTTAGCGTCCAGAAATACATGCCGGGCTATTTGCGGGCTTGCACATCTGCAAGCCAGATTTCTAATAGCTCACCAATAGGACATAATGAGTGGGATAATCCCAAAGATCAATAAACCTTTTTTCTGGTTGCTATGGCGAGCGATCTTCTGTGAATTTTACATCACAGAAGACCCAATTGCCGTCGGCAGCATTGTTCCATTATGCTACCCGAAACACTTCTGTCTATCCGATGTAGACAAAAGAAAACATTTTCGTCCAGGCGGCAATTTCCTACACAAATAATGTAGTCAAAAAGATTCATGCTCTCAGGCAGCCTTGGGTTTTTGCCGATATTTTATCACCATCATGGGAAAACCATTCTCATGATTTATGACTGCATTTTCTGCCAGTTTCAATACCCGTCCCTTTATTTTCCAGATGTATATTGGAATTTCCCTGGTACACCAGAGGTATCCGATACTACAAGGAATGTTGAGGACGATTCCTTCGAGGAGTCTGATAATAACCTTTACGGTATGCACTTCTTCTTGGAGCCAGATTGCAACCTCAATCTCGTTTGCACGTTCTAATTATCGGTGCATTAATTCTCCGGTCTAGTTGCACAATTTTTCCGCGACGAGAGCGATTTGCGGTCAATAGTAGTTGTTTGCACATCCGTTTAATTTCTGTTAAATTCCACGTGCGTGACTAATCGAGTGTGTTAGTAAGGTGTTATAATTTAATGAATAGTTTGTGCGTAAAAATAGAACCTTTAGTATGTGGCGTGTCTACCAACGCCACTGCTACCTTTTCAATCTACCTCAAAATCTTCCCTCCTAAAGCTCCATTAATTTCATAATTTTACCATGCAAGCGCAATAACTTCCCCAAGCATTCTCCTACCGATTGCATTACCTTTCGGTTATGCAAATAGCATCCAACATCAAGCATCTGCCCATCAAGGACATTCACGCAATTAACGCGTTATATAAATTTCCCTAGAAGAAATTCGGTACGCCAGTACCGCATACATCAATGCATCTCAGCATTGTTCTAAAAGGAAAACATTTCGGTTGCCATACTAGATAACCGAAGTGGATTATAAAAACAATCAGCAGAACCCCTGTCTGCCTGCATTTACTGTCCCACACGTGCGCAACAGATTTTCATGTTGCACCAGTACTCACGGCGGCTTTTATGCAATCTTCAAAGCACCGGCGCAATTCGCGCCTAGCTGCCAAGAGCCGAATTCAATGCCAGTGTAAATACTCACACTGGAATTCGACCCATGACTCCCTAGGATTGCAATACACAATTAACAAGGTTGTAAACACAACCATCATTGTGTAATTATCCCAAATGCATCCTAATCCCAAAGATGCTTTTTAATGAATTTTTATTCCCACGGTTCGACCACCCATGAGCTCGCGTCACGAGCCAACAAGGTGATCCGCGCACAAGAGTAGTTTAGTCGATGAAAGTGTTGCAAAGGAGTCGAGTCTCCTGGAGTCCATTATTACCGTGAACAACAAACTAGGCTGCGGCATTCTTTGCACAAGTCTCCTAACTCCAAAATTATATTTCATTAGTGATAAGAAAGTCTACAACTGTGTTCATGATCGAAACAATTTATTTTCTGTAATAGTGCAGTTCCTAATTTACATAAAACAAATTAAGTACCGGTAATAAAGTTAATCTCAGAGAGAGCTTGTGTGTTTTACTTCTTGTGGACGGTCCGTCGCGGAGTTTTGTTTCCTTGGAGGACAGTGTTCGGCGGAACTATCGTGAGGAAATCTTGGTGAACCTTGCCAAGGCCGGCATAATACCAGTGAAATAACCACAATTGGTGACCATTCGACGCGAGTAAACACAATTTTCTGATTCGGAGTCGGATCAAAACCGTGTCCTAAAAAATGTTTAAAGAACAGTGACTATTCGGTGCCGCGACTGTGACAGTGACAATCTTCCCGAACCGAGTGCTTCCGGAAACGCAGTGGCAGTAAGCAATTGTGGCGGCAATTGCCGAAGATCCATATAACATTCACCGGAAACAGGAACAACAGGAGCAACTACCCAACACTACACCAGCACCAGGAGCATCCGATCAATAACACCAGGGATTTAAGCAGGTATCCTTTCTTTCTGTTTTTAAATTATTCCCTTGGTAAAACAACTGTATTTTAACGTACATTTCCTTTTTGTCAAAGTTTTATTATGTGTTTAACTGATTGTTTTGGAAATATTAAATAAAGTTTATAATAATTCTAAATTAAGTGAGACAAAAAAAGAAGAAAAAAATCAATAACATTGTAGCTGTAAAACGTTTGTTTCCTTTTTACTTTCGTGGCTGATTGGCAAAGATACTTATATGTGTAATTAGATTAAACGATGCCTGGCAAGGATTTCAAATTTTAATACAGATATCTTGGGTAGGAAAATGTATTATTAGCCTGGAGTTGACGAAATGTTGTCTGCAGTTATTTAAATAAATAAGCAACAAAACATCAGCCTATACAAATAAAATTAAGACAATTTGTGCCTTTTTTATTATTAACAACACGAATAAAATAACTCAAAACGAAATAATAGAGTATCTTAAATAAATGCTAAGTGAAAAACAAAACAACAAAGTAAACACGAAATTATTTACCAACATCTTCGTTAATTGTACTTCCGATTTAATATTTTCCTTTTTTCTACCAGTTGCTAATTGAGAACAATTCATAAAAATCATTCTTCCATTTGATCGCCTTATTATGATTATTTTTACTTGAACGCAACTGCCTACTTTGACTCCATTAGCATTACTTAGAAGCATTTAATAATATTCCATGTCAGTTTTTGTTTTTTGTTATAACTTTATATTTTAAACATAATTTTTTTGTCATCATTTTATTGTATCCTTAAAATTTTTGCAAACAAGTATATGTATCTAATTTCTTCACATGATATTGACAACAAAATTAAATTTGTTTAAATAAAAGCCTGTGTTACCAATTAGAAAAGAAGAAATATATTTGTATCCTTAAACAGCACGAGATAAAGGCAAAATAAAATAAATTTTGTAAGCCCCTTCAGGGTATTAAGTAGCGCACAACCTTTCTCAGCACGCACACGACTCAGCTCAACTTCTCGCAACTTCTTTTCGACACTTTTCAACCCCTTTCGACTTATTTTTAGCTTCATCCGCCTCCTTTCAACACCACTCGACTGCAACCGACTCTACCAACTCTTTCAAGCTCGACTCCATTCAGCCGTCCAGACCACTTCACTTCGTGGTTTCTTTTCAGTCAGGCCAGATTGGACTAGCGCGAATACTCCGCCGTCCCAGTTTAGCTTCCAATTGGCCCCGAAAACTGTACTGCACCACCCGGACGTTAGTCTAAATTGTTCCTAGTGTCACAGCCTTTGTTTCAGTTTAGGCAAGGTAGTAAATCCTTTACCTACCCAACTCCATCGACTCCCGTGACATCATTGTTCACGCACGCGCACCCTACCTTCAATTTCCTGACGTCGTTGTCTACGACGATTTACTCTGCCCGCTCCCCACCAAGCAATTAAATTCCTTCGCTTCTCTTCCTCTTATTCCGTTGCTAAACACCCACTCTTTCCAAATAGAAAAAATGGCCCACTCTACTAGGTCTAAGGCAGCTCAGCAAGAGCAGACCCAGCCGTGCTCGGATGATCAAGCGTTCGTAGACGCTTCCAGCATCGAGCACACCTCGCATTCCCATAGCATACACTTGCCTCCTTTCGACGAGAAGGACCCAGAGCTATGGTTCGCCGTAGCCGAACGCTTCTTCAGGGTTGCCGACATGCACGATGAGGAAGTCCGCGCAGTAGAATTGTTGCGAGTGCTAAACCACACGCAACGGACGCATGTTGCTCACATAATTGGGTCAACAGAACCAAATCCCTACAGCAACATGCAAGAGACACTCATAAATGCCCTGGACGAGCCCAGGAGCAGCAGACAGCAGCGTTTGGCGAGCGAAACAAATGTTACTGGAATGAGACCGTCCAATTTTCTGACACATTTACGCTCAATAGCTGGAACCAAGATTTCGGACGACATAATTAGGCCTCATTTCCTGAGGTGCCTCCCGCAATATGCTCGCGCGGCATTAATAGTACAACCCAACCAGAGTTTGGGTCATTTGGCGAAACTAGCCGACACAATTATGGAAAGCTCAGACCCACCGTCTGAACCCCCAGCATACCAGGTCACGGCGATTAACCGACACGCCGTTTCACCTACACGGCATCAATCCTTATCACTAACAGCACCCCGGACTTCTCTAGTAACGCCTTTTACACAAGCCGCACCAAGAGAGGTAACACAAGCTACGATTTCCTCCCGTGAGGAATTTCAGCCGCGCACCCAGCAAACAAGGCTCTCGAGATTCGAGCGAGACCTGAACCAACTGCGGGCCCAAATGCGAAATGTCGAGCGCGCAATCCAAAACCGTTCTAATAACCAACGGCCACAAACGAGGAACCCCCAATGGCAGTTTAACACGCCCAGAGGAGCACCAATCACAAACGAAAACGCACCAGACAACAGGCAAAATACACCTAGTGGCGCTCTGACACAGGCCCGGTGCATATACCACAGACGTTTCGGTGCAAACGCCAGAAATTGTAGGCAACCTTGCAGCTGGACGCGGCCAGCCCCCGCGCAGAACCTCGTTCGAGTGCGAACGGCCGGCACCCCTATTATAAGTCGCTTAACAATCAGGGACTCTAGATCGAATATTAATTTCACCGTCGACACTGGCGCCGACATTTCCGTCATCCCTAGATCTTTCGCCCCGCGCAACCGAGTGCCGGGCCACCTACAGTTGTTCGCTGCGAACAACTCCCCCATAGCCACTTACGGGCGGAAAAATTTTAAACTGGATCTGGGTCTCCCACGCCCTATCTCCTGGCACTTCGTGATAGCCGATGTCAGCGAGCCCCTAATAGGATCTGACCTATTAGGAAGACACAACCTGTTGGTAGACACTGCCAACAAGAGGTTAGTTAGTCACAACGTCTCAACCCGTCTCCCCCCGCAAGCAGCTATAGGGGCGAACGACCCACCCGATGATTCTACAGACCCAATCCCCGCGCTGTTGGAAGAATTTCGCAATTCAACAATTCCCCTCTCCAACCAGCAACAACACAGATCCGGCGTGTTTCACCACATAGAAACACGCGGCCCACCGGTGAGCCAGCGCCCACGTCGCCTGGCCCCCGAAAAATTACGAGCAGCCCGCGCCGAATTCGAATATATGCTCGAGCGAGGCATCTGTCAACCCTCGGTCAGCCCATGGGCAAGTCCACTTCACCTCGTCAAAAAACGCAACGGTGAATGGCGACCATGCGGTGATTATAGACAGCTGAACGCAGTAACAGTTCCCGACAGGTACCCAATAGCCCATCTTTACGACTATTCGTACAAGTTGCGCGGTTGTACAGTTTTCTCAACTCTTGACCTCACCAGGGCATACCACCAGATTCCGGTGGCACCTGAAGACGTACCCAAAACCGCCGTCATTACCCCCTTCGGACTCTTCGAATTCAAGGTGATGACGTTTGGCCTCAGGAATGCAGCTCAGACATTCCAGAGGTATATCGATTCGGCACTACGCGGCCTGGATTGCTGTTACGCGTATATTGACGATATACTAATAGCATCTCGGAACCTTGCGGAGCATCACCAACACCTCAGACAGGTCCTTGAACGCCTCAGACAATTTGGCCTCGTAATAAACCCAGAAAAATGCCAATTCGCCAAAGAGCAAGTTACCTACCTGGGTTACCATATCAACAGCCAAGGCATCCGCCCGCTTCCAGACAGAGTGGAAGCACTAACCCAATTTTCCCGTCCCTCCAACGTTCGCGAGCTGCGCCGTTTCCTGGGTATGCTAAACTTTTACCGACCCACACTACGAAACGCCGCACACATTCAGGCCCCTTTAAATGAGTACTTAAAGGGGGCAAAGAAGAACGACAAGCGCCCAATCGCCTGGACGGAAGCTGCAGACAACGCATTCCGTCAATCCAAGGCACAGCTGGCAAATGCTACCCTACTCCGTTACCCCGCAGAGGGCGCACCATTGGCCATCCAATGCGACGCGTCAGACACGGCCATGGGAGCAGTATTGGAGCAAGAATGCAACGGAAACTGGGAACCGCTCGGTTTCTTCTCAAGGAAACTTAATACGGCCGAGCGGAAATATAGCACGTACGACCGGGAGTTACTCGCTATGTACAGCGCCGTAAAGTATTTCCGACACATGGTAGAAGGTCGCCCCCTAGTAATCAGAACGGATCACAAGCCACTGATCTACGCATTCCGGAAGAGGTCCGGGAATGCATCCCCACGCCAGGAACGGCAGCTCGACCTGATAGGTCAATACACCACTGAGATCAAACATATCTCAGGGGAACAGAATGTTATCGCGGACGCCTTATCCCGCATCGATACCATTCAGCTACGCGCCGCCATCGCCGACGCCGACCTAGCTCAAGCACAGCAGAATGACAACCAGCTCGAGTCTCTTCTCAAAGCAGAGACAGCACTTCAGCTGCGCAAGTTCCCACTCGAGCAATCCGCAGACGAGATATGGTGTGATATCTCCACGGGAACAGTCAGGCCCTATATTCCCGGAGAGCTGCGAAGGAGCGTATTCGAGACCTTTCACGGTCCGGCTCACCCCAGCGGACGTGCAACCGCTGCAGCCATTCGACGTAAGTTCGTATGGCCTCGTATGAATAAAGACCTCACGAGTTGGGCTCGTGCCTGCCTTAAATGCCAGCGCTGCAAAATTAGCCGACACAACGTGTTGGAGCCAGCGCAATTCAAACTCCCCGAGGCTCGATTTACACACGTCCACATAGATATTGTGGGCCCCTTAACACCCTCGAGAGGATTCTCCTACATCCTCACCATGATTGACCGTTTTACTCGGTGGCCAGAAGCAACGCCACTACGGGTAGTCACCGCCGAGAGTGTCGCCAGAGCGTTTTACTCGACTTGGGTTACACGTTTTGGCGTACCAGCAACGTTAACATCAGACCGAGGTCCACAGTTCGAGGCCACGATCTTCAAGCAGCTTACTGACTTATTGGGCTGTCAAAGAAGTCGTACGACCGCATACCACCCTTCATCCAACGGGATGATAGAGCGTTGGCACAGGTCGCTAAAAGCCTCCCTAATGTGTCATAACGACACGCAATGGTTCGACGCCCTCCCCACTGTCCTTCTAGGATTGAGGACAAGTATCAAGGAGGATCTGGGCGCATCCGCTGCAGAACTGACCTACGGCACCAACCTAGTGTTGCCAGGCGAACTATTTGTGGACAATGAAGCTCCACACGACCAACTACAAAGCGTAGGCTACCTCCGCGACCTGATGCGGAAGATCAGGGCAAAACCCGTAGCCCGACATGGCACCAAAAGAGTGTTTATCCACCCTGAGTTGCATAGCTGCACGCACGTCTTCGTCAGGGTGGACAAAGTTAAGAAACCACTCGATCCCCCCTACGAAGGGCCATATAAGATTCTAAAACGAATCAGCGATCGAGTGTACGAAGTGGAGATCCAAGGCAGATCAACCACAGTCAGCGTAGAAAGATTGAAACCGTGTTTCTCGGAGGCCAACCTCCCAAAGGCCACCACAAACCCCGATGCTACAGAGGAGCTACCCTCAACTTCTACGGCAGGAATACCAAACGGCAATAGCGGTCCCCTCACGCGAAGCCGCACCCGAGCGCCACCACAAGGCGCATGTACGGCCAACCTCACTTAACTATAGCCTTCTGAGTACTACTTCGCCCTACCAACAATATCGTGACTATGTCACTGGGGGGGGAGTACTGTGGCGTGTCTACCAACGCCACTGCTACCTTTTCAATCTACCTCAAAATCTTCCCTCCTAAAGCTCCATTAATTTCATAATTTTACCATGCAAGCGCAATAACTTCCCCAAGCATTCTCCTACCGATTGCATTACCTTTCGGTTATGCAAATAGCATCCAACATCAAGCATCTGCCCATCAAGGACATTCACGCAATTAACGCGTTATATAAATTTCCCTAGAAGAAATTCGGTACGCCAGTACCGCATACATCAATGCATCTCAGCATTGTTCTAAAAGGAAAACATTTCGGTTGCCATACTAGATAACCGAAGTGGATTATAAAAACAATCAGCAGAACCCCTGTCTGCCTGCATTTACTGTCCCACACGTGCGCAACAGATTTTCATGTTGCACCAGTACTCACGGCGGCTTTTATGCAATCTTCAAAGCACCGGCGCAATTCGCGCCTAGCTGCCAAGAGCCGAATTCAATGCCAGTGTAAATACTCACACTGGAATTCGACCCATGACTCCCTAGGATTGCAATACACAATTAACAAGGTTGTAAACACAACCATCATTGTGTAATTATCCCAAATGCATCCTAATCCCAAAGATGCTTTTTAATGAATTTTTATTCCCACGGTTCGACCACCCATGAGCTCGCGTCACGAGCCAACAAGGTGATCCGCGCACAAGAGTAGTTTAGTCGATGAAAGTGTTGCAAAGGAGTCGAGTCTCCTGGAGTCCATTATTACCGTGAACAACAAACTAGGCTGCGGCATTCTTTGCACAAGTCTCCTAACTCCAAAATTATATTTCATTAGTGATAAGAAAGTCTACAACTGTGTTCATGATCGAAACAATTTATTTTCTGTAATAGTGCAGTTCCTAATTTACATAAAACAAATTAAGTACCGGTAATAAAGTTAATCTCAGAGAGAGCTTGTGTGTTTTACTTCTTGTGGACGGTCCGTCGCGGAGTTTTGTTTCCTTGGAGGACAGTGTTCGGCGGAACTATCGTGAGGAAATCTTGGTGAACCTTGCCAAGGCCGGCATAATACCAGTGAATTAACCACAAGTACACCTCACCAGAAACAACACAATTGCTGTAAAAATAACCAAGGAACAATTAAAGAAACATTAAATTAATTCAGTGCGTTTTATTCATTTCGCTTGGTGGTAAATGTAACATCGGTGGATTGACTTTTCGGTGCCTTCTCAGTGCTCCCGATAGTGTTGTGTAATTTTCTGTTTTCTGGACATCGAAGTTTTGTGAACTATTTCGTTTGTTCTTGCGAAACGACATCGTGGAGAGTATGTGAAACAGTGTCCGTGCCGACATACTACATATACATTTACCACAGATGTATGGGGTTGCTGACTGGGACGATTTGCGAGATTTCCTCGCATTCTTTGCAGTGGTCGGAGGGATCTTTAGAGACTTCGAAGTTAACGCATGCGTGGAGTCAGTCACGGAGATTATTCTTCTCGGGATGAAGATCTACATTCCATAATCCATCAAACTAAGTTCATCTGATAAGCCTTGAGTTGATAAAAAATGCGAGCAGATTACAGCAGCAAGAAATAACCTTTTAAACAACGGCGCTCCAATCCCACCAGTGTTAACAGAACGAAATTGGTTAGAATCAGAAACGCGTGCAAACAAGCGATTGATACCGCGAAGAAAGCTCACAACGACAGTGTGACCGATGAACTCCTTCTGTGCCCGATCGGTTCGCGCCCCTTCTGGCCAATGGCAAGGGCTGTCGGCAGTAACCTCGCTTCCTCCTCTTTCCCTCCGTTGGTGACAGCAAGTCATTAGTCACAAATTCAAAGGATAAAGCTAATGTGTTCTCGAATTTTTTTTCCGCGAATTCAAACCTCGATCTCGGTCTTTTGGAGTCACCTGTGATCGCGTCGTTATGGTGTTCCATGTAGGATGTGAAATTTCGCTCGCGTATTATTCAACGCAATCTACGTGAACTAGACCGTAGGAAGGCAACCGGCCCGGATGGAATACCAGCAATAGTCTTTAAGAACTGTGCTCCAGAACTATCGCCGGTTCTTGACAGACTCTTTCGCTTATCTTATGCACGGAGGGCCTTTCCTACCTGCTGGAAAATCGCTCGAATTCAGCCAATCCCAAAGGCGGGAAAAAGGTGTCTCCCACACAATTACCGACCGATAGCATTACTGTCTATGTTATCTAAGGTAATGGAAAAGGTCATCAACGCCAAGTTAATTAAGTATTTGGAGTGCAACGGACTTCTGAATGATCGTCAATACGGATTCCGTGGCAGGCGGTCCACGGGAGACTTTTTGACACTTATAACCGATATATGGACATCTGCGATTGAACGGCATGGTGAGTCAAGGGCGGTCGCATTGGATATCTCCAAGGATTTTGACCGCGTTTGGCACGGGGCATTGCTGAGCAAACTTCGTTCATATGGACTTTCCCAACAGCTTTGCGACTGGACGAAGAGCTTCCTCGAAAATCGATCTATCCGGGTTTTTGTGGACGGCGAGTGTTCGGATCTGTATCCTGTTAGTTCGGGGGTGCCCCAAGGTTCTATTTTGGCTCCAACCTTGTTTTTGCTTTGCATAAATAATTCGTTGGAGACAACGTATAGCAACGTGTTCAGTTTTGCGATGATAGTACGGTTGTTTCCTCCTTTGCGAGTGTTCAGGCGATTGGTGCATCAACGTCGCACCAGCTGAGATGTAGCCAGATTGACTCTCTGAATCATGATCTGGATAAGGTCCTGCAGTGGGGAAAAACCAATCTCGTCGACTTCAATGCAGTGAAGACACAAGTGGATCATCGGTTCCAGAGCTGATGATGAATGGCCAGGCCCTCGAATCTGGGGAAAGCTTGAAATTGCTCGGCGTCACGGTCTGTGGGAATGTATCGTGGCATAAACACGTGTCGAGCATCGCCAGGTCAGCCTCGGGAAAACGGAGCTATCTTTTTCGAACCAAGAAATGTTTTACTCTAGCTCTACTTTTTCTTCTATAATTCCCAATTAGAACCGCGTTCGAATATTGCTCTCATGTTTGGAGCTCGGCTCCTAAACATACCCTCGACCTACTTGAGAGCGATCCGCCTGATCGAGGCCACGGCGCTGAGGTCGGGACTACAGTCGCTATCACATCGAAGGCGCCCAGCCGAGCTTTGTCTGTTTTATAGTTATTTTCACGGGTACAGTTCTTCGGAGATTCGTGGTATTGTTCCACGCAATTCGGTTTATATGCACTCCACAAGACAATCCGACGGATCGCGCCAGTTTGCGGTTCAACTTCCGACGGCGCGAACATCCCTGCATCAGAACTCGTTCCGTTACAGAGCGGGGGGGCTGTGGAACTCCCATCCCGTGCGAGTGTTTATGACGGTTAGAATCACTAAAGGCAACTGCCGCGTGTACGAATTCGTTTTCTAAACTTAAGTACACTCAACTGATGTGGAATTGCTATGTTATTGTTTGGTATGCGGTTGACGCATTTTCTTATTCGATTTTCGTTCGATGTTCTTTCACTATTTGATTGTGTATTGTGTGTGTATCTGTTAGAAACGCAACACTACTCCCCCCTCAGCAACTTTGTTACGATCAACTTCGTGTGCGAATGACGGAACGAGGAACGAGCGAGCGAGAGTGCGTCGGAGCAGGCGAGTGCGCCGGTGCTCTATGCGGAAGTCGTGTGATTGTAGTAGTAATGTTCTGTATACTATGGGGAAGTGTGTGCTGTGTGTACAGATAACGTCGGGCTGTTGCGTTATGCAAGGATACTGAAGACGGTGATTTGAACATACGATGAAATGGGTGAAAAGTAAAGCATTGCAGCATCAGGCTACTGGCCGCGTTTTATGCGGAAGTCCTCCAAGGATTGAGTTGGGAAAATCCTCTGATTCTACCCCCATACACGAGCCGTTTCCGTCTTATTAACATCAACACACTTGAAGAGCGCAGAATTCATGTCGACATCCTCTTCATCCACCGCCTACTCTCAGGCTCAATCAACTGCCCAAGCCGGCTCCCTTCCATCACATTTTCAACTAATCCCCGAAATCTGCGAAACCCTCGCCTCTTCTATTTCCCCGCCCATCACACGTCATACGGCTCTAATGAACCCATTTCTCGAATGCAGGGGTGGGCAAACTCCCACCATGCGTTCTTTGACTTCAACCTCACCTTTCCCGCTCTCAAACGTCGTCTCCGAGATTAAACAGATACCACGGCACATCGCGACGGAGCATACGATAGAATCGTGTTAGGGCATAAGGAAAGGAGTTTTCTTCTGAAATTTGGTTTCCAGTGGCTCTCGTTTCTTTTCAGGCATCCCTAACCAGCCGGCGCGGGAAGCATTTAATTTATAGCCATCTACGGTCAACAACAGTTTGATCCAAGTGACCAATGCTCAACACATAAGGCCACTGCCGCGTGTACGAATTCGATTTCTAAACTCAACTTGTTCGGTATACGGCTAATGCATTTTCTTATTCGATTTTCGTTCGGTTTTCTTTCACTATTTGATTGTGTACTGTGTGTGTATCTCTTAGAAACGCCACATGTTCCCGGAGCATTACAACCTGGAACTGTTCAAAAAGAACTGCAACGCCTTTCGCGAGAGAAGTGTAATAAAAAAAAATGCTGCTTCTGGAACAAAATTAATCACTGTCCATCGAATTTCTTGCATAACTGTTATGCGTCCATATATTTGAACAATGTATCCATTACCTCTCAGCTTGTTCGAGCTGTATAAAGAATAAGGGCCCTTTCACTAACCGCTCCATACTCGACATCTAGTACCCGTTGAGTATCGGAGCTTTCGACTTGGTTTTTGTGGGTGAAGTGGTCGACCGCGCCAGGAACGAACAATCATATTTATGTTACCATTGTGACGACCCCAAGAGATTACGAACACACAACTGTAGTGAAAATATGGGGGTTTTAGGTATGGTTGCCAATACACGGGCACTGTTTCACTTAAATCCCCATCAAGTTATTTCCGACGGCAAGAATTGTTCATCGACGATGCCCGAAAGGAAACGAAAAAGCACTGATGGTAAGCACCGGGAAAGGTTCTTCAAGAGAAACGGAACTCCACTCCAAAAGGGAAAGAAAACACAGTGTGTTATTTTTAATGTTATTGTTCCTTAATTTTTTCTTGGAAATTATTACACGATGAGTTATGTATTTGGACACAATATGTTAACACGGGAATCCTTATTTTCTCAGTGCACAATCTACTTGATGACTTTGACAATCACTGAATTAATTTATAGTGACAATATCCAACTCCGGTATTTTTTAGTTTTACTTGAATATATTCATGGCGACAGTCCACTGACTCGCGGATGAAGTACATTTGGGCTCCTCAACCGAAGGGAACTCCGATACGCAACGTCCTGGTACGTGTGCGTGGTTCTATAGATAATATCTGACTCCTCGAGTGGCTGTTGCACTCAACATCCCCTAGCTGCAGTGGTGGTGAATTTCCATCGATATGGGAGGGGCCGAATCGTTTCTTTGGTGATGACCAATGAACGATCGATTGTGGTTTTTTTGGAAGAATTCCCCTGTGGTGACCGTACGGTCTGAGTGAAAATCCATTCGCTGAAGGCGAGGATCAACGGTGGTGCGAATGTGCACAAAAGGGAATCCGAAATCCGGCTAATCAAATAGATGATCGAATGCGGAGGCTGGCTGCCGTGGCATCATAAGCGATAGGGAATAAGTTTTTCTGTTGATGTTATGTCAACAGAACTTCGCTGCGATGGCAAAGGCTGCAATATTTGGGTGCATGTTTATTTTAGCCATTGGATAATGCAAAGGAATGTTTCCATGCAGGCCAAAATAGTTTCTTCTGTTTACGTTGAGTATACAGAAGCAATTCGTTTCGAATAGCCAGCGTGAGAATCGTGGCTGTTCGTTGTTGAGACAACGAATCATTAGACATGGCCGATGCGGTGATCGTTCCTCGATAAGACAACGGACCATGTAAACGGTCATGCAGCTGTACAAATACATGCGTGTACGTGAAGGCTAAAGCTATGCCGTTATAGGCAATACATTCTTCGGTGACGATAGGCCAACCGAAGATTTGGGTTTTGTTTACATGACAGTGCTGGTACATGGGCACAATGGCGAGGAATTAGCCTTGTAGATCTGCAAGCGTACGTCTCGCCCAAGCGTACGTCTCGCCCAGGCCACGGGCCCGCGGTTGGAAAATAGCATAAACACAGTGATGCTACTGTGTGTTTGTTTGGTTTACAGGTCGGAGCATCATAAGGCATGATCATGGGTATGATTGTCTAAACGTCAATCAAATTCGTGCCCAAATCCCATGATCGGTAGAAAGCCGATAATAGGGAATTGGTCGCAACTGTTGGGAACCTAAGGGTATAGGAGCAATATTCGATTATAAACTGGTGGAAAGAATATCGGCTGCAGCTGTGTGAACAGATACGCTGACCAGCGTGTGTTTGTCGATTATCATTGCTGACGAGCTGAGCGGATAGAGGGAATTGGATGGTTCAAGTATTATGAACCAGAAAAATTCAATAATATGCATGCCAGGTTTGCTTTCTGGTGGGAGATGCTGTGGGGGAGCTTTCGCAGCCCATTGCAGGCAAGTAGGAAGCCTTGCCAGGTAATTTACGGAAATGGGTGATTCTTAGGGAATACTTAAAGAACCCCCACAAAAACACAACAGAATCAAAAAATGCATCGGTGCCGTATACTATTGCATCCACGTAGAAATCTTATAGGTTAAGTAGTGAGTTGAGACATCATCTTAATTGGTTGCCATGGTCTGATTCTTCCTCTTCTACATTTTTCAAAACCTCGGTTCGAATCACGTTCTTCACTTCTTTACAAATGCCACGCCTTTTCTGTTTTTCTTTTGAAGTTTTAATATTTCTAGTGGTCATTACTTAGAGGTCATGACGGATGTCCCGTGGTAGGTGGCCACCACTGGCATGCATAATTATCTTTATTTGTGAAAATACGAGCGTTTTATGAGTTTTTTCTGAAAGTGGTATCACGGCATAGACCCAATTTCCGAGTATATGTGAAGGAATAGCATCTAAGATAAGATTTTTTCATTTTTTTAGTGTGGGACATAGTACGA
Organism: Microdon myrmicae; assembly: GCA_963931805.1. Taxonomy (NCBI): domain Eukaryota; kingdom Metazoa; phylum Arthropoda; class Insecta; order Diptera; family Syrphidae; genus Microdon; species Microdon myrmicae. Next base: position 31,093,726 of record OZ007499.1, read on the forward strand.
GGATGGCCTCTTATGTTTCGGGATTTGGCAACCCTAACGTTGCAATCCGGCAGTTGACAGCTCTGTCGTAAAGTTGGACATTTTTGAGGTTATACGCACTCAGAACGTTTTGACATACGAGCGCTATTTGTGTTGTTTACAGTAACTTAAAAGATTCATCTCGGCCCAAAAATAGAATTAAATCGTCAACATGTTCGTGCGATTATTTTTTACAACTTTCGGCGTGGATTAACTCAGCAACAGTGCATGGATGAACTTAATTCAATTTTTGGCGATAAAGCTCCATCAAGGACCAGTGTTTATCGATGGTATGGTGAATTCAATCGTGGTCGTAGTTCACTCCAAGATGAATTTCGTGAAGGTCGTCCAAAATCAGTTGTTGTTCCGAAAACCATTGATGCTGTGCGCGAACTGATATTCGAAGATCGTCATGTGACCTATCGTGAGATTGAGACAAACTTAGGCGTTAGTGGGACCAGCATACATTCAATATTGCATAAACATTTGACTGTCAAAAAAATTTGTTTGCGTTGGATCCCACACAATTTGTCAATCGCCCAAGAAAACGCTCGTGTCAATGCTCAAAAAATACGGTCGCGGTGCTTCGAAACACGTCTATGACATCGTGACAGGTGATGAATCGTGGATTTACGCGTATGAGCCCGAAAGTAAACAGCAGTCGACTGTCTGGGTGTTTCAAGATGAGCCAAATCCAACAAAAGTTGTTCGCGCACGAAGCACTTCCAAGCAAATGGTCGCCTGTTTTTTCGGAAAAACTGGACATGTCGCAACCGTACCACTAGAACAACGCAGAACAGTCAATTCTGAGTGGTACACAACCATTTGTTTGCCAGTTGTCTTCCAAGAAATCAGGAAAACCAACCGCCGAAGACGGATCACTCTTCACCACGACAATGCGAGCTCTCACACATCGGCTGCGACAACTGCATTTTTGAGCACCCAAAACATCGATTTGATGGGTCATCCGCCGTATAGTCCTGACTTGGCACCGAATGACTTCTTTTTATTCCCGTACGTCAAAAACAAACTGAGAGGTCAACGTTTTTCGACACCTGAAGAAGCGGTTGCTGCATTCAGAATGCAAGTGTTGGAGATACCTCAATCAGAGTGGCAAAAGTGCTTCGACAATTGGTTCAAACGCATGCAAAAGTGTATAGATCTTCATGGGGAATATTTTGAAAAACTATAAAGTGATTTTCGATGATCAATATTTGTTTTTGTTCTCTAATCCCGAAATATAAAAGGCAACCCTCATACAGCTTATAGTCCTCATAATAATTTAAATTGGGGGGGGGGGAGGATATAGTATTGCTTCTAGTACTCGTAGTAATTGAATTCACGCTGGCAATATAACTGCAGATATTGGATTTATAGTATATCAGTGAATGCCACATTTTCTATTAGTTCCTATATGCGGAAGATATTGATACCGGAAACAAATATCCCAGTTTCCCTACCAGTTACAGTTTCAGATAATAAACATATACTGCAGTTTATTACCCGACACGATATATTTATATCAATAGCCAGTATGGAGTATAAGCACTTCTGTGTGTAAGTTCAGGGTAGCCGATAAAATCAGTCGACATGAATTGCTTCGGAGGTTATCAATACATGTTTTATATCCCTCCGTTGAGTCTGCTTCCGATACCTACAGGTTTCTTCCGATGGAAAAAAATGACCAAATCGAAAACAGTGAGATGATGAAATAGTTAAAATTTAACAAAATCTATAATGTGCACATGCATAAGCAGCTCAAAATTACAAACAAAATTTATTTCTAGTGGTTAGTTAAATTTAGTTAGCATTAAAAATTGATCTCACTAAAAGTGGGAATTGCTCAAAAAGCACTCAAATGAATGCGCTCCGGGGTTTTATATTGCGACGTGTTAAAAGTAGGTGAAATCTTTTGTGGTTGCAACTTTTCGCTACTGCAGAACTTTCAATATTATCAGGGCAGACTTCATATTTCACTAAATAAATAAAAGGTTGTTTTAAGATCTGGCTTATTGTTTGTTTAAAATAACATTTCTTATACCCCACGAACTGGCGGTTTTGGAGAAGGAGAGGGCGGGGCTACGTCAATAATTGGTGGAGTTGGAGGAGGTGTCCGGGGCATAGGGACATCAGTTCTTGATGGTGATGGAGGTCCTCGTATATGTGGTGTTGTAGGACCAAATGGTCCAGGTGTAGGTTTTATTTTCGTTGCACTACTTGGATTAGGTGTAGGTCTAATTGGATGAGGAGGCCGCGAGGGAGTCTTTGTAGATATAGCTGGAAAAGGTGGCGTTGGTAAAGTAAACCCTGGAGTTCCCGTTCCATGTTCATCAATATCCAAAATTTCTGTTGGCGGTGTTCCTACAGTATTATCTTTAACTTCAGGAGGTAAAGAGGTAGAGTCTCCATTTATGGAGGAATCTGTCGGTAAGCTATCTATCGGTGGAGGTGGTATATAGTCCGTAGGAAAGGTGCAGCTCTGGTAGACAAAAGTAAATACACTTCCAGTATTACATTTCATTGCGACTGGTTTTCCAATATTTAAACAATGAAAATATAATGACGAATCTTCATAATTAGGCCAGAGGATCCCCATTTCGTTTCTGGTACATTTTAAAGTGTATTGTTCTGCCGCACATGTTGCTACTAAACCAAGAAGCATCACCAAAACCGATACTAAAGGACGAATATAAAGATTAGAACATTCTAAATACCATTGGAAAACCGTAACTCACTATTCTTCATCCTGGTAAAGTTCAAGTCCTTATCGTGTTTTCAATTATGAGGACTTCGTTTCGTTTTCCTCAATTAGATCGAATATGTCGGCAACTACATCAAACTGACAAAGTTCTTCACTTTATATAGTCACGATTACACAAATGAAGAACAAGCTGATAAATTCTTTGATTTAGCCCCATATAGTATAATGGAACAATTAAGAGTTACAAGCAACTTGATCTGTGGAGTTCGGTTACACTTCGGCACGAGCAAATTCTCTCAGGAAGTCAATATTTCGTTTCTAACCAACAAATGTACTTCTCTAACTGATTGATATCGTATCTATCCTCATGAGTAAATAAATACAAAATTTGTTTAACATCGCATTCACATTAAGTTCGGCATCAACCGCACCTTTGATTGATACATAACTGGCTGGAATATTGCTTGTTGGATCATTGATAAGGAAAGAAATTTCGGAAATTCGTATGGTGTTGAAAGCAGTGCAGAAGCATTTAATATTTCCATTTTAACAGATGTACTTAATTGCTTATTTATGCACCCCCTCCTCTAAATGTACGGCATAAGAAAACCCATATGGGGACACCTTATCTAATTCCTATTTACAACCATGGTAAATAAGTCCTTGCAAAAATATACAACAACATGATATTTAGATTGGTGCAAATTAATCTCATTTTAACTGGAAGTTCTATGTTAGACTAATATCGCTTCAGTGCATTCGTTTTATGCTTCTACGAGTAGAAAAATTTGATAGTTTATATTTAACATTTATTATAAAGAAAGAAAAAAGAACTAGAACCGAAACCTATTAGTTTAAATGCTATACTCAATTTTATAATATCATAATTTTGTCTGTTCGCCCGTCGCGATCACTGTAGTATGTAATAATAAGTTCCTTTTCAGTTCATTCTGTTGCGCAACCAATATTTTCGGTGACTGTGAATTAACTCGTGACAAAGTGCTTTAGACTACTCATAATTGGGCACGGCTAGCATGTTATAAAAGATGGCTTAAGGTATAGTAATAATCGCTTCAGAAATATAAAAGCCGAGAAACACACTCAATGATTGCTTAGTTTTGTCGTAATCGGTTCAATTTATCTTAAATTGACTTAGAGAAGAGGGCTCCTCGATAGTATAGTGGTTAGTATGCCCGCCTGTCATGCGGGAGACCGGGGTTCGATTCCCCGTCGGGGAGCCTCTGGCGCAAGACTAATGCCCTTGCCCGGAAAAAAACAAGTCATTATGGAAAATTTAACAAGCCTCAGGACTTGCTGAATAAGGCCAAGACCGGCTCCCGGTTGTAGTGCCGATGATGGTGATGACTTAGAGAAGAACAATTGCCTGATTGATTAAGGTTAAGCTTAGGTAAGTTAGTTCTTACGTTCTGTAGTTTGTAAAGTTATATATGCTTTAGCTTCTAAGTGCTTATATTGCTGGAATGAAGCCCATAAATGGGGTGGGAGCCCCACTAAACTAAACTATACTGTTATTTCTTCGTTAATTTTAAGTCCTTATTTAACTAGGCTTATATTTACAAACAAAAAAAAAAGTAAAATATACCGAATTTTCTCTTACCTAAGTTCCACCTTTTACAACCGGTATCTGAATTAAGCAGTCAAAAAACTACCAAGGAATTTTTTAATGTAGAATATGTCACTTTTCCGACGAGTACAAGTCTGAATTTGTGTGATAAAAAATTTTACAAGAAATATATTATATCACTACAACTACAATAATGGATTTCTCTTTTCCTAAACTAATATTTCAACAGATTCAAGTTGCAATATCTGGGTTATGGCAATAAAATGAAAAATAATGAGTGCTGGGTATTTTGTTAGTATATGTGCCAACGCATGCTGCAAAAAAACAAAAACACATTCAACAGTTTGTATTGGGAAAAGTACACCAGCTTTCCACCATTTTCATATTTCATCATCATCATCATCTTCGGCACTACAACCGGGATCCGGTTGTGGTGGTTCTTTAACCCACTTCCAAAGAACCACCTATTTCCATAAATTACCTGCCTTCTACTTACCTGCAAATGAGTATCGTAAGCTACTCTGCATCACCTTCCACCTGAAAACGTAACAAAAAAGACAAAACACATTCAACAGTTTGTATTGGGAAAAGTATACCAGCTTTCCACCATTTTCATATTTCATCATATATTTCATCATCATCATCATCTTCGGCACTACAACCGGGATCCGGTTGTGGGGGTTCTTTAACCCACTTCCAAAGAACCACACATTTCCATAAATTACCTGCCTTCTACTTACCTGCAAATGAGTATCGTAAGCTTGTTGACACAACTGCAGCCGATAGTTTCCCCACCATTCGGTAATTAAATATTGCCCCCATATCTTTAGGTTCGCAATAGCAGCAACCAATTTCCCATTATCGGCTATCAACCGATCATGGGATTTGGCCATGAATAGGATCGTTGTTTAGGCAATCATACCCACGTTCATGCTATATGATGACCCTTCTGGAAATCAAAGTAAACACACAGTACCGCACTGTGTTTGTTTTGCTTACCAACGCTGGTCAATTGTTACCAAATTCCTCACCACCATATCCATGTACCAGCATATTAACCCAAATAAGATAACATCCAGCCTGACCCTTTGCCACCGTCTGCAAGTTTTCTGTTGACTTAATGCCAACAAAATATATTCCTTTCTAGAGCACCAAAGCCATGCGGCTAAATCAAACAAACCCCAAATCTTCAGTAGACCTATCGTCACCGAAGACTGTATCGCCTACAACGGCATTACATAAACACAATGCCTGCAGCCCCTTGTTGCTCGTCCATTTGTTTGAACAGGTGCGGTATCGTTCGTTGTCGATCTGCAGGCTAAGGGGCATCGTACTTGTCCTATACGGACACATGGGAAATCCTCCCATTTAACTCCTTTTTCGATCGCTCATTGGCCGTCGCCAAGTTGAGCCTGTTCGCTCCCACACCCACATCGGTGTGATTAACCACCGTTGAGTCTGACGGGTGTGGATTGCATCGAGGAGTCAGGATTTTACCACCAACAACCACGCACTCGCACTGGGAGTCAAAATACCATCTGCAAGGAGAGAAGTCGCGTGTCTGCTGTCGCGCTATTCGGTTTTATTAATTCCTAAAATAATAAGAGTCATCGAGAATTAATCCAAGAGTTTTTTTCTTTACAGTGAGTCATTTCTTTTCGTGTGCGTTTCTAATTAAAGTGCCAAATTGGGATTATGTGAAAGAAAACCACTTTGCTTGCCGTTTTTCTTACAAAATAGAACCAAATGTATTACAGTGCGGTGATGTTTGATAACACCAGTTAAATAAAAAGCCAAGAAACTAAAATCCTCAGTGTTTCAATTGACGCCATCGTTGCAGAGAAGGAGAAACGTTTCTATACGTGGTGTGTCAGTGAACAATCGGTGGTGTTTTCGCTCAACCTGCGTCCGTGCCGACGTCCCAAGCAAAACCTCATCCACACGGTCTTGGCCTAATTTAACAAATCCTTCCACCGGTCCCGATTTGGAACCGATGTCATCCAGTTTGGCACTCCCAGGCTCTGGGCGTCCTGGTCTACGCCATCCCTCCATTGCAGACATGGTGTGCCGCGCGGTCTCCTTCCATACATCCTGCCACAAAGGACTTTCCGGGCAGGCTCCTCTTCGTTCATTCGAGCTAGGTATCCCACCCATCGTAGTCTACCGAGCTTGATTTTTCTTACAATATTAACTTCAAGGTAGATCGCGTACAACACATGGTTGTACCGTCTCCGGAATCGTCCTCCCTCACACCCGGGGCCAACAACTATCCTTAAGACCTTCCTCTCGAGCGCGGCTAAGAGTTCAGAGTGCCTCTTATTGAGGACCGGGTCTCCGATCCATACATGAGTACTGGTAAAACCATGGTCCTGTACAGTAGCAGCTTGGATGTTCTGGATAAATTTCGGGATTTAAAGAGCCTTGATAGACCATAGTAGGCGTTATTGGATTTGATCAGCCGTTCGCGTATTTCTTCTTCCATATTGTTATCTACCGATACTATTGACCCAAGGTAGTTAAAGGATTGCCATATTTCAAATTTGTGCTCCACTACCCCGTAGTTTGATCAACGTTCGGTCGCAGAAGTTGCCACCATGTACTTAGTTTTCCCCTCACTGTATGCAGTCCCAGTTTTTGTGCTGTTATGTAGTTATTAACAATTTAATAATATATTTGTAATAGTAATATATTATTATTGTTAATATATATGTATAGTTGAATATGTTAACAATTATATTATTTATTTATATATAGTTAATATTCAGTAATATAGTAAAGTTTTATTAGTAAGTGGGCATAAATGGACTTACTTCAGTTGGGTCGACCGTTGAGCGGTCGCTGCAGCTGCGGTTGGTCTGCGACTAGTTGCAGGGGGCGTTGAGGGAGGTGCTCCCCTGTTCAGCTTCAGCTATGGTTCTTAATTCTTCACAGGAAAACTTATTTGTGTAATGCACAATTTAATAGGCAACTTCAACTTTAGTAATCACTAAATTACTTTATCGCGAAAAATCCCAAACACAACTAATTCTCAGTAGCGAGTCGAGTCGCAGTTTTACGTCGAATGAATTCTTGTTTATTTTCGCCGTTGACGTTTATTTATTTCACCTTCACCAGAAAGGAACGACACATACCATGCCCCCAGCTCATCATATAGACAGCCAATTTTAAAGAATAATCCATTCTACAATTGGGAGGATGAACAAGATCCCCCCGAGGAAACAAATAGGGTTTTAGATAGGACCTAGGGGATAATCGACCAAACCCCCAGGAAAAGAGGGGAAACTAAGGAAAGGGGATTAGTGGGTGTTGGGGGTGTTGGGAGTGTTGGGGGGTGTTGGGGGGGTTGGGGGGACCTAGACTCAAGGTCGGTCCATAACAGTGCCGCCTGCTAGATCTGGGCGAAAGAGTCCTGTACCGCCGATTCGGTTCTACCGATGATGTCGATGTCATCTGCGTAGGGAAGTATCTGGCTGGACTTGGTGATAATAGTACCTCTAATTGTGACGCCAAAGTCACGGATTGCTTTCTCCAACGCCAGGTTGAAGAGGAGGCACGCCAGACCTTCCCCATGTCGGAGTCCATTAAAGATGTTTACTGGTTTCGACAGCAATCCCGTTATTTTTACTTGACTAGTTACATTGGTCATGGTCAACCTACAAAGTCGTATCAATTTGTTTGGAATGCCGAACTCTCTCATGGCATTACATAGATCTACCCTCGCTATGTTTTCATAGGTGGCCTTAAAGTCTATAAATAGATGATATAATGGAATCTTAAATTCCACACATTTTTCCACCGCCTGCCTAAGGGTAAATATCTGATCAATCGCTAATTTGCCTGGGAAAAAGCCACACTTATATTGACCAATGATGATTTAGCGTATGAGGCTATCCGATCTTGTACGATAGAGGCGTGTATCTTATAGGCGGTACTCAGCAATGTTATACCCCTATAGTTACTGCGCACTGTGATATCTCCCTTCTTATGTATGGGGCAAATTATTTCACGACGCCAATCTTCCAGCATATCCCCTTGCTCCCTTAAGTATATCACGATCTCATGAATTGCCTGATGCAACGCTGTCCCTCCTTGTTTGATCAGCTCAACTGGTATGCCACCAGCTCCAGAATGCCTTTAGGATCGGTGTTCAGATTACCCTCTTCTTTTCTTCCAGTAAGTGTAGCGTGATATGTACCGCGTCATACTGTGGATTATTTGGTAGAACCTTCGCGCCTGGTGCGGACCACGCTCTCTACTTTCAACTATTTCACAGACAAGGTTTTTTCCCCGGCACTTTTCTTTTACCTGTGGAGTCTTTTTTCAGATCTTCTGAGCTCTTTGTATTTCTCCTCGCGTACCCGCGTCCGATGAGACTGTTGCATTGGCCGGTATGCAGCATTCTTACGTTCAGTCGCTAGTTTGCACTCATCATCAAACCTGTCGCTCTGATCTCTACGACTGCTGCCTAAGATGGAGTTGCCAGTATTAATGACAGTATTCTTAAGGCGTGTCCATTTCTCTTCTACGCCCGGCATTCTGTCCCCAGTACTTACTCTCCCTCCGTCGAGCTCTTCGAGGGCGAGTTTTAGCGCATGACCAAAGGTGTTACTGGTATTCTCATTGCGTAAGGCAGCCGTGTTGATTCGAACCTGATCCGCGAATGCAATACGTCTTCGTAAGGCAATCCGAGCTCGGAAAACTGTACCAACAAGATAGCGATCCGAGTCGAGGTTGGGATCTCGGTACGTTCGTACCGTCATCAGGCTCGAGGAGTGACGGCGATCTATCAACACGTGGTCAGTTTGGTTGCTAGTTGGTCCATCAGGTGATACCCAAGTGGCTTTGTCGATATCTTTACGCGGAAACCTGGTACTCGCAACGACCAAGTTTTTCGATGCTACCAGTTCGATGACTCGTAGTCCATTATCAATAGTGTTCTCATGCAAACTATAGAAACCTGCGTAGTGCCTGAAAACCGGCTCCCGACCTATTTTTGCATTCAAATCACCAAGAACGATTTTCACATCGTATCTTAGGCAGGCCCGTTCGACGTTGTCGTAGAATTCTTTTTTTTTTTTTTTGTCGTCCGGGGACTCCTCTGTAGGTCCCTGAACGTATACGAGGCTTATGTTCTTAAACTTACCTCGCATCCAAAGAGTGCGCAGTCTTTCGTCTATTGCCTTAAAGCCGATAATGGCAGGCTTCAGTTTTTGATTGACTGGAAAGCCCACTCGGAGCACATGGTGTTTTGCATGACAACTGTAATAAATGTCATACTCGTTTGTTTGAATAACACCACTTCCCGTCCATCTTATTTCTTGTAATGTTGTTATGTCAGCCTTATATTCGGTCGGGGCATCGGCTACCTGTTGCGCAGCTCGAGCTCTGTATAGTGTATATATATATATAGCCCTTTCTCAGGATATCGCTGCATTCATTGGTTCACTACTTGGCGGGTGCCAAAGTAGGTATCGAGCGGTGCCACGTGGAGACTGCATGCCAATTTGGATTGAACAGGGACAAGGATCGCCCTGGGCTTCACCGGGTTGAAAGCAGTCAGTGACTTTGCCCTGTACGTTCGAATAATATTTTAAATCATTAATTTAAATAATATTTTAAACACAAAATTTAACATTTCAATAACGCAACATATATTTTAGTCCAACGTTTCGGTTAACGTAGCGATCCCCACAGAACGTTGCAACATACCCGCGCCGACGCTGGAAATGCCTGATCAGCACTTTTCCGATCACTGGCACAGCGATCCTTGGGCTCTTTCGCTTGCCCACACCCGTTGATCGGATCATCTTGCACACTTTTAATCCACAGGTAGTTCATTGTGCCTTTTTTTTATGCCCCATATACATTTTTGTTTTCTCTTCCTTCTTTTTCGCCGCTAATTCGTTGTAGATATTTTTTGCTAGACAAGATTATTTAAGTTAGTCCATGTTATGGAATTAATGTACTTCAGTCAAAGGATAGGTTTCGCGGGGCCACCTCGTGTCGCCCAAGTTAAATTGTAAATATTATTAAATTTTCTAGAAATATCTCGCTCTCCCGCGGATGATCGCGAGAGAAATAAACGAAAAGAAAAACAAGAGTCTTTCGACTTTTTAACTCTTAAGCCCTCCGTGGTATTTTTGTGTAATGTCTTTGTCTTTGATAAACGATTACATTTTTGAAAAACTCTTTCAGAACTTGTTTAATTATTGAAAGCATATACAATGTTTATTGTAACAAATCAATACCAGAAACTTATTTCATCGGCTTATAGAACTCAGTAATAGAGCACATTATTCTTGTTCAAATTTAATCTTCTAATTGAATATAACAATCTGCGTGTCAGAGGTGACGCAAAAGTCAACAATTCCATTCGTAAATACGTCAATAACTTTTTTCTAAAAGTGTTGGATACCAGTCTGAAACTTTTTAGAAAGTGTTATGTCTTTTATGCTTGTTCAACGTTTTCTCAGCGGCCGACGAATGATAAATATTTCTGGTGTTAAATTGTGTTATTGATGACTCAAAAAAGAAGTAGTTATCTAATCTAACACTCTATATTACATTAGTTATTCATGAGTTTTTTGACTATACACTATTCGACTCGAAGGATAAATTGTTTAATTTTTCAAGGCATATTACTACTGGCTGAATGACATGTACATGGACATCAGAATACCTTTGCCCATCAACTCCAACCCTGGAATGGTTTTTCCACCACGAAAATTTACTACCGTACATGATGTCGCCCGATTCGCTGCCCGTATTATTGAAGGCATAATGCTCCATAAAGAAATGCTGGACACGTAAAAATGGATATACTTGTTTTCCAGGAATTGTTCATCATCTTTTTTATTTTCCCTTTCAGAGGTAATTTACCACAAGAACGTGCCACATCACGCGAAAAAGGACAACCACTATGTATGGCGCAGTATTATCGGCTCTTAGGCTCCTGTCGTAGACCAGGTTTAGATCGAGACTCTCAGTATCTACCTGAACCCAGTACCGACCAACATATTATTGTTATGTGTCGTAACCAAATGTACTGTATTGTCCTTAAGGCCAGTGATCGTGGCAAACTGTCCGAAAGCGAAATAGCATCGCAAATCCTTTTTGTTCTCAGTGATGCTCCTTGTCTACCAGCCAAACCAGCACCTGTGGGAATATTGACAGCACAACCGAGATCAAATTGGGCTCAAGATCGTTCTACACTCCTATTAGCTGATCGAAACCAAAGAAATATTGAACTTATTGAGAAAGCCTTAATACTCTTGGCGTTAGATGAGCCCCTGACGGGTTCGTTTAATGCCCGGGGTTTTATTGGTGCTCCTCAGTCGGCTCATTTCGCTGAAAACCGAGACGAGACTAATATGGCGCACGAAATGATTCACGGCGGCGGAAGTGATTTCAATTCAGCCAATCGTTGGTTCGACAAAACTATGCAAATAATTATATGCACCGATGGCACTTGGGGTCTTTGCTACGAGCACTCGCCATCAGAGGGCATCGCTGTCGTTCAGTTATTGGAAAAAATTTATAAAGACATTTTGGTGAAATCTGAGTTAGATGACGGTGTGCCACAACACCATTTGCCTCCACCCGAAAAACTTGAATGGGACATTGCTCCAGAAATGGAGCGTCGATTGGATGAAGTAACCATATCAGTCGACAGGTAAGTAAATTCCACAAACCTAGTCAAATTTCTTCTGATGTGTTTTGTACCTATTTCCATTTAGAGCGATTGATGACTTAGACTTCTATGTCTATCGATACCAGGGATATGGCAAGAGCTTCATTAAATCGTGTCAAGTCAGCCCAGATGTCTACATTCAGTTATCGTTACAATTGGCATATTATAAGTATGTGCACTTATGTGTTGGGCTCTTTTTTATGTCATCTTTTTCGCAGGCTTTACGGTCATCTCGTAGCTACCTACGAAAGTGCATCCACCCGAAGATTCTTGCTTGTAAGTAAAGTGTCATCATCTTTCTATAAATCTTTGAAACATTGCTTCCCTTAGGGACGAGTTGATTGCATACGATCTGCAAGTACTGAAGCTCTCGAGTGGGCTAAAGCTATGTGTCAAGGTGAAGGTCCAAACGTTGCTCTAGAAAGTGACAAAGAGGATGAAGAATATTCGCGTAAAGTCAAATTTAGCATATACAGTGTACGTAAAACGTTTCTAAAAAAATCTAGTTAAAACTATTAAATAATCATTTAATTTCCAGAAAGACCACCTGCGTGAACTTTTCCGCAAGGCTGTGAATCGGCAAACAGAAGTTATGGTACAAAATATTCTCGGGAATGGAATCGATATCCCTTTGTTAGGACTCCGAGAAGCATGTCGTGAGCAAACTGGCGGTCTGCATGAATTATTTACCGATGAAAGCTATCGCATTGCAAACTGCTTTTTGCTCTCGACCAGTCAGGTAAAGTATTCTCAGAAGTAAAAATGTTGCGAAAATTGCACACGTTTTTAGCACTGCGATAATCGCCTTCCAGGGCGAAAATATTGATGTTGCTTGTTCCTGTATTTTTTCTTCTTTTTATTTTAAACCAGCACCGACTTCCTTTTTTATTTATATTCCAAATCATCGGGCAAAACTGTGTAACATAAATGGCTGCAATTGGGTTGATTGGCTAAAAGTAAGTAAATGTTGAAGATAATAGTGTAGTTAATAATTTTATGATGGAAGACTTTCATCTCTGAAAAAGAAATTTGAATAAATACGATTTCCTTATATCAACAAGTAACAAGATTTTAAGTCTTATCGACCGTAGTAGACAAATTTCTTGATTTTTGAATGATTGGCCGTTATAAATGCATTAACGTCGCAATCAGATCGACTTTCTAAATCTAGTTCTGGACAAAAACCCACAATGGGGGAAAGTAAATCTTGTTAATTTCGACGCAAAGAAGGGACAAATAACGACATGTATGGGAAAGTGAAACATTAATGCCAGAGCTTATCATAAATGGTCAGGTTGTCAAACCTAAAAAAATTTTCCGGCATTCCAGACAGTGCAAATGCCACATCGTATCCCAAAATCTACTTCAACGAAATGGATTTACCTTCTCAGAGGCAAAGGATATTTTCAACATCATCATCATTGGCACTACAACCGGAATCCGGTCTTGGCTTGTGGGGGGTGATATATGTACCAGACATGGGCACTGGATCGTATCAACTCCGCAACACTTACCGTTTGTTTCACTGTTAATTGCCCTCCAATAAAACGCACTCCAAGCAAACAGCTAAATGAAAAGTCACGTAAGTTACTTAGTTGATTAATGTGTTCTTTATTTTATTTATAATATGGCATCGGCACATGCGCATAGAATGGGAAATTGTTCACTGTTCACAATATAGGGTGATCGACTTTAAAAAAATGATTCACTACAAAACTCCAGAAAGTCTTACTTTATTCTAGTGTTCACTAGGGCAGAACTGTTCACAACAACATTCGCATAATCCTCTAGCGATGAACGCCGGCAACTCCTTTAGGTACGCCAAAAGTATCGTACCAATTTCTCTTTAAAAAGAAACTAAACGGATTTATCGGCTTAATGACTAAAAGCACTAGGCGCTAACTCGCACTCTGAACTCGAGTATCCTTACCGAGGTTAAAACTGACTCCATGTAACGCGGCGAGAGATGAAAATTAACGTTCAAAATGCGCGTCCGTCCACTATGGAGATTGACATCTGACTCCGTGGGCGAATAAAGTCTGACTCCCCGATGCAATACACATCCGTCAGATTCAACGGTGGTGGATCACATCGGTGTAGGAGGAGCGAACAGGCTCAACTTGGCGACGGCCAATGGGCGATCGAAAGGAGTTAAATGGGAGGATTTCCCAAATGATGCATAGGTCACGTACGATGCCCCTTAGCCTGCACACCGACAACGAACGATACCGCACCTGTTCAAACAAATTGACGAGCAACAAGGGGCTGCAGGCCTTACATCAACAGAAATCTTGCCGACGATGGGAAAGGGTCAGGCTGGATGGCTATCTTATTTGGGTTAATATGCTGGTACATGGATATGGTGGTGAGGAATTTGCCACCCATGGGAACCATGGACCAGCGTTGGTAAGCAAAACAAACACAGTGCGGCACTGTGTGTTTACTTTGATTTCCAGAAGGGTCATCGTAGAGCATGAACGTGGATATGATTGCCTAAACAACGATCGTATTCATGCCCAAATCCCATGATCGGTTGATAGCCGATAATGGGAAATTGGTTGCAGCTATTGCGAACCTAAAGATATGGGTGCAATATATGATTACCGAATGGAAGGGAAACTATCGGCTGCAGCTGTATCTGGTGAGGATGGAGGCAGTGTTTGTTTACACTTTTGCCATGATGTGAAGCGTCATTTTGATTCTACTCGAAATGTAACGTCTCATAGGTCGATGGATCGAGTGTGTGTTTACTTTAAATAACACTCGATCGCTTGTGGGTAGCCAGCGATGGCTATGCTGTATATTGTCGATAGGACGATCGGCCGATGGGTCTACCGATAAGGCAAGGGTAAGCATGACATGCCGAATATGGGGAAAATGCTCCTCAGCCATGCGTATTGACATGTTCGGATGTTTATGTCTGTTACACGATGGGAAAGCCGAATTGGTTTTTAGAACATGATGGTTTGTATGCAATCATGCCCCGGGGTGAAAATTTGATGCCACGGTAAGATGGTAATCTTGCCGTGGGCTTATGTTTTCAGGTGGAAGGTGATGCAGAGTAGCTTACGATACTCATTTGCAGGTAAGTAGAAGGCGGGTAAATAGAAGGCAGGAAATTTATGGAAATGGGCGGTTGTTTGGAACTGGGTTAAAGAACCCCCACAGGCCTTACGTGACAAATCTCTCCACCGGTCCGATTTCGAGCGGATGTCAGGATTCGCTGAGTCGAGTACTTATACTCGTTTAGGCGTAGATACCGACGGTTTACGGTACGGGCGCCACCTTGCCAATCAACCAATTCTGATATCTGCAAATCGTTCCTTTCCTGGGAGAGGAAGTAACTCATCAACAACATTTAACAAATCTCTCCGCCGGTCCCGATTTCGAGCCGATGTCATCCAGTTCGACACTCCCAGGCTCTGGGCGTCCTGGTCTACGCCATCCCTCCATCGCAGACAAGGTCTGCGCCCTGTCTCCTTCCTTCCATCCTGCCAAAAAAGACTTTCGGGGCAGGCTCCTCTTCGCTCATTCGAGCTAGGAGTCTCGCCCACCGGAGTTTACTGGGCTTGATTTTTCTTATAACATTAGCTTCAAGGTAGGTTGCGTACAACTCATGGTTGTAGCGTCTCCGGAATCGTCCTCCCTCACATACGGGGCACAGTGTGATATCTCCCTTCTTAGGTATGGGGCAAATTATACCAGGACGCCAATCTTCCGGCATCTCCTCTTGCTCCCATACGTGCAGCACGATCTCATGAATTGCGTGATGTAACGCTGTCCCTCCTTGTTTGATCAGCTCAGCTTGTATGCCATTAGGTCCGGGGGCTTTATTTGATTTGAGCTGTCTTATGGTTTTTAATGTTTCCTCAATGCTTGCTGGCGGCAACATTTGGTCTTGATTTTGCATTGGTGCATTGAAGTGCAGTTCCCATGGCTCCGGAATGCCTTCAGGATCGGTGAACAGATTATCCTTTTTATCCTTGCAGTAAGTGCAGCGTGGCGTGTACCACGTCATAGTGCGGATTATTTGGTAGAACTTCCGCTCCGGGTGGGGACCTGGCTCTCTACTTTTCTCTATTTCACAGACAAGGGTTTTTTCCCAGGCACTTTTCTTTTGTCTGTGGAGTCTTTTTTAAGATCTTCTCGGCTCTTTGTATTTTCCTCGCGTACCCGTGTCCTATGAGCCTGCTGCATTGCCCGGTATGCAACGTTTTTACGTTTGGTTGCTAGTTTGCACTCATCATCAAACCACTCGCTCCGATCTCTACGACTACTGTCTAAGATGGAGTTGACAGTAATAATGACAGTATTCTTAAGGCGTGTCCATTTCTCTTTTACGCCCGGCATTCTGGCCCCAAGACTTACTCTCCCTCCGTCGAGTTCTTCGAGGACGAGTCTTAACGCATGACCAAAGGTGTTACTGAACCTGATTCACGGATGCAATACGTCTCAGTAAGACAATCCGCGCTCGGAAAACTGTACCAATAAGATAGTGATCCGAGTCGACGTTGGCACCTCGGTATGTTGGTACCATCATCAGGCTCGAGGAGTGGCGGCGATCTATCAACACGTGGTCAATTTGGTTGCTAGTTGGTCCATCAGGTGATACCCAAGTGGCTTTGTAGATATCTTTACGCGGAAACCTGGTACTCGCAACAACCGAGTTTTTCGATGCTACCAGTTCGATGACTCGTAGTCCATTGTCATTAGTGTTCTCATGCAAACTATGGGAACCTGTGTAGTGCCTGCAAATCGCCCCCCGACCTATTTTTGCACTCAAATCACCAAGAACGATTTCCACGTCGTATCTTGGGCAGGTATTGAGGGCCCGTTCGATGTTCTCGTAGTATTCTTCTTTTTCCTCGTCAGGGGACTCCTCTGTAGGTCCGTGAACGTAAAGCCGATGATGGCAGGCTTCAGTTTTTGGCTGACTAGAAAGCCTACCCCTAGCAGATGGTGTTTTGAATGACAGCTGTAATAAATAGGATCTTTTATTTCGTCACAATTCATATTATTCATCATCATCATCATCGGCACTACAACCGGGATCCGGTCTTGGCCTTATTTAACAAATCTCTCCACCGGTTCTGATTTCGAGCCGATGTCATCCAGTTTAGCACTCCCAGGCTCTGGGCGTCCTGGTCTACGCCATCCCTGCATCGCAGACAAGGTCTGCCGCGCTGTCTCCTTCCATACATCCTGCCACAAAGGACTTTCCGGGCAGGTTCCTCTTCGCTCATTCGAGCTAGGTGTCCCGCCCACCGGAGTCTACCGAGCTTGATTTTTCTTACAATATGAGCTTCAAGGTAGATTGCGTACAACTCATGGTTGTAGCGTCTCCGGAATCGTCCTCCCTCACATACGGGGCCAACAATTCTCCTTAAGACCTTTCTCTCGAACGCGGCCAAGAGTTCAGAGTGCCTTTTATTAAGCACCCAGGTCTCGGATCCATACATGAGTACTGGTAAGACCATGGTCTTGTACAGTAGTAGCTTGGATGTTCTGGATAAATTTCGGGATTTAAAGAGCCTTGATAGACCATAGTAGGCTTTGTTGGATTTAATCAGCCTTTCGCGTATTTCTTCTTCCATATTGTTATCGGCTGATACTATTGACCCAAGGTAGTTAAAGGATTGCACTACTTCAAATTCGTGCTCCACTACCCTGATAGTTTGACCAACGTTAGGTCTTCTCTTCGCAGAAGTTGCCAACATGTACTTGGTTTTTCCCTCATTAATGTGCAGTCCCTGTTTTTGTGCCGCCTGCTCGATCTGGGTGAAGGATTCCTGTACCGCCAATTCGGTTCTACCGATGATGTCGATGTCATCTGCGTAGGCAAGTATCTGGCTGGACTTGGTAACAATAGTCCCTCTTGTTGTAACGCCAGAGTCACGGATTGCTTTCTCCAACGCCAGGTTGAAGAGGAGGCAGGCCAGACCGTCCCCTTGTCGGAGTCCATTATAGATGTTTATTGGTTTGGACAGCGATCCCGCTACTTTTACTTGACTAGTTACGTTGGTCATGGTCAACCTACAAAGTCGTATCAATTTATTTGGAATGCCAAATTCTCTCATGGCATTATATAGTTCTACCCTGGCTATGCTGTCGTAGGCGGCCTAGAAGTCTATAAACAGATGATATAGTGGAATCTTAAATTCCACACATTTTTCCATCGCCTGCCTAAGGGTGAATATCTGATCAATTGCTGATTTGCCTGGGATGAAGCCACACTAATATTGACCAATGATGGCTTTAGCGTATGGGGATATCCGGTCTTGTAGGATAGTGGAGAGTATCTTATAGGCGGTACTCAGCACTGTTATACCCCTATAGTGATATTTCCTTTCTTATGTATGGGGCAAATTATACCACGACGCCAATCTTCCGGCATCTCCTCTTGCTCCCATACGTGCACCACGATCTCGTGAATTGCGTGATGTAACGCTGTCCCTCCTTGTTTGATCAGCTCAGCTGGTATGCCATCAGCTCCAGGGGCTTTATTTGATTTTAGCTGTCTAATGGCTTTAAATGTTTCCTCAATGCTTGGTGGCGGCAGCATTTGGTCTTGGTATTGCATTGGTGGAGCCTCCAATTCTTCTGTGAGCTGACCATTTAGCAATTCATTGAAGTGCACTTCCCATCGCTCCAGAATGCCTTCAGGATCGGTGATCAGATTACCCTCTTTATCCTTGCAGTAAGTGCAACGTGGTGTGTACCGCGTCATACTGTGGATTATTTGGTAGAACTTCCGCGCCTGGTGCGGACCTCGCTCTCTACTTTTCTCTATTTCACGGACAAGGTTTTTTTCCCAGGCACTTTTCTTTTGTCTGTGAAGTCTTTTTTCAGATCTTCTGAGCTCTTTGTAATTCTCCTCGCGTACCCGCGTCCTATGAGACTGCTGCATTGCCCGGTATGCAGCATTCTTACGTTCAGTCGCTAGTTTGCACTCATCATCAAACCAATCGTTCCGATCTCTACGACTACTGTCTAAGATGGAGTTGACAGTACTAATGACAGTATTCTTAAGGCGTGTCCATTTCTCTTCTACGCCCGGCATTCTAGCCCCAGGACTTACTCTCCCTCCGTCGAGTTCTTCGAGGGCGAGTCTTAACGCATGACCAAAGGTGTTTCTGGTGTTCTCATTGCGTAAGGCAGCCGTGTTGATTCGAACCTGATCCGCGGATGCAATACGTCTCCGTAAGGCAATCCGCGCTCGAAAAACTGTACCAACAAGATAGTGATCCGAGTCGACGTTGGCACCTCGGTACGTCCGTACCGTCATCAGGCTCGAAGAGTGGCGGCGATCTATCAACACGTGGTCAATTTGGTTGCGAGTGGCTCCATCAGGTGATACCCAAGTGGCTTTGTGGATATCTTTACGCGGAAACTTGGTACTCGCAACGACCAAGTTTTTCGATGCTGCCAATTCGATGACTCGTAGTCCATTGTCATTTGTGTTCTCATGCAAACTATGGGAACCTGCGTAGTGCCTGAAAACCGGCTCCCGACCTATTTTCGCATTCAAATCCCCAAGAACGATTTTCACATCGTATCTTGGGCAGGCATTGAGGGCCCGTTCGACGTTCTCATAGTATTCTTCTTTTTCGTCGTCAGGGGACTCCTCTGTAGGTCCGTGAACGTTTATGAGGCTTATGTTCTTAAATTTGCCTCGCACGCGAAGAGTGCATAGCCTTTCATTTATTGCATTAAAGCCGATGATGGTAGGCTTCAGTTTTTGGCTGACTAGAAAGCCTACCCCGAGCACATGGTGTTTTGCGTGACAGCTGTAATAAATGTCATACTCTTTTCTTTGAAAAACACCACTCCCCGTCCATCTTATTTCTTGTAATGCTGTTATGTCAGCCTTATATTAGGACAGGGCATCGGCTAGCTGCTGTGCAGCTCGAGCTCTGTATAGTGAGCGTATGTTCCATGAAAAAATCCTTAAATCATTTAGCCGTTTTCGTTTCCGTGGTCGTCGTCGTGTATCCGGTCCATATCCGAGGCTTGTTAAATTTGCCATAATAATTCATTTTTACGGGCCTGGTTATTAGCCTTGAGCCAACCTTTCTCAGGATGTCGCTGCATGCATTGGTTCACTACTTGGCGGGTGTCAAGGTAGCTATCCAGGGGTGTTACGTGGAGAGTGCATGTCAACTTGGATTGAATAGGGACAAGGATCGTCCTGGCCTTCGCCGGGTTGAAGGCAATCAGAGACTTTGCCCTGTATGTTCGCACCCATCCCCCCAATTCATATTATTATACCTGGTAAATTCTGTACAACTCCCTTCCAGCACGAATATTTCCAGAGACTGCAATTTACAACGGTTTAAAAACTGTTCAAACGCTAAAAATTACCTAGTAAGATCTGAGTACACTGGGTCAGCATGGTAGGGCTCACTTCTCCTGAGAAACGTATTTCAAAATAGGCACAATGAAACCAATACCTTTTTGAATAAATCGTTATTAATTATAAAAAATGGATCAATTACGGTAACATCATTCGAAAACAATCCTACGTATGGTCTTAGCGTGACGATGTAATACACTCCTCATCTAAATCTGAATTGCCCCCAAAAAAAAAAGTCATTTAAACCGGTGTCAAGAACACAGATGATCAACAACAATCACCTCAACAACTAAACAAATTGGAAAAAGTGATCAAAGACAATGGTTCATTGTTGGAAAAACGCAAAGGAAATTGAATTAGATTATTATGCAGATCCTTTTATATCCGTGCGAAGTTCCTTGAACTCGCTTCCATAGTGAACTTTAGTCCCCCACATGGCTCCTATGACTGTATGGTATTTTTTGGATGACCCCAAGGGAAGTAACTGTAATAAATTAAAAAATTAACCGCAACTAATATCAATCGAAAATCTTTAATTCAAAACAAATTTGTAATCAGTATTTAATAGTTTCTAGAAAAATTTAATTTTTTGCGCACAATTCAAAAATCTCGAACTTTCGGAGAAACCAACAAAACCAAGACATAAATTCAAATTCATTCTAATCATTTGTGGTTTTCTACTTTCAATAATTTTACGCACATTTATTAAGCACCTAATAATATATACATGTAGCGCTACTAAAAGAATCATTATCATTAATTACCTAAATTATAATTAATCTTTAAAACATATTTTACCAATAAGGTCGCATGTAGTACGAATTCTTTCATGGGATACGGCCCAGTCACACCTCGGGGATACGGATGCTCATATAATCCTCATCCTGATCAGATTATCTTTTGCGTCTCCGCATTTTACTCCTGTGAAGATACGAGTGCATCCCGATATGCAAAGTCACTGCAAGACTCCTTAGATATTATGAGAGACTTGTTGAAAAATTAAGGACCACCTTTACACAGGACACTTTAGAAAGTAAAATACCCATTTTAGTTCTCACTCCAGTATAAATATATTTAAAAAAAAAACAAATGAACAAAATATTGATGTAAAATGAAAATTGAATTTATTTAATTGTAAAACGGCTTTGGAGTAAAACGATAACATTTTTAAGCCGTTACCGACCGACTAAATGTAACATATCATCTCAAATGCCTTGAGAACTCACGAAACTAGAAATCTGAAAAACATACATATCAAATATTTAAATATTCCACCGGAACCAGTGGAGTTAAAGTAGATCGGTATACACAAACTATATACTATATTATATTAAATGTGTAACGTTATTATTGAAAACGAAATAGAACGCATCAACCTAGATTTTAGGCACTGCAAGGTAGTCAATTAAATGTTTTACTCGTATTACATAAGACGCAAGGAGAAATCGTAACACAGAATAAGAACAAAAATAATAATTTAGTAATTGTTGTTGAAATTAGCTCGTTGTTATTAGTTGAAAACGAATTTATAAATATGTTACTTTCCAATATTGTGCGCTTACAAATTGCTTTCGATATTGTCGTGAAAATATATTTAATTGTTAATCCACGTTATAGTACCTGCTGCACTATATTCGTTATTAATATTATAAATTAAGTTGTTATACAAATTATTAATCCTGATATCATATGTTGACGTAATGCTTTTCTATAACGAATTTGTTGACTGTTAACATTTTTGTTTCAAATTAAAAAAATTATATAGCCAATTGGGGTTCCTAAAGTTAACACTATATTTACGAAATTCACGGTAACAATAATTTTAAGAAACATCAGAGATCTTCCCGGAATGAAACTGTGTAATTAAAATCTCAACAAACACATTTGTTGAAAAATATATTTGCAAATCACTGTTAAAGGAAATATCTATAAGACGACATGCAGATCAGAGAACGAAATACGGTTTTCATCCACAAATCAATTCAAAAATCATTTGTTGAAAAATCTATTTGCAAATCACTTTTACAGAAAATATCTATAAGAACACATGCGTATCTGAGAACGTAATACGGTTTTCATGCGGAAAACAATTCAAAAATCACTTGTTGAAAAATATATTTGCAAATCTCTTTTACAGAAAGTATCTATAAGGATCTGAGAACGAAATACGGTTTTCAAGTGGAGATGAGTTCAAAAATCACTTAAAAACATGAAATAAAATTATATTGTATATAAGGAGGCCTCTCTTAAGAAGTTGTGTTAAAAATATACGGGTTCGTGCAATCTTAAACGTATTTACAATTTATATTAAGATGAATAAGTAAAAATTGCGCAACTCAAACCTGGCTTCGCAACTCCGATCAAGTGCGATAATAAAAATTCCCAATAAATGTTCTTCTACTTATCATTATCCTACTTTTCTAAGGAAGATGAATAGAAAAATGCTGTTGTGAATTAATATTAATTAATTGATATTGATCATAGAAGAAAATTTAACCTAGAGCATTTTAAGAAAATGTTAAATGTAAAACCAAATCGAAAAAAAAAACTCTAAAATCTGTCTAAAACTAAAAGTGGAATCTCAAAAATACCATTTTAAAGGTTAAAAAGCAATCGACGTCATTTTTTAAATATATTTCTCTCAAGACAAGCTATTACTATTTATTGGCCTGTAGGAACCCGGAAAGGGCGCACGGTTAATAACCTTGCCCGGGAAAGCAAGTTATTATGGAAAATTTAACAAGCCTCAGACTTGTTAAATAAGGCCAAGACCGGATCCCGGTTGTAGTGCCGATGATGAAGATGAAGGGACCCGGAAGTTCATGACATCACCGACTCGACTCCGCCATGGTTCCCTGTCCGCAGCACTCTCCTTCCACGCTTGACCAGCCCACCCGCTCTCCTCAAGGTCAAACCGTACATTGTCCTCCCATTTTCGTTGCGGCCGTCCTGTCGGTCTCTTACCCGTTGGTCTACCGTCAAGAATTCTACGCACGGTCGTATCGTTGCCTATTCGCGCCACATGTCCGGCCCATCTTAATCTTCGCGACTTGATTACTCTCACTATTGTACGTTTGCGGTACAGCTCTTCCAATTCATGGTTGTGCAGTTTCCTCCGTTGACCTGCCTCCTCGTCATATTTACCTCCAAAGATACCCCTTAAAACATTCTTCTCGAATTATTTTCTTCCCGTTTTGTGAGAGCCCATGTTTCGCATCCGTATAGAGCAATATGCATGATTATGGTTCTATAGACACGAAGCTTTATGTTACGTGATAGCAGTTTGGATTTCAACAGTTTACTGACTGCGTGCCAACTAGCGTTGCCGGAATGCAGTCTTTTGTTAATTTTCTTCGACATTTCGTTACTGGCCGTCAGTATCGTTCTCAGGTATTTAAATTCTTTAACTTTTTCAAATATCTTGCCTCTGACGTTTATATATGTTCTCCGAAGTCCACCTGCTCTCGCCGTAATCATGTATTTTGTTTTGTCTTCATTTATTTCTAGGCCCACCTCTTCTGCCGCTTGCATGATGATTTCACTGTTTTTATCTACAGTTTGTAGATTATCGCGCAAAACGGCGATGTTATCCGCATATGCGAGCACTTGTGTGACTCCGTTCGGGGATGATCCGGCCATGTTATCGTCTTGTAACTTTCTGATAACATATTCGAGCACAATGTTAAAAAGACACAGAAGAGACCATCCCCCTGTTTTAGTCCGTCCGGGATTTCAAATGGTTCTGAGAGGTGGTTTTCTATTCTAACTCGCCCGTTAGATTCGTTAATGCAAATTTGAATGAGGGCGGCATATTTTTTCGGGATTCCTAGCTCAACTATAATATGGTAGAGTCTTTGCGATTGAGTCGTAAGGTTTTTTGAAGTCAACAAACAGTTGGTGAACCGTCTCTCCGTGTTCCCACTTCTTTCCCAGTAGTTGCCTTATTGTGAACATTTGGTCGCTCGTCGACCGGTTCCTAGGGAATCCGCATTGGTAGTCTCCCAGCATTTCTTCTGCGTACGGTGTGATTCTCGCCAGTATGACATTTGTTAGTATTTTGTATGTGGTTGGGAGCAATGATATTCCTCTGTACTTTTCGCAGTCAGATCGGTCACCTTTTTTGAAAATGGGGACAACTATTGAGGTTTTCCTTTCTGCCGGAGTGACTTCCTTATCCCGTATTCTTTGATGAGTTGGTGTATCTATAGTGTTTGAAATAGTAGTGAAGAAGAACGTGTGATTCGAACTGACGCTATGACAATTTGAATCACCAAAAATTGAACCTAAGCGTTACCCATCGGGCTACTGGCCGATTTTAGAATTTAATTTTTAAACTCGACTATACCCCACTGATGTGAATTATTTTTGTTATCGCTATGGTATACGGCTCTGATGTATTTTCTTATTCGATTTTTCGTTCGGTGCTCTTCACTATTTTGCTTGTGAATTGTCTGTGTATCTGTTAGAGTCGCCACAGATCTTTCGAGCGGTTGCCTCTCCTCCATGCTTCACATGCTCTGCCGGCACGCAGTCGACTCCGGGAGCCTTGTTGTTTTTCAATTGATTTATTGCGTCTACAACTTCGTTGAAAGAAAGCTCTGGGATCTGGGGCTCGGCCGTATGTACGTCTGGTACGTTTATTTGTGGTTGATGGATGCGCACATTGAGCAGGTTTTCAAAGTACTGCTTCCATCTTGTCACGATATTGTTTGTTTCTGTGACCAGACAACCGTTTGTGTCTCGAATTATTTTGGCTCTCCCTCTGTAGCCATTTCTAATTGAATTTATGGCGGCATACATACCTCTGATGTCCTTTGCTCTGGAATTTTCTAGGTTTTTTGCGATCCGAGTCTTCTCCCATTCGGGTTTTTTGCGTTTGGAGAGTCTTAATGTCTCTTTCCGAATCGTCACGTATCTTGACCTCATCATATCTTTCTAAGTGGATCACTCTGAGGCGTTTACGTTCCCCGATCTTCGCTCTGCACTCATCGTCAATCTGGTAACTTCTTTGTTGTGGAGTGCTGTTAGTGGACTGTATTTTCTGAACCGCCTTCCTGAAGAATTAGATTAGAATCTGCCGTTAACTGTTGTTAACTGTTTGAGAAATTCTACGGTGAGTTCTCGAATAAGAAGGTTATCAACGGATATATCACGCTTTAAAGTCCTTTCCCCGGTTGATGCGACGGGAGCAATGTTGACTGATATGTGTTAAGGATGTGGCAACGATCCTTTCACCAGAACTGGAGTTCACATGTTTCTTAAGGCCACCATAATAGTCGGTAGACTTGATTGTGGTCTGTTTTATACCTTCGACTAGCATTGACACAGTAGTTGGAATGATTATTTCCTTGTTTGTTGTATCATCTTCTCATTCATCCCCTTCGTGAACGTCATTATCTTCTAGTAGATTAGTTAAGGATGTCGCACTTCGTCTTGTGTCCATGAATATACGGGGTTTACCCATCGACTGAGGCAGAGACAGGCTCAAGTAGTGACAACGTTTTTTGGACACAATGCCGGGGCCATTCTGCAACTCATCGAAGCTCGTTATTAGTAGTAATTTCATTTGTTTGTTGAACCGCGACCATGTTCGTTTTATTATTATGAGTAGTCACCTAACTTGGGGAAGATAGCATCAAAGCGGTAGACAGCGTTGTCGAATTCTGATTTATACGGAATTTATTATTTATTTTGTGGTTGCGGTAAGATAATACTAAGTTCATATACCCTGAGGAATGATATTTAGAGAAAATCGACGAAGACGGTGGAATCTGAAACGCAGACGGCGACAGATTGGATACTATTCTTACCGGCGCATTCGCAATGTCGCATTGTTTTTTATTTAATGAATCTTTACGCGAATTCGAGATACCATTTGAGTTATTTGGTAAGAGTGTTTTTGAATCAATCTCTTCTCCTGACTGTAGTGGTACCGATGGTCGTGATAGTCGCCACGCATGGTACCCTACCACCTTCGTGTCCAGAATTTAACTGATGATTCAGTTGTTGTTCATCGCCACTGACGCTCTTGCCATTATTAATGGCGTCACTGTGGCCGCCGCTGCCGTTTCCGCTCTTGGTGCCGCTACCCGCATCGTTGTTGTTAGCAATTGGAGTAAAAGCAGATTCTCGTAATGTATGGATTTGGTGTTCATGCAGAAGTTTCTGCTGCTGATCCACCTCATCAACACGATCAGATGCTGACCGCCAGTTTCTTGGCTGTGACGAGCGTAGGTTGAGTAGCCGATGGTGCGAATGTTGCTAAATGTCGGACCTCTTGGAGGCCTTTCACGTGCGCGGGTTCAGCTGATTAGTGTTGAGTTCGATCCGCGATGTCATTCATTTGCTCCGGCAGCGTCTTCGGCGAATCCTGTGGTGATATCGCGAATCTGACCTGTAGCCTTCCAGCTCCTGACGTTGAGCGAGTGCCAGCATTAATTAAGGTTCAATAAATCCTTGAGCATACATGCGGGTGCCTATGCGTACTTCTTACGTGGATGATGCTCGCGTGTCCTCAACCTTGAACGATATCGATCGAACTTGTGGCGGCTCGCGGTATATATTTTCGATACCTCTGGTCGCAAATGTATAGTCTTCGGTTGTTGAAACTCCAGTTGAGGCAGTTTTGGTGGCCTATTGATTAGTGTTGTTAGAGACCTCATTCGTGCAGAGAAGGTATCCTTTGTTTGTGTAGTGTTGAACTCCTCATATCTCTCCAAGGTTAAAATCTGTGATGGTGTCCAGATCTTATCACTGCACGACGAATTTGTCTGGATGAAGTTGATGTTAGCCAATTCAATTGTTGCTTCTGAAGTTGGGACCGCCACGACCATACTTACTACGACCGTAGCACTTAAGTTGTCTTCAACCAACCCTTCGAATCGAGTGATATTGATTTAGGACGTAATCTCGGTGGCTGTAGTTCTAAATCAGTTAGAATTGTGATGCTGTGATTGGCTTGTTCGATTCCGGGTTGTACGTCCTTCTTGTCTAGTACTTGGTTGGACAATTGACTTAAATTCGATGGAGGACCCTCAACCTTAGGCGACTTAAAACCATCTTTATTTTCATGGTTAGCCGAAATGAGGGGACCTGATTTCAATCCCGTGGTATCGGGTAGGTCAACCATGTAGAGATGTCTCAGTGTAGACTTACCACCGGGTGTTGTTGGAGGCATCGGTGCAGGATGTGTGAGTTCTGCTGTATATGAAATTATGAAGAACCGAGCCGTCTACAGCTGTTAATGTTGATTATTGTATGAGTGACACGACCTCCGGCACTGAGCCTGTGTTGATGGGCGATGTGGCCTCGTCGCCATTGTGAGCTCCATCTTGTAATGACCTCGGTCGGTCATGGGTGCCAGAAATGGGAGGAAATTCGTTCATGGGCTATCGCACTTCAGGTGTTTTAGAGTTGAGTCCATGATTGTTGGCGACTAGAGCAGTATTGGGAATCATGTCCAGGGCGTCGAACAGATACATCCGGTAAGTTATGTATAGTTCCCGGATCTCGACCAGAAGCAGTTCAGCCTTATCGTCAGTTTCGTTGGTGGCGTTCATGTTGACTGTAAAGCCCATCTGGATGTTACGTTCCAGTGAGGCAATGCTTTCTTAGAGGTAACATCTCGAAGCCTTATCCTCCTTGGTTGCTAGATGGAGTGCCGCCTGGTCTCTGCTCATCTGCCCTAGTAGATCTATGAGAAGGTAAGATCGTAAGATCGAAAACAGGAAATCACTACTACGAGCACTTACTCAGCGTTTTCCGATGGTTGGTTGCCTCGGATCCTAGACGACAATAGCTTACAGGTTATGTTATATTAAGGACTCGGCCTTGTCAGCCCAAGAAATGAAGAGGTGTCGTTCTCTTGTCTAAGTCTATTGTATTTCGGAATTAGATTCCCGCATGGATAGTAGTTTGTATGGGATTGAGAGTCTTGTTCGAGACTATGTGTATGTGTGTAATCATGTGTAGGGTTACCTCAGTCGGAATAGTTGAGGTATGTCGTGTTGTGTAGATAAACATTCCGGCGAAATATTTATTTGTGTTATGTTGTACTGTGTCGTATAGAAATAAATATTCGCCGACGAATGTTTACTTGAAATGGAGAGATTATCCGACTGATAGAGTTTTTCATGGGTGTAGTGTCAACATTGAGTACATTCAGCTGGAGTATGGTGATAACACATAATATCGAAATAAATAACCACGAACGTTACTGTGGTTTTTCTTATTACGCGCCACTAATCCAACTTAACTAAACTACTGTATAGACTTACGGGATACAATTGACTGCGAACTCGTACTTGTTTTCGTTGAGTTCCAACGTCGATTGAGTGCTTCCATCTCTTTGTGATGTTGAACTCCAACGGTGAACTGAGGTGAATGACTGGGTCCAGCGGTGAACTGATGTGTACCGAAATGACATTGTTCCAAAGGTAAAAATTCAACTCATCCTAAGTATTGCTTATTCAATGTGAATCCGTCCGCTCCAAATGTGATGATCCGGCTCGAAGGACTAATATTAACTACTGTGTTGTGAAGTGCTGTTAGTGAAGAACAACACCACACACCATTAAAGCCGTATACCATAGCAATTATATAGCATTTCCACATCAGTCAAATGTACTCGAGTTTAGATATCGAGTTCGTACACGTGGCAGTGGCCTGATGCGTTGAGGTTTGGTTCTATTTGATTCTAACTGTGATAGCGTCGGTTCGAATCACACGCTCTTCACTAACGTCGCAAACGCTATAAATATGAAAATTGGAATCAAAACCAAAATATCACTTCGCATCGCTTTTTTTCTCGGTCCATTTTTTCAATCTCGTTGAATTTATCTT
Organism: Microdon myrmicae; assembly: GCA_963931805.1. Classification (NCBI taxonomy): domain Eukaryota; kingdom Metazoa; phylum Arthropoda; class Insecta; order Diptera; family Syrphidae; genus Microdon; species Microdon myrmicae. The sequence continues at coordinate 31,122,914 of OZ007499.1, forward strand.
CGTAACATTTACACATTTTAATTTTCATCGCTTCAACGTCACATTTTAATCCCTTTGTTCGATCTATTGTTTTGATTATTATCGCTCGCACATTATCTTCTTTATTCTACACCCACCTTATATCGTTTTCCTTTCTCCAGGGCTTTTTTGCTGTTTTCGATCGAGAGCAATACTGTTGTACTGTCTCTTGAATTCGCCCCATTATTCCTTGTGTCACAGCTCGCCGTAATCGAAACTGAGCTAATTGGTTGTGACACAAGCTAACACGTCGAATAAAGAGGGTGGAGAGTTATTTCAAAAACATGTTATCACACAGAGAATCCTCACCATTGCTGGTTCGCAACATCCCGGTTAATGTAAATTTAACAGAAAAGTAATATGGAGTATATATGGCACAAGTGGGTGAATTAGACGCATCTTTACTTAAAAATATACCAATACATTTTTGAATTTTCCTTGAAGATCAACTGCTCCTATTAACTCCCGTCTCTATTGACTGATGTACTATTGTATACTTTTTACTCTTCTCTAGTTTTCCAATAAAAAAAAGTAAATAAATAAATAAATAAAAAGCGAAGAACATAACACAAAATGAGTCATCAGCTAAAAAGGAACGTCCGGGATATTTATCTTTCCACATGAACCATTTTTTTATGTGGAAGCGTGCGCTCTAACCCATGTAGTTGTTAGAAAGGAAAGAAATAGACAAATAAGTTTAAGCCTGGGATTAAATAATCAATTATTGGCCGACTACCATATTTTTAACACAAACTGCATTTCAAAATTGTTGTTTTTTTTATAGAAAATAATATTACATAAGGGAACATTTTTGCTGGTTAAAGTTTTGTTGGTTTTTTTTATTATTATTGCTTTTTTTATGTACAAAATATTCGTATTTACACAATTAAGAGCCAGAATTCTAGTTGAGCACGACACAAATAGTGCACCTAGATCGATTCGGAGGTGATACACAATGTCTGGATTCCGTCGTTCACTGCGCTCTATTTTACGTGATTTGTCGCTAAGAAATTTGAATGATGAAGTCTCACAAACCCTGAATGAACAGTCATTTAGTTCCATGCGAAAAGTTTACTTTCATAATTGATTTTCCTGTCGTACCTGGTATGCGCTGATAGGATTAAGTTCTTAATACCATTTAGCATTTCCTTTAGCATAAAGTGAAAAATAATAAATATTATATCATGAAACAATTATTGTAGTTAACCAGTTCGTAAATATGATTGCCTAAGTTGATATTAATTGATCCGCACAGTATTATTGAGCAATTCTAAGATATAAATTATTAGATGCTTTTAGTCAATATTTTTGTTAGGGTTTTATGAATACTACGTCCAATAAATTTGTAACGTACACGAATAGCATTGTGGCATATATGCCGGGTGGTCGCATAAGAATAAGAAACGAAAGCATATCTCTGAACAGACTTAATATATACATATCATGAAAGAATAAAGTATTTACTTATAAATATATACCTGCAACGTATACACATATAGATCAATATATATATACATGTATTTATAAAATATTATTAACCAAAAAACAATTAAGTTCTACAAAAGGATACTCTAACAATAACCTAAATAATTGATTAGAAACCAAGAAACAATTGTGTGTTCATTGATGATCAATCTTAAAAAACAAAAAAACAAAATAAAAATAAATTCTATTGTGTTGTAGATCTCTATTTATTGGAAAGGTTATTCCAAAACCAAATCGTAATCGATTTCCTGTTTCAAAAAACTATTAAGAAATGAGATCCTCCTATAAATATTTATAAAAAATATATTATACTAAATATATCCAAATATTATATAATAAATGTTGAATGTTATAAATGAGTCAACTGTATTTTCAATTCAAAATAAGGTCTTATTGAACTGTGCATTTGGTACCCTTAACTATCTACTATTGTTCTAAACGATGGCTAAGAGGAGCCAAAAAAAATTGCGCCGTGGTGACACTAGACGTTAAAAATGTATTTAACTCGGTGAACTGGAATGGGATTTTAGAAGCGTTGGGTGATCTACAAATCTCACACTACTTGGTGCGTGTACTAGCAAATTATTTCTCGGTTAGAAGATTGCTATATGACACAGATGTGGGACCACATGAATATAAAATAACAGCGGATATCCCCGGAAGTCTGTATTGGGTCCGCGGTTATGGAATATCACGTATGCATACGCTCAGGGTCAATGTACCAGAAGGAGAAAGAATCATTGCGTATGCAGATGATTTGGCGATAGTGGCTCTAGCTAAACATCGAGATGACCTGGAGAATATTTGCTCCCACGCAACCTAGAGCATTAAATGCTGGATAGATATGGTCGGACTGAAACTAGCCGCACATACATGGTAAGATGGAGGCAGTTTTGCAGCCGCAAGAAAGTTGAGCACCTTGATTTGGAAATATTACAGAAGGACTAATCAGATCTAGTCCCTATATTAAATATTTTGGGGTTATCGTCGACAACAGGTTGACCTTCTAGTAACACCTGCCGAAAACGAGTGAAAAAACGGCAAGAGTATGCAAAGTTTTGGCGAAACTGCTATCCAATGTTGCTGACCCCGGCCTCATATAAGGAAACTGAAAACCAGCGTCAACACCCCCATTATAATGTATGCAGATCATATATGGGCAGGAGTCGCACAGTATGAGTCGTACATGAGGGGAGTGAACGCAGGACATACGCTGGCATCATTAAGAGTATGCTGCGCCTTCCGAACGGTATCCGAATATCCCATAAATGTCTTGACCGGAAGGAATCCACTTGACATTGCAGCTCAAGAAGTCGGTGCTTTGCATGAGGTTAACACACTAGTAAGAGAATGGCAACGAAGGTGGGATTCTTTCACCAAAGGAATATGAACCCATACCATGATGCCTTATGTAGACACGTGGGTGAAAAGAAAACATGTCGAGCTGAACTACCACTTGACTGAGCTGAAATTAGGACATGGATGCTTTCGGTAATACTTGCACAACTATAAGCATGTGAATCACCTATACTGCTTGTACTCCGAAGGCAATATAGAAAATGTGGAACAGGTACTCTGAATGTGCGTGAGATTCGAGACCGCACCAACAGTTTTGGAAAGACATATGAGACGGGCCGCACTCCTACCGGAGTAACAGAATACATGCTAAGTTCCAAACAAGCATGGTCCGTAACAAATGATATTCAATGTGATATGCAGTAATGCAGCAGTTGCGACGCGACGACTGGATTAACAGGTAAACTCTGCCCCGTCCCGCGATGGAATATCTAAAAGAAACACCCGCCACGAACCACGCAAATATCTGCTTCCCGGCGGTGATTTTGTTCGGAAAAATTTGCCAGGCCTCTGGATCGGTCCAGATATATCTTTTGAAAATGTCCACCTTCCTACCGAAAAAAAAAGAAAAAAAAAATATCGCAGCCGTACAGGCCAGAATTAAACCTTGTCCAACACTATCTCGACTTCGTTATATGACATCAGACGAACTACTTTATGGTGTGCAGGTATCTCTAAACAAAAATCAATTGTCTCAAAGACTTGTTGACAAAAACCCATCATGAGCGATGAGGCACATTTCACTTTAGACGATACCATTAAAAAGCGAAATTCTTGTTTCTACTGCACGAAACTTTCAAATTAATGAGGAGTTACATCTTCACAACAAAAAACTCATTATTTGGTGAAATGTGTATGCTGATAATGTCATCAGGTCATTCTTTGTCGAAGATGAACGTGGTCGAACAGTAATCGAATTTTGACGCCGATTCTCCATGAAGGTGTATGAATCAGTTCTGGCTTCAACAAGATGGCACTCCACCGCAGTAAAGTTACAATATGTTTTTTAAAACTATTGGTTTCCAATTGTTTGATACTAGAAAATGATGATTTTAATTGGCCTCCGCATTCACCAGATTTGACGCTGCCAGGCTTCTTCCCGAGGGATACTTGAAGCCTTATTTAATAAGTGGACTGTTTTTTATTTTACTTTACAACCGTACTATCTTTATTTATAATACTATTTAATCAGTTACACTCTTTGCTTAATTATTTCACCTTCAGGCCGGACTCTGCTCTGGATTACGTGCGTTATTGTCTTGCCCGGTGCTTGAGTTGTACTGATTGTACTCTCCAACTGCCGCTGCTTTTATTTTCTTTTTTGTCCTCGTTCCCTTGTTTGCATGTTGCCACAAGTACCAAAGAGCGACTGGTATAAATTGCCGATCCTCAGTCTGCCAGTCAGCAGTATTCAGAACAGCGAGAACCTACTTGTACGGGACTCTTGCGTTCTTGACCCTTCTCTCTCTCGATCTCTTCGGATCAAACCCCCACAATTTCTTCTTCAGTACAAAACTGAAGAAAGCACCCTTCCCAACAACATCCCCCTCTATAATAGAGGATTCCTGGATCCATCCCATAGGGTCTACTAAACAAACCGCACACACGAACGCACAGTACAAGACGGCACAAACACAAACATATACACCGACCAAAGCGCAGATTATCAGACGCCAAAGACGTGATCTGCGTTTACTACCGCACCCAAGACCTACCGGTCTTGCACGATTTCTTTCCCACCATCCCTCTATACAAGTAGTTAGAGAACACCCGGACTAACACTGTCCACACTATCCTTGGATAACCCCCCCCCCCCCCCCTCCCCTTTTTTTCTTTTCTTTTCAGATATCGCGAGACCGAGCCCAACATCCTCACGGATGTGGGTGATTCTGGTTATCGCAAGATGACCAGAAGTCAAAGACAGGATGAAGGACACATCTGCCCTTGTCTCGCTAAAGTCGGCCCTCTCGCCGACTTTTTGCCTCTCAGCAGTCGTGTGGTGCTCCGTCCTCGGCTTCGTATGTTACGTCGCCAACAGCCAACATGCGTCAAGAAGTAACGACCATATCGACCAAAGCAGTGCCTGATGGATGGAAAATGCCGAAAAACGATCACATTGGGCCATATGAGCTCAGGGTGACTTCTCTGCCGATATCGTATTCTAATTTACACGAACACAAAAAAAAAACGTAAGTTGCCCCAATAAAGCTTTTGGTAGCGTTTGTGTTTCATATCGACGTCAAAAAGATCCCCTTCTACCATCACTGAACCTTAGGTCATCAGTACCATTCTATAGACTTCGCCTGGAATGGTTGGCTGAGCTCCGTACTTGAAAGTTGCTGAAGACTTTCATGACTAACTTCCATAGATCGATTTTTGGCCGTCGATAATCTATGTAGTTTGACTCTCCGTATACTTCACGGAAAGACCTCGTGATTTCAATGAAACACTAAATTTACCAAATATATTCCAGGCTCTAGATGGACTCACTTGATGGTTACAATCGCTCTAGCTACAACTTGATATATCTCAATTAGCACTTGACTTGCATAATCACATACGAATGCGACATGATTTATGTAATTTCTCTTAACTCTTATTGGTGATAATTATTTCCAAGTAGGCAATTGTCAACAATAGATTTCACTGTTTTTTATCCTGGGCACGTCTAACTGAATTTCACTTCAATCTCCTTGGAAAAATGTCCCCGATTCAAGTGATCACGGTTTAAGGTCCGACATTTATATAAAGCCTTCAAAGGCAAACCATTGCCAAATTAAAACCAGACAACACAACAACCTTACCCTTTGTCAGTAAATCTTCGATTTGCGGTGGTGACATTCAAATAGGGTCTGACGGTGTCTATAAAATACTGAAAAATTCCCGCCTCAATGGCTGAGCTGGTAAGGAGGTTGTATCATACGTTTAATTGTGCAAACAATGACAACTCTTGCTATTGTGTAATTTGGCATAACACTAGTTTCGGCCCCAAAGTCCAACCGCCTGAGAAAATTTAGCATCTCGGGGCGGCGACACACCGCTATAGGTCGCCATACTGAGAGAAGTAAAAAAACGAAAAAACGACCCACTTTAACCATCTCCAAACAACGACGACCATTTCAACTTTTTCTTGCGGTTGTCGAAATCTTCCTAGCCTTTATTACACTGGCCCTTGGTTGTATTTCCTTTCATGTTGAGCAGCAACATCATCATCATCGGCACTACAGCCAGGATCCGGTCTTGGCCTTATTTATCAAGTCTTTCCACCATTATCCGGTCCTTATCACAGACTTGTTAAATTGTCCATAATAATTTGGTTTTTTGGGCGAAGTTATTAGCCTTGCGCCACTGATCAGCAACAATCTATGTTTATTCTTCTGTAGATTATTCGACACACACACGAACGCTATTTTATAGTAGTCATGGTTTGCTATTGAAAATTCAAGCTTTGTCGACCGCCATTGATGGTTGATATTGTTGATGCAATTTTTGAAAAGCTTGTATATGAGCCGCTGCTGTATTTTATCATCATCGGCACTACAACCGGAATCTGGTCTTGGCCTTATTTAACAAATCTCTTCACCGGTCCCGATTTCGAGCCGCTGTCATCCAGTTTCCCACTCCCAGGCTCTGGGCGTCCTGATCTATGACATCCCTCCATCGCAGACAAGGTCTGCCGCGCGGTCTCCTTCCACACATCCTGGCACAGAGAACTTTCTGGGCAGACTTCTCTTCGCTCATTTGGGCTAGTTGTCCCGCCCATCGAAGTCTGCCGAACTTGATTTTTCTTACAGTATTAGCTTCATGGTAGATTGCGTACAACTCATGACTTTTCCGTCTCCGGAATGGTCCTCCCACACATACGGGGCCAACAATTCGCCTTAAGACCTGCCTCTGGCTAAGAGTTCAGAGTACCGTTAATTGAGCACCCAGGTCTCGAATCCATACATGAGTACTGGTACGATTATGGTATTGCACAGCAGCAGCTTGGATGTTCTGGATAAATTTCGGAATCTAAAGAGCCTTGATAGACCATAGTAGGCTTTGTTGCATTTGATCAGCCGTTCGCGTATTTCTTCTTCCATATTGTTATCGGCTGCTACTATTGACCCGAGTTAGTTAAAGGATTGCACTACTTCAAATTCGTGCTCCATTACCCTGATAGTTTGACCATCATTAGGTCTTCTCTTCTCTTCGCAGAAGTTGCCACCATGTACTTAGTTTTCCCCCATTAATGTGCAGTCCCAGTTTTTGTGCCACCTGCTCGATCTGGGTGAAGGATTCCTGTACAGCCGATTCGGATCTACAGATGATGTCGATGTCATCTGCGTAGGCAAGTATCTGACTGGACTTGGTGACAATAGTTCCTCTAGTTGTGACGCCAGAGTCACGGATTGCTTTCTCCAACGCCAGGTTGAAGAGGAGGCAGGCCAGACCGTCCCCTTGTCGGAGTCCATTAAAGATGTTTATTGGTTTGCACAGCAATCCCGCTATTTTTGCTTGGCTAGTTACGTTGGTCATGATGAATCTACAAAGTCGTAGCAATTTGTTTGGAATGCCGAACTCTCTCATGGCATTATATAGTTCTAACCAGGCTATGCTGTCGTAGGCGGCCTTAAAGTCTATAAACAGATGATATAGTGGAATCTTAAATTCCCGACATTTTTCCATCGCCTGCCTAAGGGTGAATATCTGATCAATCGATGATTTGCCTGGGATGAAGCCACACCGATATTGATCAATGACGGCGTTACCGTATGTGACTATCCGATCTTGTAGGATAGTGGAGAGTATCTTATAGGCGGAACTCAGCTTTGTTATACCCCTATAGTTGCTGCACAGTGTGATATCTTCTTTCTTATGTATGGGGCAAATTATTCCAGGACGCCAATCTTCCGGCATCTCCTCTTGCTCCCATAGGTGCACCACGATCTCATGAATTACGTGATGCAACGCTGTCCCACCTTGTTTGATCAGCTCAGCTGGTATTCCATCAGCACCGGGGCTTTATTTGATTTGAGCTGTCTTATGGCTTTTAATGTTTCCTTAATGCTTGGTGACGGCAGCATTTGGTCTTGATTTTGCATTGGTGGGGCCTCCAATTCTTCTGTGAGCTGACCTTTTAGCCATTCATTGAAGTGCGCTTCCCATCGCTCCAGAATGCCTTCAGGATCGGTGATCAGATTACCCTCTTTATCCTTGCAGTAAGTCCAGCGTGGTGTGTATCGCGTCATACTGCGAATTATTTGGTAGAACTTCCGCGCCTGATGGGACCTCGCTCTCTACTTTTCTCTATTTCACAGACAAGGTTTTTTTTCTCAAGCATTTTTCTTTTGTCTGTGGAGTCTTTTTTCAGATCTTCTGAGCTCTTTGTATTTCTCCGCATGTACCCACGTCCTATGAGCCTGGTGCATTGCCCAGTATGCAGCATTCTTACGTTCAGTCGCTAGTTTGCACTCATCATCAAACCAGTCGCTCCGAGCTCTACGCCTACTGCCTAAAATGGAGTTGGCAGTACTAATGACAGTATTCTTAAGCCGTGTCCATTTTTCTTCTACGCCTGACATTCTGGCCCTAGGACTTACTCTCGCTCCGACGAACTCTTCGAGGGCGAGTTCTAGCCCATGACCAAATGTGTTACTGGTATTCTCATTGCGTAAGGCAGCCGTGTTGATTCGAACCTGATCGGTGGATGCAATACGTCTCCGTAAGGCAATCCGCGTTCGGAAAACTATAGCAACAAGATAGTGATCCGAGTCGACGTTGGCACCTCGGTACGTTCGTACCGTCATCAGGCTCGTAGAGTAGCGGCATTGACACGTGGTCAATTTGGTTGCGAGTAGCTCCATCAGGTGATACGCAGGTTTGTGTTGAAGTGGTAGACTGGCTTTGTGGGTATCTTTTCGCGGAAACCTGGTACTTGCAACTACCAATTTTTTTGATACTGCCAGTTTGATTTTTCGTAGGCCATTAGTGTTCTCATGCAAACTATGGGAACCTGCGTAGTGCCTGAAAACCGGCTCCCGACCTATTTTCGCATTCAAATCACCAAGAACGATTTTCACATCATATCTTGGGCAGGCATTGAAGGCCCGTTCGACGTTATCGTAGTATTCTTCCTTTTCGTCATCTGGGGAGTCCTCTGTAGGTCCGTGAATGTTTATGATGCTTATGTTCTTAAACTTGCCTCGCACGCGAAGAGTGCGTAGCCTTTCGTTTATTGCATTTAAGCCGACAATGGCAGGCTTCAGTTTTTGGCTGACTAGGAAGCCTACCCCGAGCACATGACAGTTGTAATAAATGGCATACTTGTTTTTTTGAATAACACCACTCGCCGTCCATCGTATTTCTTGCAATGCTGTTATGTCAGCCTTATATTCGGACAGGGCATCGGCTAGCTACTGTGCAGCTCGAGCTCTCTATAGTGAGCGGACGTTCCATAAGAAAATTCTCAAATCGTTTAGCCATTTTCGTTTCCGTGGTCGTCGTCGTGTACCCGGTCCATATCCGAGGCTTATTAAATTTTCCATAATAATTTATTTTGACGGGCAAAGTTATTAGTCCTGCGCCAACCTTTCGTTAGCTATCCAGGGGTATAACGTGGAGACTGCATGTCAGCTTGGATTGAACAGGGACAAGGATCGTCCTGGCCTTCGCCGAGTTGAAAGCAATCAGTGACTTTGCCCTGTATGCTCGCTCCCATCCCCCCGCTGCTATATTTCGGCGCATTCACAATTGATAGTATAGTTCGATGTTGTTTATCTTTTCATATAGACCGGGACTCTGTGGTGGCAGCATGATGCTACTTAACTTTTCTTTTCTGTCATATATTCATATAAGATCATCGCGGTTACTTCAAGTCCCAACGTGCGAAACACCAGAATGCTTTTCTGCAGTCGAACGACGCTTATGCCGAAAGCATCTAATCACATTTTCCATCGCTGCAAGTGGTAAAACTACAAGACCAATGAGTATTTAATAGCACGTAATTTGTACTCTTTTCTTTGTGGTTGTAGTTTTAAAGTAGAAATGTTCAAAACAATTATTTAATTATACGAGTATTATAAAATACTGTTTTTGTTACATTGCTTCCTTCCGCGTGGTTCTTCCTGTACTTACTCACCACAAGCCGTTTTACAAGCTTGCAATCCCCCTTTAAATATATACACTACCACTTCATTACGCTGTTTTCAAAAACCTTGTAGTTCCTTTAATATACGAGGGCCGGGCGGTAAGTACAATACAGGACCTTACATCACAAAATCCCAAAAGGTTCTTCTGTTTAAAAGGCTGTCTTTGATGAACCGTACCACGCAGCAACTTGATACTCTAACAGTATTATTGAAAAGGCTCATGTTTATGGACAACGTTACCCGTTACATACTAACAGTTCTCTCTCTCTCTCTCTCTCTCTCTCTCTCTCTCTCTCTCTCTCTCTCTCTCTCTCTCTGACCTAGGCCAGAGCCTAGGTCATAGCCCTCTTAGTTATAAAAATGCTATAGCGACCTTAGAAGATCCAGTAACTGGGAGCAGATAAAAACATTTGTTTTCATACCTTTTTTTTACAAAAATCTGAAAAACGTATACTAATTAAAAGCTAAAATTAACAACATTAAAGACAATAGAACATATTTGCGAAGTCCATAAAAATGAAATGTATCTTGTTTATCTATACTTGCTTTTCTCTTTAAAGGGTTGACAAACCAAATTCCCAATTTAGTCAAGCGCTATAGATAAGATAGTGTTTAATCAAACTAAATTAAATAAATGAATTTAGCGATTCGTGTTGTGTTTCTCGTCTTTATATTTCCGGTTTTACACGATGGTCCTATTAATTTCGGGTTATCAGATAAATGAATTGGATACACACTTATGATGAATGACTCGTTGAAAAATAAGCCGACCACCCAAACATCAATTAAAATTTGAAGAAAAAAAATGTACGAAAAACGGTTATTAATTCATGGTGGATATTTTTGCCAACGATAAAAAATAAATAATTAATATTTTTACCTCAGATAGCCGTCCAATTTTGATATGTAATAAAAAAATAACGTCTAACCGAGGCGGGATAACGCCTTATAAAATGCTCATCGAATCACATATCATCATTATTCGTGACCAGTTCGAGTTTGAATAAGTCTTCAAGCCTCCGTTAAAGATGAGACGTAAGTAGCTTTATTAATCTGATCAACTGAATAAATCTTTGTGATTTCAGTAACGCTTGCTATTGCACTGTTTGGAATGCTAGCAGGCCTGTTCTGCCTCAGTGCCCCAGTAAAAGGTTTCGACGTACCTACTATACCCACAGCTCCACCAACACCTCCTAATATCGATTCAACCACACTGTCTACCCCAGCAGGACCTCCTTTACCACCATCTACCCCTCCGACGCCGTACCTAAACCTCAGTACTACTAGCGCCCCGGCATAATACCGTTCATGGAATACTCCCTTCGAATACATAAAAAAATTTAGATGGGACCCCGTCGTATTGAAGACAACCTCTGCTTCAATATTATACATCTATAATTAAACTTCTCAACAAACTTTTCTTCGCAGTGGTTTGAAATCTATAAATTTTCTTCTTACTTTGTAAAAACACAGTATTGTATATAAATAAACTAAATAGCAACTAATTTCCTGGAACCTTTATAAATACATATGATACAATCCTTCGTTAGCCGAAACACACAGATGCGAAATGTTTGCCTATGTTTCTATGTAGGTACAATTTTCTGGCATCGATGTTTTTCTTTTATTCGGCAAGAGCGTTGGTGTTTTCAGAAGCCGAGCCGACACCGACTTATGGCAGATTTTTACAAACAAAACCGCCACGTACCAATATACGTTTCCTTGACGTCCGGCAAGCCTTCTGTTTAATAGGAAGGGTAGAGTTTATGGCTTACTTTCGTCGTCGCGTAGCATTCGGGACATTATTGACATCACATATTGCTTTCCAAGCTTTTTTGACTTTAACTTAAAAATCGTTATTTCTACCAGAGTTCCGTCTCGTGTGTCACACCAATTCATGTACTCTATCTGCACACGTTCTGCACTTTCAATCTTGTCTTCACACTACAAGCTGTATTGCTGGTTGGCGTACTTACAATTTCGCCACTACTACCGAAAACACCGATGTTCTGATATCAACTGAGTTAAATGACAGTCCAACTCACCCATACTTTTATGTCAGGTATCCTGGCTTGCGTTTATCTTTCTTTTGGGAAGTATTCCAGCTTTGTTGTCATTCCTTTTCACGAAACTTCTCCATTTTGGATGTGCTTCCGCAAACGATCTTCTTGTGGGGTAAATGTGTGGGGGTTCTCTATACCACATGGAGAACCAACCCACAATGCCAACCAATCTTGGCCGCTAACAGCGCGTCACCCTACCCTAACCTGTAACCCATTTCAAAACATGCAAAAACAAATACCAATCTGCAAGCGCATCCGTCCCGAACTTGCAAGAATCCATCTCCCAATCTGCAATGAAAGGCATTTCCCAAAACTCCCAACAGAATACAATTCAATAGAATACATTCTAAATCACCTCCCTCAATTACATCACCCCACATATAATATTTCCTGAAATTGCTTCGGTCAATTCTTTACTTAATTCATATTCCCTCCTTGCGACCAAGCAATCTTAATTTCCCCAAAATTCGTACGTTGTAATAAAACGCATATTCAAACGTACAACGGAACATTAACCATCACCACCAACTATACCGAGCCGCATACATTTTCCCGAAATTATTTCGATTAATATCTTATCTAAACGATATTCCTTGCTTGCACCCAAGCAATTCCAATTTCCCCCGAAAACCACCGGTTCATTTCCTCCTTAAATCATACTTCTCGTCTGCGACCAAGCGACAGCTAATTTCCACGAAACGATCACAACGATCAAGACCCTTGATCATACTTGACTATGCCAATTTCAAAATCCAACTCAGCTTATACGGCGAGGATTCGCTGGAACTGAATTCCTATGCAAGCATAGCAACTCTTCTCGAAATTCCTCGTAAGTGGCAGTGAGTTTATTTTAGCTATTACTCCACTGCCACGGCGCGATAAACTTTTTCCTTCCAATAATTAGTCAGTCGAGTTTTAACAACCAATCGAGAAGGGTCCGGATTCTATGCTCGGGGAGCGCGGTCGGGTGTCTTAAGCATTTCACGTTTGAAATTTAAACACCATATCTTAACAGAACAGTTGCATTTAAACACCATAGCTTAACAGAACAGAAATAGAAACCGAGTGTCTTGAGCATTTTACGTTTGCCCGTTGCGTTTAAACATCACCACTAACAAAATAAAAATAGAAACAATGACATTTCGGAGCTTGACCATAATTTCTCCGCTACGCGCGCTCGCCCGTCGCACATAAGCATTAGCTTAACAAAAACAAAAGTAGAAACAGTGACATTTCAGAGCTCGACCACCATCTCTCCGCTACGCGCGTTTGTCCGTTGCGTATAAACACTAGTTTAACAAAAAATAAAAATAGAAACAGTGACATTTTATAGCCCGACCACCATTTCCCCGGTACGTGTGTTTGTTCGTTGTGTTTGGACGGTAGTTTACCAAATAAAAAGGGAGGAAAACATTGTCATAACCAAGGTATATTACAACTAATAAATGAAACCCAATTGCAATTAATTAAAGAACCCTTTTACTACAAACCATTCAGCGTGTTTTATTTTACATTTTGGCGAACAGTGTTCGGAGTAACATCGGTGTGAATTTACTGAACCCACGCCCGTGCAGGCGTAAGAGTTGAAAACCCCACAAATGCAAGAACCGTTGGAAAAGGAGCGGCTTCTTTAGCTATGAAATGGGTTTCATTCGGCAATGTGCCCTTGATATCGATCGAAAATACTGTATACTCTTTAAGATGAGTCTATGTGCCGAATTTATTAGCCACATACTCCGCACCACCATATGCGCGCTATGTACATTACAGTGAAGGTATTGATGGTTGTTAATATCACCTCAATCAACATATCCTACAAGTCCTGGAATGTCATACGCTAAGGTTGTCAAGGATTCCCATAACATGACAAAACATCACCAATTCAACTGTAACGATCTTAATCTGGACATCGCAGGACACATAAGTAGCTTACAGAAGATGCTGCCCACGCAGAAGCACAGCTCCTAAATAGAAAAAAAGGTCAGATTTGATCTCTTATAACTTCACATATCCTTTCCCTTAATGGATAATTTAACCATAATTTCCCTCAATGCAGAGTCCATATATTCCAATATTCGCAGACAACACCTCCGATTGTTCGTTGACAAGGTTTCTCCAGATATCCTCCTCCTCTCAGAAACGTGGCATAAACCAAACTCCCGAGTATCTATCCCTAATTATACACTTGTTTCTAACCCACGCACCACTGGACCTCGTGGAAGTACTGTAATTCTAATACACAAAAAATTCCAAACTTCTGAAATTAGGTTCACCAATATAAATAGTACACGGCAATTAAAATCTATTGCAAAAGCAACAAAGTGCTTGTACTGTCGTCCGTATACATTCACCCTTCTCAGGAACCAACTTCCCTAGTTCCGACATCACTGAGATAATCCAACAGTCTCTACCTGCACCTTTCATAATAGGAGGAGACTGGAATGCTCGGCATACTTCATTTAACGACACTAAGTGCAATAAATATGGTTGCCAACTTCTAGCACTCCTTCAACTCCATCCATATATCTATCCGGACTGTCCATTACAGCCAACACGTATCTCCAATTCAACTAAATCAACAATAGATTTTTTCCAAAAATCCGTAGACGTCTACTCACCTAACACCCCTACAGTATTCTTCGAATTCCCATCCGATCATTGATCCGTCTACACCACTGTCCGATCCCGAATTTCTCCAGGACAAACTGGAAGAGAGTTGTGGGGGTTCTCTATACCACATGGAGAACCAACCCACAATTTCATACCTTATTTCGATCGCTTTCAGCGTGTCATTTCTACCCTTCTTCCCCTTATAAGCTATTCCATCTGTAAATCATGTTAAACGGACGCATAGCTAAACTCATTATCCTATGCAGATAATGCATAATTGAATTTAGCTACCTTTTCGCCATACGGCAACCCCATTTCGCTAACCCATGAGATTTTCACCGGAAATCGCTTTATGTCGGTTAGCAACGGCAAAGTCTGATCAAACGACGCGGTTGCATAATCATGTAAGCAATGGGGAAATTATCAAAGCATTTAATTTAGTTCCCATGATCAGATTTCCCTAGCGAATTCGGCATCCTATTCACTTTCTCCAGACACTCCATTAGCTGGGGATCAATGCTCTCTTTTCGCAGGTGAATAGCACCAGCTAAATTTTGCTCTCCTTCACAGTTCTGTCTTCCTACAGTTCAATGCACTCTGAGATCACCATATTCACCGAATTAGGTCAATGGGTTATCCTCAGAGCTGTATTGATTCATCCACACACAACCAAACCCACCCCGAAATCATTGCGCATTGTTTCTGTTCTCTCATTCTCCCATGTTCGTCGACCATCGAATTAACCGATGTATTCACCACACATCGACGGGCGTGGCAATGAGAGAGCAGAAGTATAATCTCATTCGGTTGTCCTGTGTGCAAAAATTAAATTACCCATCTTCATCCCTTTTTCAGTCAGTCGTTATTCAACTACCGCAGCGTGTGCACGCTGGTGCATACGCTCGAGCCACAAGTTTTGGAGAAAATCTGATTAACAATTAAAACATTATTTACGAATGGAGACGTACCATGAAATCAATCGTGAGTTAATACTTAATAACCAAGAACTCCGTAGAGCACTAGCTAAATAGAAACACGAAATTTTCTATTTAAATTCGTTGCTTATAGAGCAACGAGAAAAATATTCTCGGCTGAAGAATCGTATTGTTGCTGAACTACAAAAAAGTTACAAGTGTATAATTACGAGATGTATTTCAAGAAGAGTTTACAGGAGACAATTCTCCACCCCAAACTGATGGGTCTGTGGCACAAAGTTAAAGCAAATAAAAGAAATACTAAAACAATTAAACTACACAACAGTGAATTTCATTTCTTATCTTTTCTTTCTGTGCTTACTTTTGGTGACAATATTTCGTCGAAACAACTCGATGGGGATTCCAGTGAACCGCGTGCCATACGTTGGCACATCAACTCGTACCCCACAAAGTCAATAGGGACATTGCTGCCAGTTTTACAGACTATACTTTGCCAGAGACCTCAAACCTACTCCCTGCTGAAATTGATCAAGCAGCCTTAAGAATAGAGCAAATACTAAAAAATGCCCTCTTCAGCCCCACACCTACATCGATCCCTCATAATCACCTAGGAAAACCTTTACCCAACATCCTTACAAAACTGTTACCCGTAAAAAAACAGCTTAGACGAAAACTACATAGCAGTTACTCCCCTTTTATTAAAAATCAAATCCACCTCTTGACTACCCTGATAAATGGATAACTAAAACAATTTCCCGACCGGGCTTATACGTCTATCATCATCATCATCGGCACTACAACCGGGAACCGGTCTTGGCCTTATTTAGCAAGTCCTGGGGCTTGTTAAATTTTCCATAATGATTTGCTTTTTCCGGGCAAGGTTATTAGTCTTGCGCCGGGGGCTACCCGACGGGGAATCGAACCCCGGTCTCCCGCGTGACAGGCGGATATACTAACCACTGTACTATCGAGGAGCCTTACACGTCTATACTTAACAATATTAAACCCAATCGTGATTTATTCAAAAATATCAACAGACTAACGGGGCGAAAATACAAACCCCGAATCGATTATATTATCAAGCCTACTAACAATCGCCCAGTCCAATCAGATATTGACATAGCAAACTGTCTAGCTAATCACTTTTATAAAATCCATCAACAAAACGACTCCCTCTCAGTCTCCAATTTTCATGTCACCGTAAACGACTACAACTCACGCACAATGACCCTATCCTTCACCCCTTTCATCGCGGAATTCAACGAAACAAACAAAGCGTCTCATCCACTGGATAATGCGACATTCCTAACAGCAGGCGAATTATCTGAATTTATAACATCACCCAACAATAAAAAGGCGACAGGCTTAGATGGAATTCCAAACCTTCTTTACAAAAGACTTCTCCCTTCGAATCTAGACCCTATTCTCGTTCTGCTCAAGGCAATATTAACGTATCACATTTCCCAGACAACTGGAAAACCACGGTTATAGTCCCTATCAATAAGTCCAGTCCTTCCAACAACACCAGCAACTATCTTCCGATGTCGTTATTAAACACATTAAGCAAGATACTAGAATGCAAGATATATCGAAATTTCCTTTCATTTGCTAATGACAACGCTATTATCCCAAAATCCCAGTTTGGCTTTCGCTCACAACACTCCACCTGTCATGCTCTGTTAAAACTAACGCATGATGTCGCAACTAATCTTCAAAACCAAAGCCCGACGGTCTGCATCTCTCTCGACATATCTAAAGCATTCCACTGTGTTTGGATCTCAGGGCTGCTTTACAAGCTGCACTATATAATTGGATTAAACACCCACACCACCAAACTTCTCACTTTTTACCTCTCAGGTTGAAAATTCATTGTCAAAATAAATTCTTCTCTCTCCCAATCGTATAATATAACCGCAGGGGTTCCGCAGGGTTTAATTCTTAGACCACTTTTATACCTTTTTTTTTTTTTTTTTATTAGACTTCTCTCGGGAGAGGCGAACCTATAGCGTCGAGTGGGCGCCCCGAGATGCCATCAAATAACTGTTGCAGTTCTTTTTGAACAGTTGCTGGTTGTAACGCTCCGGGAACACTCGCGTGGGAAGGTAGTTCCACAGCTTCCCCGTTCTGTAACGGAACTAGTTCTGATACAGCGATGTTCGCGCTGTCGGGAGATGAACCACAAATGTGTGCGATCCGTCGGATTGTCTTGTGGAGCGCATATAGACCGAATTGTGTGGAACAATACCAAGAATCTCCGAAGAACAGCACCCGTGATAATATATGTAAAACAGACAGAGGTCGGCCACGCGCCTTCGATGTGATAGCGACTGTAGTCCCGACGGCAGCGCCGAGTCCCCGATCAGGCGGATCGCTCGTCTCTGTATGCTCTCAAGTAGGTCGAGGGTATGTTTAGGAGCCGAGCTCCAAACATGAGAGCAATATTCGAGCGCGGGTCTAATTTGAGATTTATATAGGAGAAGAAGTTGGGCCGGAGTAAAGTATTTCTTGGCTCTAAAAAGATAACTCAGTTTTCCTGGGGCTGATCTGGCGATACCCGATACGTGTTTATGCCATGATACATTCCCACAGACCGTGACGCCGAGCAATTTCAAGCTTTCCCCAGCCTCGAGGGCCCGGCCACTCATCATCAGCTGTGGAACCGATGATCCAGTTTTCTTTGTGAATATTGTATACTGGGTCTTCGTTGTGTTGAAGTCGACAAGATTGGCCTTTCCCCACTGCAGGACTTTATCTAGATCCTGGTTCAGAGAGTCAATCTGTCTACATCTCAGCTGGTGCGACGTAGATGCACCAATCGGCCGATCACTCGAAAAGGAGGAAACAAGCGTACTATCATCCGCAAAACTGAACACTTTGTTATGCGTTGTCTCCAACAAATCATTTATGTGAAGCAAGAACAAGGTTGGAGCCAAAATAGAACCTTGGGGCACCCCCGAATTAACAGGATACAGATCCGAACAACGCCGTCCACAACAACCCGGATCGATCGATTCTCGAGGAAACTCCTCGTCCAGTCGCAAAGCTGTTGAGAAAGTCCATATGAACGGAGTTTGCTCAGCAATGCCCCGTGCCAGACGCGGTCAAAAGCCTTGGAGATATCTAATGCGACCGCCCTTGACTCACCATGCCGTTCAATCGCAGATGTCCATATATCGGTTATAAGTGTCAAAAAGTCTCCTGTGGACCGCCTGCCACGGAATCCGTATTGACGATCATTCAGAAGACCGTTGCACTCCAAATACTTAACCAACTCTGTATTGATGACTTTTTCCATTACCTTAGATAAAATAGACAGTAATGCTATCAGACGGTAATTTTGTGGGAGACACTTTTTTCCCGTCTTTGGGATTGGCTGAACTCGAGCGATCTTCCAGCAGGCAGGAAAGGTCCGCCGTGCATAAGATAAGCGGAAGAGTCTGCCAAGAACCGGCGATAGTTCTGGAGCACAGTTCTTAAGGACTATTGCTGGTATTCCGTCCGGGCCGGTTACCTTCCTACAATCCAATTCACGTAGAATGCGTTGAATAGTGCGCGGACGAAATCTCGCATCCCGCATGA
This sequence comes from Microdon myrmicae, assembly GCA_963931805.1. Lineage (NCBI taxonomy): Eukaryota > Metazoa > Arthropoda > Insecta > Diptera > Syrphidae > Microdon > Microdon myrmicae. The sequence continues at coordinate 31,142,093 of OZ007499.1, forward strand.
AAGACTGTACCGGCGAGATCACAGGTGGCTCCAAAAGGCCGGGATCGAGGTTTGAATTCGCGGAAAAATAAATTCGCGAACACATTAGCTTTATCCTTTGGATTCGTGACTAATGTCCCGCTGTCTGTCACCAACGGAGGGAAAGAAGAGGAAGCAAAGTTACTGCTGACAGCCTTTGCCATTGACCAGAAGGAGCACGAACCAGTTGGGCACCGAAGGAGCTTATTGATCACCCTGTCGTTGTGAGCCTTCTTCGCGGTATCAATCGCCTGGTTGCACGCGTTTCTGATTCTAACAAAATTCGTTCTGTTAACATCGGTGGGATTGGAGCGCCATTGCTTAAAAGCTCTATTTTTTCCTGCTGTAATCAGCTCGCATTTTTTATCAAACCAAGGTTTATCAGACGAACTTCGTTTGATGAAATGTGGAATATACATTTCCATCCCCAGAAGAAAATTCTCCGATACCGACTCCGCGCAAGCGTTAACATCGGAGTTTCCGAAGCACACCTCCGACCATGGAAAGGATGCGAAGAAATCTCGCATATCGTCCCAGTTAGCAGCCCCATACTTCCATACATGGCGAATCTGCCTAGACCGGTTATTCGCTTGGTATGCAAGTGCTTGCGCGACAGATACCAAGCAGTGATCTGAGTTTCCCAGTGGCGCAGAAACCTCTACGGTATAAATACTCGATTCGGATGTCAAAAACAGATCCAGGGTGTTCCCATAAACGCCTCGGGCATCCGGTACTCGCGTTGGCTCCCCCACGAATTGAGTCAAGTTGTGGCTTACAGCAAACATCTCCGCCAGCCTCCCAGCCTCGTCGGTTATGTTAGAATGTAACAACCAGTCGGAATTGTGCACATTAAAATCGCCATGGACAATAATTTCAGAAGTTGGGTGGTTGATCTGTATCCAGTCGACGGTATATGAAAGATGTTCGAAAAATGTCGCCGGTCGATCGTCATTCGGGGAGCGGTAAAGACAACAAAGAAATTTAACGGAATTCCTCAGCACGACCCTCAACCATATGATGTCCATATTATTGGGCTCCAACGCCTCCATCCTCTGGCAAGCCAGATCGGACCGTGCAAAGACTCAGACTCCGCCCTTAAAACGGAATCTCGAATGTAAGTCGTATCCTGAGCAACGAAGATATGTCGAATCAGTTGACGAATCGACCTGGGTCTCAGTTAGGGCAAGGATATCAGGTTTCGTTGTTTGCAAATATTGGTGGACGGCGTTTACATTAGTATTGGTGAAACCGATGCCCCTGATGTTACAAAATGCCGTCACCAGTCGGGCGTGGGCCGAGGCTCGAGAGCTAGCCCGGTTATGCGATGACGAACCTCTCAAAGTTCCATTATTTATCATTATATCTGCATGATGTTCCCCCTGACATAGTCCCCCCCGGAGATCCGAATGGGAGACTAGTTTACCTCCGGAATTCTTTATATCAGAAGACACCATCATGACTTATCCCCGCGTCAGTCCGGGCCATCAGCCACACATCCGAAACACCGTCGAAGATTTCTCTCGGCGATATCGCGGAATGTACAGCGTGACGGGGTGGTATCTCACCTTGGGACCGACTACCACCTAACCAACCTTTTCTCGAACCGGTCCATCAGCCAAGCTCCGAAAGATGGCCAGGGATTTCTCCCGACCATTTCACGGAGCCTAAAGCTTGATGGGGTGGTATTTCACCGGGCGCACAGAGCGTTGCGACCCCGGCTACCACTCGGCCTTTAGTCGTCTCTTACGACAAGCTGGCCTAGCTGTGAGTATATTCTAACGCCCTACTCACACCTCCTCTATAGTTCAGACATACCGTAGCCTCAATTACCCAATACCGTAATGTTGAATTACGCTGATGACACCATAGTCTACTCCTGCAGGAAGTTTGTAAAAGAGGCAAGAAACTGCATTAATAACTTCCTCCCAAATCTATCAACACACTTCAATAAATGGAAAATTCGCCTAAATCCTGATAAAACCCAACTTATAGTGTTTAAGGGTAAAAATGAGCATTGCACAAACAACACAAGGCGCACCCACAACAAAATTAGACTCAAACTAAATAACACCCAGATAAAACCTCCTAAAACTTTAAAATATCTGGGAATAACCTTTTGCAATGACCTTTCATTCTCCACCCACATTAAAAATGCTTTACGTAAACCCACAATACAACTGAATCTCTGTATAAAAGTGATGTGGAAACCCAACTGTCTCTCCCACAAAGTCAAACTGCTCATCTATGAACATATAATCAGATCCACACTCACATATGCGTGTCCACTGTGGTATCATATAACACCAGCTCAATTGGAGAAGGTACGCACTTTCGAAAGGAAATGCTTCAAGCTGGTCACTGGTCTCAACCGACAAGCCAACTCTTACAAATTTTATAATAACAGCTTGCTATACAAAGCCGCTAATATTGACCGCCTCGATAGACGCTTCCCATAATAACTTCACTACTACCAACTCCTCTAGATAACACAGCTCACCACTAAGCTATTTTATAGAAGAACTAGATGATATTGCATGTCCTTCTGTGGCGATCCTCGTAGACACAAACGAACACGCAACCATGATGAAGCACTGCATAAAAACGAATCGGAAATTAGAGTTGAGTAAAAACTATTGAACATAACATTCCACACCTTAAGTAGCGAGTTGAAACATCCACATGACCGTTATTTGATGCGTTGATAACTAAAGCACTAATTTTATACAAAATAGACTAAATAGACAATAGAATTTGAGACAAAATTAAAATTCACAATCACATCGTGACAATGGAGACAAACTGAATTTTGGTTGGACCTTTAATTTACAGTCAATCAGACCAGTACACTGGTGAAAATGAGAAACAGTTCATTAGATGGGTAATTCGTGATTCGTGAGTGATTGTCAGCTCAAATTAATAGTTAGTTCTAAGATGAATAAATAAAGTAGATACTTCTATACCACATTGTGAATATTCTTTTATACCACAATAAGATGAATTAATAAGTTGAATATTCCTATAGCCCATTGGGAGTGGTTCATTTATACCACAGTATCTATATTTATGGCAATTGCTCCAAGACAACCTAGTCTTACGAAAAGCCACATATCACCAAGCCGGTAGAAACAGCACCCTTGCTTTCACAACAACTCCAATAAAAAATCTATTGAGTGAAGCTGGACTTCCAACAATCGAGGAACGAGTTCAAACGATATCCGCAAAACTTTTAGTTAAACTAGCGATTTCGAGAAACTCCATCATCGAAGAATATATTAAACTAACGCTAGGGTACAAAGACCGTAACCGAATTCCATTTGCAATTACCAGGATAATAGATAAAACCACTCAAGTAAAATTAGAAATTAAGCAAATTTTAAGATTTCCTCAACCCATCCGTCATGGCTCCTAAATTAAACAAAGTTCAAATCACAACCCCCACGCTCAACTAACTACCAACCCCGATCATTGCACCCGGCAAACATGTTTAAGGTGGATGTATGTAAATCTGCTGCTTTATGCCAAATCAAACCTTGAGCGAGGAGATAACATTTCTAGATCGTTATGGTTTGGTATCCAAATGAAAAAGTTTCCACACAAAATGATTGGATATTAGTATTTCCATTCTCCAGAAGATGGCCGCACTTTCTTTAGTTAAAAGTTGAAACTTTCTCAAACTTCGAATACGTCTAAAAACCCACGAACAGCACCCTGTTTCGGAAAATAAAATCTCTTATAGTCTTTAACTTCGTGTTGACAAAGTTTCCTTCCAGGGTTCGTGTCTGTGCCAAATTAAAGTTAGTTTGCGGATTGTTTTATTTTCTCTTGTCATTTGTAGGCAGTTGAGATTTGAATTGATCACGTCGGAAAAAATGATTATAAACAAAATCTAAATTGATTTCAGTACGTAGGATTATAATAAAATCAATAACACATTTATCGAATAGGCAACCAAGGCTTTCGGCAAGAACTCCGCGGCTTTACCGCTATGTAACGGAACGAATTTTGATGCAGATATGTCCGCGTCGCCGGGAGATGAACCACAAATTGGTGCGACCCGTCGGGTTGTCTCGTGGAGCGCCTATAAACCAAATTGCACAGAACAGTACCACGAATCTCCGATAATATCTGTAAAACAGGCAGAGGTCAGCTATGCGCCTTCGATATGATACTGACTGTAGTCTCGACGTCAGCGCCGTGTCTCCGATCAGGCGGATCGCTCGTCTCTGAATGCTCTCAACTAGGTTGGCGGTATGCTTAGTAGCAAAGCTTCAAACATGACAGCAACATTCGAGCACCGGTCTAATTTGGGATTTATACAGGAGAAAAAGTTGGACCACGGTAAAATATTTCTTGACTCTAAAAAGATAACTTTGTTTTCCAGGGGCAGACCTGGCAATGCTTAACACCTGTTTACACTACGATACATTCCCGCAGACCGTGACGTGGAGCAATTTAAAGTTTTCCTGGGCCTGGCCATTCATCATTAGCTGTGGAATCGATGCTTCAATTTTCTTTGATGAGAATGTTGTATACTGTGTCTTCGTTGCATTGAAGTCGACGAGATTGGCCTTTCCCCACTCCAGGCCCTTATTCAGATCCCGATTCAGGAAGTCAATTTAGGTACATCTCAGCTGATGCGACGTTCGTTTACCAATCGGCCGATCACTCGAAAAGAGGAAATAAGCGTACTATCAACAGAAAAACTGAACACTTTGTTATCCATTGGCTCCAACAAATCATTTATGTGAAGCAAAAATTAAGTTGGAGCCAAAATAGAACTTTGAGGGACACCGGAATTAACAAGATATAGATTCGGAGACTCGCCGTTTACAACAACCCGGATCGATCGATTTTCGAGGAAGTTCTTCGTCCCATCACAAAGTTGCTGGGAAAGTCCATATGAACGAAGTTTGCCCAGCAATGCACCGTGCCAGACGCCGTCAAAAACCTTGGAAATATCCAATGCGACCGCGCTTGCCTGGTTACAGTCCAGTCCACGTAGAATGCGTTGAATAGTACGCGGACGGAACCTCTCATCCCACATCGATGACTGTACCGGCGCGATCACAGGTGGCTCCAAAAGGCCGGCATCGGGGTTTGAGTTAGCGGAAAATAAATTCGCGAACATATTAGCTTCATTCTTTGAATTTGTGACTAACGTCCCGCTGCCCGCACTAACGGGGGAAGAGGGGAGGAAGCGAAGTTACTGCTATCAGCCCTTGCCATTGACCAGAATGGACGCGAACCAGTTGGGCACTCAACGAGTGCACTCTGTCGTTGTGGGCATTCTTCGCGGTATCAATTGTCTAGTTACACGCGATTCTGATTCTATCAAAATTCGTTCTGTTAACCTCGCTGGGATTGGAGCGCCATTATTTAAAAGCTGTAATTTTTGCCGCTGTAATTAGTTCGCATTTTTTATCAAACCGAGGTTTATCTGATGAATTTCGTTTGATGGAATCCGGAATGTAAATCTCTATCCCCAGAAGAATAAACTCTGTGACCGAATCCACACATGCGTTGGCATCGGAGTCTCCAAATCACACCTCCAGCCACGGAACGGATGCGAAGAAATCTCGCAAATCGTCCCAGTTATCAGCCCATGCCACCATACTTGGTGAAGCTTCTTAGATCTGTTATTCGTTTGAAATGCAAGTGACTGCGTGACCGATACCAAGCAGTGATCTGTGTTTCACAGTGGCTCAGCATACACCGCGGTATAAACGCTCGGCTCGGATGTCAAAAAAAGATACAGGATGTTCGCATAATCACCTCGAGTGTCCGGCATTCGCGTAAATTCCTCCACGAGTTGAGTAAGGTTACAGCTAACAGCGAACATCCCACTAACCTCCCAGCCTGGTCGGTTCTGTTAGAATGTTGTGTACATTAAAATCGCCAGGGGCGACAATTTCAGAAGCCGGTTGTTTGAACTGTATCCAGTGGACGGTACGTGAAAGATGTTCGAAAAATGTCGATGGTCGATCGTCATTCGGGGAGCGGTAAGGACAACAAAGAAATTTGACAGTATTCCTCAGCCCTTCAACCACATGATGTTCAAGTTATTGATTTCTAACACCTCTATCTTGTGGCAAGCCATAAAATGGAATCTCAAACGCAAGTCGTATCCTATGCAACGAATATATGTCGAATCAGTTGATGTATCGACCTGAGTTTCAGTTAAGGCAAGGATATCAGGTTTCGCCTTTTGCAAATATTGGTGGACGGCGTTTACATTCGTGTTGGTTAAACCAATGCCCCTGATGTTACAAACTGCCAATATCAGTCGAAAGTCGTCAGAGTATCGAGAACGAACCTGACTACGCGTACACAACTCATAATCATAAATCCACATTTCAAAAACAAAATCTATATCAGGGACGTAAGTAAATGACTCTAGGTGAGTGTCCAGAGATGGGAAATCTAATGAGATTACAAAAGGAATTTATAGAAAAAAACGTTATAACTAAAATTGAAGGAGGAAAAGTATTCAGTAAAATGTACATCAAAACCCATTTATATATAGATATATCGCACTACACTGCGAGCAGGAGTGTGGCGTTTGTAATAGATACACACGACTAATTGTGAAGAACAATACCACCGAACAGCAAATTGAAGGAGGAAAAGTATTCAGTAAAATGTACATCAAAACCCATTTATATATAGATATATCGCACTACACTGCGAGCAGGAGTGTAGCGTTTGTAACAGATACACACGACTAATAGTGAAGAACAATACCACCGAACAGACAAGTCGAAAAGTTAGAGCAGATCCGTTAAAGCCGTATACCATAGCAATAACATATATACCATCCTACTCTCCTAACACGAAAACCTTTTCCCTTACCAGATCCCCCCACACGTCGGTCATTGTGAGAGCATCTCCATCACCTCTTATCGCAACTTCATTTCACCCTATCGCAACTTCAAGTTTCATTCGACGCGCTTTCGCCCCTAGGGGTAAGCATTACTCAGCAAACGATAAACTCGTCTTATTCTCGCTACACGCTTCCTAAACTGAGAAATAAAAACACTAATGAAAATATTCGTCTCTTCCTGGCCTATATCCTTCTCCCCCGTCAAGATCACACGACAATCCCTTAAGTCATCTGAATGCCGCTTTGCACTCTCGAAGTTTCGAAATAGTCGGACTTACGATAACGTCCGCATTTATCTAGCTTACCTTCACGGCAAATCTGATGCAATCTACTATGAAGGCAAAACGAAAACGAGCGTTAAGGTTTACATTCAACAGGAATGCCTTCCCACCGATTTCCCTAGCCTTCGTAATCTGTACATAAAATTCCATGAAAACTTCAGTATTCCCCCTCTTAAAGTAACAAAAGACCTCTCGGCTTTTCTCCAATACATTTGTACGAAAATGTCATCTGGTCCCCAACGCATCGAACCCGTCAAAAATAAGTTTTTGCGGCCCTAATCGGCTGCCCACCCCACTCTCTATGGGGTCTCCCAATACTCTTCAGTATCAATAACCTAGAACGGTTCCCCCTCCCCCACAGTTTTTTGCGAGGTCGATGTTCATCGTTCCTGTCCTGGCTTCCCCTCCCGAGGCGTGCTGCTCGCCATTCAAAACGGACTAACATCTTCTCTTACCACCATCTCTTCTTTTCCCAACCTCGACTATGTCGCTATAAAAATTTAACATTGCCTAAAGTCCTTGTACATCACATGCTTCTACATACCGCCTTCGTAAATTATCGAGTCATACGAACTCGCAATTGCTGCAATCGACCGCTTAACTGAGCTGAGTTCTTCCCAAGACGACATTGTAGTCCTTGGCGATTTTAACCTCCCCCATCTCCAATGGACGCTGTCCGACGATAAGTCCCACTACATCTGAAACATGTCTCTTTGTAGACAGCCTCACCGACTCTACCCTATGCCAAGTAAGCAATGTCCTAAAGCATCGGGGCAGACAACTTGACCTTGTGTTCACGGCAGACCCCGTTAATTCCTCAGTTGCCTTTAGTCCCCACCCTCTCAACTATTGACAACCACCACCCCGCGCTTTTCTTATTCTTATACCACGACTGCTCCCCCCCCCCCCCCCCCCCCCCCCCCCCACCACCAACCAATTTTCTTACAACTTCCGAAAAACCTATTTCCGCCTCATAAATGAGTACCTCAGCAATATCACACTTAACACTTAAACGACACGATATTAGTGTAGAGGTCGCTACTACCTCACTGTACACAGAAATCTACAACGCCATATCCGTATGTGTCCCCTATTCCCGACACAGGTTATCATTCTCTTCGCCCCTTTGGTATAACTGCAAACTCCGCATCCTTCGTAACAGGAGGAATAAGTTGTGGAACACTTTCCTAAATACGCGTTGTCCCCTGGACTACTCCAACTATCTCGGTTATCAATTCACTGAGCTTTACAACTCCCTCTACCACAATTACCTCACCAAAGCTCAATTCAACCTGAAATCTTTCTTCGACTTTATCAATTACAAACAGAAATCTGATGCCTATCCCAACTCTCTTTTCTTCGGCTCAACTACTACAACTGACTCCCATACCATAGCCAATCTTTTCGCGTCCTTCTTCAAACTATCCCTCACGGACGACTTTTTCGAGCCTAACTCCTCTTACTTCACTGGCCTGTCTGAATTCTCCCTTGGCTCTCTCAGCCTACTACACATTCAACAATACCATGTTATAGAAAACTGGCGCAAGACTAATGACCTTGCCCGGAAAAAAAACAAATCATTATGGAAAAAAAAATTTAACAAGCCTTAGGATTTGCTAAATAAGGCCAAGACCGGTTCCCGGTTGTAGTGCCGATGATGATGGTTATAGAAAAACTTGAACAACTGAATGACGATTTGTCCCGGGCCAGACGGACTCCCTGCTACTCTCTTAAAAAATGTTCCTCTTCTCTCTCTCCCCCCCTCGCTTCAATCTTCAATCTATCCCTTGCACAAGGTTTATTCCCTAACATTTGGAAATCCTCTTACATAACCCCCATACATAAAAAGGGGCCAAAAAAGATATATCCAATTAACGTCCCATTGCTAAGCATTCACACATTCCTAAACTGTTCGAAGGCCTTCTATTTGATGCGTTATGTTTTCGAGGCACACCAATCATCTCTCCCAACCAACACGGGTTCCTCTCCGGCCGGTTCACTACTACCAAACTTGTCGAATTCACATCCCACACACTCCTTGCCCTAGAAAACGCCGATGAAGTCGATGTAATCACTACCGACTTTAGGGAGGCTTTCGACAAAATCTCTCACAACCTCTTTCTCTTTAAGTTATCTTCCCTCGGTTTTGAACCCGTGCTGATTAAGTGCATCGCTTCCTACCTCAATTATCGAACCTCCCGCGTGCGATTTAGATCCACCATCTGCGATCCTTTTTTTTCCAACCTCAGGTGTCCCCTAGGGCAGTCGCCTTGGCCCCGTCCTATTTATTCTAACCATTAACGACATAGGCCCTAGTATCAATCACTCCTTCATTTCGCTTTACGCGGATGATACCAAAATTTTCAAGACAATCCGCTCTCCCCTAGACTCGTCACTTTTCCAATCGGATCATGACAGCTTTTCTACTTGGTGCCAAAATAACTGCCTAGAACTGAATATCAAGCAATGTATCATGCTTATCTCTTTTCTATAGGTATTAGCACAGTCGTCGCTCAACTGAACTTGGTGAACGTATTCCGCCCCATCAGACATTTTCCCACGATACCCGTCAGTCTGTGAATACGTATCATTTCACGTTGAAAGTAAACTTCAGGCGCACAAATAAGCATAGAGAGCCTTTCTTTAGCCGAACCACTCGAATGTGGAATACTTTACCTGATCATGTGTTTCCTGGTCGTTGTAATGTCCAGGCATTTAAAACAATATATATCGATACCTCCTTTCCTTATCCACTTCCTCTCCATCCGCCGACACTGGGCTCTGACAGTCAACAGTACTTCAAAATTCCCTTTTGTGTGCGCTTTAGTATACAAAATATTTCGGAGCGTTGAATCGGCGCTCTAGGTTCGCCTTTTTGAGAGAATGTTATATAGTATAAGTTAAACAAAGGAAAGCAAAAAGTGAACTGATGTTAGTAAAGTCGTCGTGTTCTTGGATGGCACAAATCTCTATTACAGAACCGAACAGAACCGAGTAGTACTTCGATTCATTGATATAATTGTGTAATGATTTATGGCGGTGCCGTAATTAACTATTTCGATAAACAGGTACGTATCCAGACCTTTTTTATATATTTAACCACACAGTTAAAATTTGGTTTGGAACTATCTTTAATATCACAAGTCTTTGTTTTCGATAACATAACAATTTGAACTACTTTTTCCACAGTATTACCATTTAGGGTTCGTAGAATTTGAACATTGAACGTATATATAAACAAACTTGGCTTTTATAGATACATTCAAGTAATTATGATTTTAGGGTATGTAATGGGTTTGAAGATAGGCTTTCGCGATCGAGTTTCAGCGGACCGTGTGCAGCTAGCTTTTTTCGATCATGATAAAACATGGGTGTTTTGTCTTTAAAACAGTTGTAAAATATTACGTTCTGGAAGCACTCGCACCACAAAGCAGTTCTCCAGCTTTCCTGTTCGAATTTTGATAAAGAAACGTGTTGAGAGATTGTGCGGGTTCTTCTAATCTACCCAAAGAACCACCCATTTATCTTAAGCAACTCCCCATCCCTCACCTAGAGATAATTAGCTTACCTAAAGTCGTAAGAGTTATGTATTCATTAGTGTGTAGAAAATCAAAGCTTAGCATCGAAAATAAAATTATAATATTTAAAACCATTTTTCAAGCTATACTCCTGTACGGGGCGCCTGTATGGTGTAATTGTGCTCGCACACACAAAATAAAATTGCAAAGGTGTCAAAATAAAATATTGAAAATGTTGCTGAATTTGCCATGGCATTATTCGACACATGAACTACATGAAAACGCCAACGTTAAACCGGTAGAGTTCCTTATTGACAAAATCAATCGAAACTTCTTCGTCAATTGTTCTTTTTCTGACAATGTTCTCGTTTCCCGTCTTGCGTTATCCTAAGTCACTACATATGTACTCTGTCTATGAAAATTATATCGAGGTCATTACTACATAAAATAACCGGAAGCTCGTGCAATATTAGTCTTAAGATTCAAATAAGGGTTTTTTATTGTAGTTTTCCCTTAATTTATTATTTGTTTTTCATTAAAATTGTGCTATTGTCGTTATATAGATTTAAGATTATAGTTGTAAAGGAATTGCTATCCTAAATCTCTTAAGTACTAGTTGTAAAATATACCATAAATGTAATTATCTACTAAATAAAAATTGAATTGAATTGAAATTAGCTTACCTGCAATCGAGCAGCGTTGAGCTACCTTCCAACATCTCTAACCCGAAATATAAACCCACGGCCAGATCATCATCTTGCCTTGGCATCAAACAAATCATATTATCCAAACCATTTCATTTTTCACGAACTATTTAGGAACTGATCGGTTCGTCTGGTCGGCAACCATGTTAATCAAACACACAGTAATCTCACAGCGTTTATTTTTCCCTACCATCCGTTGGTCCAAAGCCAAGCTGGGTAAGTTGTACGCTTGCACAGCTGCAAGCCAAATTTCCCATGATCGATCGCCTAAACCGATAACCGATTATCGAGTTGGACACGACCATAATTGGTGTCCCACGATCCGTTTTTCTAAATCAAACAATCTCCAATCCTAGCCCTTGCCATCGCGGACAAATTTTCTGTTGACTTAACATCACAGAAAAATCCATCCCTGCCTTCGGCAATACCTTCTATTGTTTACAATGGCATGGCTTTCACCAGATCATGTAAACAGCCAATGTTCCCATGTTTCATTAGCTAATGCAAACAAATGGGCATCTTAGCGCTTGCCCTTCGAAATAGCGTTTCTGTTTTTACAATACACAGAAATCTATTTCTGCATCCGGCAATAACCTCTATCGTTTACGATAGCAATGCCTGCAGCCTCTGTTACTTGTTCATCTATTTGAACAGCTGCAGGATTGATCGCTCTCCCTCACATCTACCCACCGATGCATTATCGTTGTCCGCACTTCCAGTGTATGGACACCCAACCAGATCTGCACGATCACATGGAAGTACTTCCAATCAAACCGAACCGATTCCTCATTGGCCACCACTGGAATGAAATATCGGATTTGTTTTCCACCACAGCGGAGGGGAATCCACCCCAGGGCGTCTGGCGATACGATTGACTCAACGTCTCGAAGAGTCAGATCGTAACCACCGAACCACGCACACATACCGGGGACGTTGCGTGCCGAGTTCAACAATCATCCCTCGCCGTATACACACACGACAGGAGTCAGATTATATTCTTTGAAGGGTGCGCACCTACTTTAATGAGTCACCGCGGATAGCCATTGAGAGTTCGACCGCGAGTTCCTTTTTTTTACTAAGTCGATTCTTTTCATGTGCGTCTTTTTGCCATACTGTGTCTCACCAGTATTTAGTTTCAGTAGCGATTCAGTTTGTGTAAAGAAATATAATTTAATATCGTTTTCTAAAATGAGGTGTTTCCCATTAACTTCTAATATAGTTTCCTAAAACGAAGTGTATTACACGAACTTTGAAGCAGTTATAAGAATCATTTTGGATTGTCACTGGATAAGATTTAAACGATGTGAATTCCATTAACTTTGAAGTGTTATAAAACTAATTTCAATTGACGTGTGCCTTAATACCATACGTTATATTAGAACTAAGTGCAATTTCCAACAAAAAGCATTAAATAAAGAGAACATATTAAAAAAAAACACCACAACAACAGTGCATTTTTATTTTACTCTCCTTCGGATTCCTGGATATTTGGTGGGTCGTGCACGTCGGAATAATTTTTAGAGAACTGAAGCAGTGGCAATCAGTGGTGTTGTTAGTGAACCTGCGTGGTACGCCAGCACCCCTTCTTCAACCCCCACAAGATAAATCGCAAATCGATAAAATCCCCCAGTTTAGCCTGTGGGGTGCAAATGAACCATATTCTTTGGAATGATATGGCGGAGCTCCAAAACAACAATCTCCATTATAAGGTCAGTGAAGTGCCTCAGATGTTACAATGACTGGAGCGTTGATGTTGGGACTGCATTTTGAATTAGGCGAATTGGTCGTCTCTGAATTCTTTCAAGTAAGTCGAGGATGTGCTTCGGCTGTTACCTCCAAACATGTAAGCACAGCTTGAGTGTGTGTCGAATTTGGAATTTGTAGAGGAGTAGTTGGGCCTAAATAAAATTTCCTTCACATACCAAAGTATATTTTTTATTTTCTACTTTCTTATATTTTCAATATCAGTGACATTGTCTATATAAATTAAATTTTATTTGGAGCAATCGCTTGTAGCCAGCGAAAAAAAAATCTCATCTTCTAAAAACAACCTTTATCGTGTTGTCTCTTTTATTTGTTTATGCTCACCACCGAATTTTTATTTATTGTTTAAGAGTATGTAAAAATTACTTTTTTAATCAAGCCAAAGTAAACACTATCTTATGGTATATTTTATTAGTGTATTAATTATGTAATCAGAATCGTTTTCAGGTAACGATTTTTTATTTTAAAAAATCACTCATTATCTACATTTAGTGGCAACTTCACTAAACATGATAATTTAACTATCGTACAATTGTTACTCTTAATCTAATGACTTAAGAAATAATTTAATACCCCACCGAACTTAAGTAACTGCATTTTTTCGCTATTCGGTACGACCTTATTAAAACCTTTTCTTCCGAAAAGAGCGATTATTTTTCTCATTCAGTTTAGGACCTTTGCAGTCATCGTCTAACGCTACCTTTAAATACAGTCATTAATCATTTGAAAGCATTACAGCCTATTCACTTACTTTACAAAAGTTGTGTTCCAATAATGCGACCGCCGTCCATCGTTTCTTTGGATCGTGCTGAAGGCACATTTTAATAAATTCGTGCCCTTCCTGAGACAAAGTTTCAGGGATTTCTGGTGCTTCTCCCATGCCCACTTTGAACATTATTTGAAAATTCGAATCGTACTGCGACCAAGGGCGCTTCAATTTTAATAAAAATTAATTATTCCTATATATAGTTGATTTATGTAAGGTGTCTTACCTTCCCTGAAGCCATTTCAACGACGACACACCCAACAGACCAAATGTCAGCCGACCGTCCATGGCCATCTACAGTTGATTTTGTGAAAATTTCTGGAGCCATATATGCTAAATAAAAACCAAATGCAATTACGTAAACAATCTATTTCGGTTTGTTTACATTCCGTCCGCACTGCACCATGATATTTGAAACTTCTCAGTAATATATCACTTCAGCCTCGTGGATTATAAAAGAAACAGATACCGCTTATATAAGCGTTTGCCAACCTTCTCAATATCATGACACAATGGGACGAAGTTCTCTAATCTATGCTCACCTTGTGTCCCAACATACCCTTGTAATTCTCCCGGAACAGTTGTATGAGCTTGAATCTTAACAGCAGAACCAAAGTCGCCCAACTTTAGACTGTTACTACCATCTACTAAAAATATATTAGCAGTCTTAATATCACGATGAACAATTCCATGTTTGTGCAGTTCAGCAACGCCAGATAATAATTGCGCTGTGAACCGTCTTGTTAACGCCTCAGGAAGACCACCCGACATTTCTACCAGTGATTCCAGTGTTCCTTCCGAGCACAATTCCATGAATATGAGCAGCTCCTCCTGTATTTAAGATGAGTGATTTAAATTGACAAGACGAAATGCAAACTTACCCTATGCACTTCAATTCCGTAATATCGGACCAAATTCTTGTGTTTAATTCCTTCTAAGATCTTAAGTTCCTCAGCTACGTTCTTCAAAGCTCGTGTTTCGCCAGGTTGGATTGCGATTTCTTTCATTGCCATCAGTTCGCCAGTCGTATTATTCACAGCAGTATACACCTTTCCAAAACGGCCTTGGCCAATCTACGAGAGTTTAATTTAATTAATTTATAGCAAAGGTTTAATTTAAATTAAATCAATTTAAAACTAAGGATTTTCTTATCACAACGCAAGCTTTCAAATTTATTTTACTACAACCTTGGAAAATGCTTGGTGATTTGAACAAGTTTTCGTGTTTCCAATGATGGGTTTACACACATCAGACGTTAGCTGAACTCGGAAAATCATTGAGTTGATCACTCAACAGTTTCAAAACTTTTGAAAGTATAAGGAATGATTCCAAACCAACGCACTTGGATGTCATCCAAGCCTGCGAAAAAAGAGCTTTAAAAAAAAGAAAAAAAAAAGAGTTTTGTAGACCCGTCCGTCGATTTACAGCGATTTAATGAAAATAAATCTTCAGTTTATGGTCCTACAGGCGAGGATTGAAGTAGCACATCACTATGATGAGGCCATAAAAAAATACTTTATACAAGCAAATTGTGGATAGAAATATCATCTACCTTCCGTGGAACTAGGGTCAAGAGTCAACATCTTCAATGTTTCGGATTGCTTACATTTTAATAATGCTGCGCATTATTGACATAGAGAGGACTCCACGTCCGAATATAATACCTTATAGGCTAAGCGTTTTCGCCCCTCCATCTTTCCTGGATTTTATTTTTTGATTTTTTTACTTATTCCTTCTTTTTACCTGTCAATTTTTTTAAATCTAGTTTCACAAATACAGCAAAAAATGTAAAGCGTGTAGGGCCTTATAAAGTACTTAAAGCAAGGCATAAAAGCGTTTAAGGGCTAAGCGGTAGTTCGAGACTCCATTACGCTACAGGCTCCATAAAATAGTTAGAAGAAATTCTTGGCCATCTTACGGAGCTTGGCTAATGGACCAGTCGAAAAGGTGGTAGGTCGGCTCCGACCTCGACGAAATCCTCCAAAATCTGCCATGTGGGTAGGGCGGTAGGTAGTCGGTTTAAGTGTATCAATGACATTATGATCGACACCCCCATCGCCAGAATCCGAATTCTCCTGAATTCTGGTCATGTGAGTAGGTCGTTAAAATATACTCACAGCTAGGCCGGTTTGTCGTAAGAGGCGACTAAAGGCCGAGTGATAGGTGGGGTCCCAACGCTTTGCCGGCCGTTGATATACCACCCCATCAAGCTATAGCCTCCGTGAAATGGTGGGGAGAAATCCCCGGCTATCTTTCGGAGCTTGGCTGATGAGCCAGTTCGAGAGATGGTTGGTTTAGGTGGTAGTCGGTCACAAGGTGAGATACCACCCCGTCACGCCGCATATTCCGCCATAACATCGGGGGAGATCTTCGACTATGGATTTATGTCTGTTGGCTCGGACTGATACGGAGATAAGTCATGATGGGACCTTCTGAGATATAGAACTCCAGAGGTAAACTAGTTTCCGATGGGGATCTCCCCGGGGGGACTATGTCAAGGGAGCATCATGCAAATATTATGATAAATACCCGAACTTTAAGAAATTCGTAATCGGGTTCGTTCTTGAAACTCTGTCGATGTTCGATATCCTTGGCCTAAGAGACCCAGATCGGTTCGTCAACTAATTCAACATATCTTCGTTGCTCAGGATACGACTTGCATTCGAGATTCCATTTTAAGGATGGAATCTGCATCTTTACGCGGTCTGATCTGGCTTTCCACACGATGGAGGCGTTAGAAACCAATAACTTGAACATAATGTGGTTTCAGAACTGAGGAATACTGTCAAATTTCTTTGTTGTCCTTACCGCTCCCCGAATGACGATCGACCAGCGACACTTTTCGAACATCTTTCACGTACCGTCAACTGGATACAGATCAACCACCCGGCTTCTGAAATTGTCGTCCTTGGCGATTTTAATGTACACAACTCCGGCTGCTTGGTACATTCTAACAGAACCGACGAGGTGGGAGACTAGCGGAGATGTTCGCTGTTAGCCGCAATTTGACTCAACTCGTGGAGGAACTTACGCGAACGCCAGACACCCGAGGTGATTATGCGAACACCCTGCATCTGTTTTTGACATCCGATCCAAGCGTTTATACCGTGGAAGTTGTTGCGCCACTGGGAAATTCAGATCACTGCTTGGTATCGGTCTCGCAGCCACTTTCATTTCAAACGAATAACCGACCTAAGCAGCTTCGCTAAGTATGGAGGTATGGGCCTGCCAACTGGGACGATTCGCGAGATTCCTTCGCATCCTTGCGTTGAGGTGTGATTTGGAGACTCCGATGTTAACGCATGCGCGAAGTCGGTCGCAGAGATTATTCTTCTCGGGATAAAGATTTACATTCCGCATTCCGTCAAAGGAAATTCATCTGATAAACCTTGGTTTGATAAAAAATTCGAGCAGATTACAACGGCAAAAAGAGAGGTTTTAAACAATGGCGCTCCAATCCCACCGAGGTTAACAGAAAGACATTTCAAACCAGAGAATTGATATCGAAGTTGATCGTAACAAAGTTGCTGAGGAGGGAGTAGTGTGGCGTTTCTAACAGATACACACACAATACACAAGCAAATAGTGAAGAACACCGAAGAAAATGCATCACCCCTATACCAAGCAATAACATAGCAATTCCACATCAGTCGAATGTACTTGAGTTTAGAAATGGAATTCGTACACGGGGCAGTAGCCCGAAGCTTCAATGCTTCGCTTTTCACCCGTTTCATCGTATGTTCAAATCATAGGTCAACGACACCGATGTTGGCCTGTTGCAGTATTCGGGGAGCGGTGAATTTCGGAGAAATGAAGGTCAGCGGCCGAGGTGAAGTCAAGGCCATGGCACAACTGGTTTTGACCAGGGAAAAAACCGGAATGAAGAAGTCGCCAACAGTCCGTTGAAGAGAAAACATTTCTTCTTTTTTTTTTTTATTGAAATAAGGTGAATCGTTGCATTCAAATAAAATATATTGAATACAAGCATTTTCGAAGTGGGTTGTTTTCCTTTGCAATTGAGTAATTTTCGATCGGGTGAATTAATATATGTGCGCTCCGTATTATTGAATTTTTGGCTGGTTTCCATCGAGAAACAAAGGCAAACCTATATCACAGAGGTAGCGCCCCGAGGTAACATTAAATTATATATAATAGGCTCCAATACGATTAATTTCGTTAAGTTTCGATTAAGTACACAACATGCCTGACATACCTAAGATTCTCGAAAGCATTCTGTACGAATCTCTTAGTTTTCGTTGCAAACCTTTTATTTCACCAAGGCAACATGGTTTTCTTAATGGCCGATAAACTACAACCAACCTCGTTAACTTCACTTCCTTTTCACTATCAGCACTAGAGCACGGTTACAAGGTCGATATGGTCTCAACCGACCTTTTAGCGTTAAGCAAGGATAGTGAAGAAGGTGAATTGAACATACGGTGAAACGGTTGTAAAGCGAAGCAGTGAAACATCAGACTACTGACCGTGTTTAGAATTTGACTATATTCCACTGGTGTGAATTATTTTTTTGTTATTTATCGCTTGGTATACGGTTCTGATGTATTTTTCTTATTCGATTTTTCGTTCGGTGTTCTTCACTATTTTTGCTTGTGAATTGTGTGTGTATCTGTTAGAATCGCTACAACCTCAGTAAAGCATTCGACAAAATCTCCCACAATCTAATCCTCTTCAAATCATCCGCCCTCGGCTTCGAACCTGGATTGCTGATATGGATTTCTTCCTATCTAAAGGATAGACTTTATTCCGTTCGGATCAGGTCCATGATAGCCAAACCCTTCTTTCCCGCTCCTGGGGTCCCTCAAGGTAGCCACCTGGGTCCTCTCGTATTTATACTGGCCACTAATGACATTGATCACCCCTAATCCAGGGTGTTACGCGTCACCGTGCCCATTGGATGGTTTGCAGCCAGGGGTATATCGGCTGTATTATAACGGCGCCTCTCTGACACCGGGTCGAATCAGAGCAGTAAGCAGACCTTACTATATCAAAGAGGGGCTCTGATGTGGCGGACTATTTGAAACCCCAAGACTCGTGGGAACAAAAATGAATAATCAATATACAAAACACAATCTCACGAAAAACCCGGTAGGCGTAGGTGTGATGAGCCGACACTACCACAAGGGAACAAATCATCAAGAAAACACCGACTCGGCAAAAAGAAGACGTAGGGAAAAGCGGAAAAAGCGGGATATACGCGTCGGGACGTGGAATGTTTGAACGTTATATAAACCAGGCGCGATATAGACGGTCGTAGAAAACGCGAAACTATATAAAATGGGCATCGTCGCGCTTCAGGAAGTCCGACTCCCACATCAAGTAATTGAAACCAACGAGTTTACACTGGCGTGTGGAGGTACCGATACACATAAGCTCGGGACTGGCTTCATAAGCAATAAGATTACGCCCCATGTAAAAGATGTGCAATTTATTAATGACCGAATGTCGGTGCTAAAAATACAGGGCCCATGGTACAATTATGTATTTATAAACGTACACGCCCCAACAGAATCTACCGACGAAGAAACGAAGGACACATTCTACGAGACCCTAGAGGAAGTATTCGATGGGATCTCATCATTCGATGTTAAAATCCTTCTCGGGGACCTCAATGCGAAAATTGGAAAGGAAGACGACATCTTCCAACCAACTATAGGTAAAGAGAGCCTACACGACGTTTCAAATGATAATGGAATTCGAATTATCACGTTCGCAGCGTCCAAAGATCTGGTAGTGAAAACCACGATGTTCAAGCACAAGCAAATTCATAAAGCCACATGGATATCACCCGACGACGTAACGCGTAACCAAATAGACCACTTCCACATAGACAAAGGACACCACTCGAATATCCTTGACATAAGATCATATAGAGGAGCAGATTGCGACTCCGATCATCTTCTAGTGATGGGCAAAATTAGAAGTCGGCTCGCAGCAACGGGAGACGAGCAAAAATTTCGACATTGATAAACTAAAAGACCTACGCAAAAGGGCTGAATATCAATAGAAACTAACGAATAGGTTTACCATCCTAGAGAATGGGAGTAGTGAGGAAGAGGAAACCAATAATCTGGCTACTAGATGGGCATCGATCAGAGACACAATCAAACAAACAGCCCAAAAGGTATTAGGATTTAAGAAAACCATTAAGTCCAAACCTTGGTTTGACGATGAGTGCAGGGCGAAGATCGGGGAATGTAAAGGCCTCAGAGTGATCCACTTAGGAAGATATGATGAAGTCAACGCAGAAAGATATGCGACAATTCGGAATGAGACAACGAGACTTTTCAAACGCAAAAAACGCGAATGGGAGAAGACTAAGATAAACAAATCCTAGAAAATGCCAGAGCAAAGAATATCAGAGGTATGTATGCCGGCATAAATTCAATTAGAAACGGCTGCCAAGGGAGAGCCAAAATAATCCGAGACACAAACGGCTGTCTGGTGACAGAAACAAACAATATCGTGGCAAGATGGAAGCAGTACTTTGAAAACCTGCTCAATGTGCGCACCCATCAACCACAAATAAACGCACCAGACGTACATACAGCCGAGCCTCAGATCCCAGAGCCCTCTTTCAACGAAGTTGTAGGCGCAATAAACCGATTGAAAAACAACAAGGCTCCCAGAGTCGACTGCATACCGGCAGAGCTTGTGAAGCATGGAGGAGAAGCAACCGCTCGAAAGATCCTCCAACTGATTAAAACAATATGGGATAAGGAAATCATTCCGGAAGAATGGAAAACCTCAATAGTCGTCCCCATTTTCAAAAGAGGTGACAGATCTGACTGCAAAAATTACAGAGGAATATCAGTGCTCCCAGCCACATACAAAATATTAACAAATGTCATACTGGCGAGAATCACACCGTACGCAGAAGACATATTGGGAGACTACCAATGCGGATTCCGTAGGAACCGGTCAACGAGCGACCAAATGTTCACAATAAGGCAACTACTGGAAAAGAAAAACTGTTCGTTGACTTCAAAAAAGTCGACGACTCAACCGCAAGGGAAATACTCTACCATATTGTAGTTGAGCAGGGAATCCCGAAAAAATATGCCGCCCTCATTCAAATCTGCATGAACGAAAACAAAGGGCGAGTTGGAATAGAAAACCACCTCTCAGAACCATTGGAAATCCGGGACGGACTAAAACAGGGCGGCGGCCTCTCACCATGTCTTTTTAACCTTGTCCTCGAGTATATCATCAGAAAGGTACAAGACGACAACATGGCCGGATCATCCCTGAACGGGGTCACACAAGTGCTCGCATATGCGGATGACATCGCCGTTTTGGGCGATAATCTAGAAACTGTAAGTAAAAACTGTGAAATCATCATGCAAGTGGCAGAAGAGGTGGGCGTAGAAAGAAATGAAGACAAAACGAAATACATGATTATGGCGACAGCAGGTGGACATCAGGGAACACACATTAACATCAGGGGCAAGATATTTGAAAAAGTTAAAGAATTTAAATACATGGGAACAATACTGACGGCCAGTAACGAAATGTCGAAGAAAATTAACAAAAGATTACACTCCGGCAACGCTAGTTGGCATGCAGTCAGTAAACTGCTGAAATCCAAACTGCTATCACGTAATATAAAGCTCCGTGTCTATAAAACCATAATCATGCCGATTGTTCTAGATGGATGCGAAACATGGGCTCTCACAAAACGGGAAGAAAACAAATTGCGCGTATTCGAGAATAAAGTTTTAAAGGGTATCTTTGGAGGTAAATATGACGAGGAGGCAGGACAATGGAGGAAACTTCACAACCACGAATTGGAAGAGATATACCGCAAGCCTACAATAGTGAGAGTAATCAAGTTGCGAAGATTAAAATGGGCCGGACATGTGGCGCGAATGGGCAACGATAGGACCGTGCATAGAATTCTTGACGGTACGCCAACGGGAAAGAGACCAACAGGGCGGCCGCGACGGAGACGGGAAGACAATGTTAGGTTGGACCTCGAGGAGATCGGATCGGATGGTGGAACGTGGAAGGAGACCGCACGGGACAGGGAAGAATGGCAGAGTCGGGTCGGTGAGGTCATTAACCTTCGGGTTCCTACAGACCAATAAATAGTAAATAGTAAATAGTAACTAATGACATTGATAAGGTCATTAAAAATTCCAGCTTGTCGCTATATGCTGATGATACCAAGTTATACAAGATCTTTGAGTCACCACTTGATTCTGCATTGAAATAATCTGACCTTGACACCTTCTCGACTTGATGTGACAAAAATTGCTTTGTACTTAACATCACCAAATGCCAATCTATAACCTTTTCCCGTAAGCGTATTCACTCATCCTCACGTTCCTATACCCTTCATAACCAACCCCTGACCATTGTACAATGTATTCGAGATCTTGGGATCCTTTGCGACAGGGAACTTAACTTCCTCTCTCACATTGATGAGACAATCCGGAAAGCCAATTCTACCCTCGGATTCGAGAAAAGATGGTCTAAGGAATTCTCTGACCATTACGTTACTCGATCTCTTTACCTTACCCTCGTCCGTCCACTGCTTAAATATGCTAGCCAGGTATGGTCTCCTTATCACAAGATCCATATCTGTAGAATCCAAAGTATTCAACGTCGCTTCCTTCCGTTCGCTCCCGAGGGCTAGGGTGGGAAAACCCCTTAATCCTTCCCCCATACATTAATCGCCTCAAATTAATCAATCTCAGAACCCTTGAGGAGCGCAGGCTCGCGGCTGACATAATATTTATTCATCGGGTCTTCTCCGGCTCGGTCGACTGCGCCTACCGCCTTAACTTAATTCCTCTAAACACAAACTCTCGAAATACGCGTAATCCCCGCCTTCTCAACATCCCCCCCCACCGGTCCTCTTATGGTCTGAACGAACCCCTTTCGCGGATGCTGAGAAATGTCAACTCCAATTCCACCTTGTTCGACTTCGATCTTTCTACCCATACTCTCAAGCCCCGCCTCCTAAACTATTCATACCACCAATCTTAAGCGGCGCTTCTACACTCGACTATAACCAGCTTCCACCCCTAAACTATGTTTCCGATTATTGTATAAGCACAATTCACTAATTATAATTTGATTTTTTATTGAACATTAATCTAAAACATACAGAAAAACGATATTGGGCTCAGTGAGAAATATCTTAAACCTTCAACAAGAATGTAGAGCAGTGCTAATATTATTGTATCTGTTCAACTAATGGGAAATATACTAATCATTGCCTTATAGAATAAACTAATAATTTTGAATTTAAGAAACCTGAGATTCAAGGATTTGAAGGACATTAATTGTTAGAAGAAAATAATTTATTAAACTCACCTTAATTCCTCTGTGCCACAAGAAATTAACGCTGCGAGCTCTTATTTGAATTTTATCACAAGCATTTAAAACTTTTACTTGTCCAATGAGGTGTCGTTCTTTCAAACCATTTTCTATAGCCATGTCCAGCCGATTCACAGCATCACGCACTCTAATTTGACGAAGGGCTAGACTGTCCACGGTCGTGCCACTTGGAACTTGCAAATGGAATTCGCCTGGTTTTGTCATATGCTCACAGTCTGGCGTGTCTACAGAATTGTACTCCAATGGAGGAGAAGAAACTTCTTCCTTCAAACTAAACTGCGGTAGAAGGAACTTCTGTGATGCATCAATTACTGCCCCCGCTGACATGGGCGACCTCGTGGGTGTCCTGGAGCGACTAGTAGCAGGAGATGAGGTCTTTCGGGTACGGGGGCTTGCTTTCTTCTTTGTTTTCTCCGGCTCCGAATTAATTCCAATCACATGTGATATGCAGCAGTCCATTTTAATTTTTAGCTCATCGAATTGTACGTCATCTAAGTACTGTGTGATTTGAGGGTCACAAGCTAGTATGAGAAATTCTAGCCCTTGAGAAGCCCATCGAGGGCGTACACCGCGCCCACGTTCACAACGTTCCGTTACGAAGTGCATCCACATTTTCGCAAAATACACTATTCCCAAAGCCAAGTCCTTATCATACATTTTATCCCTTTTCACCATGATCTTTTGTTCAAACACTCGAATTACATCCTTGTTGTATTCAAAGCCAAATTTAAAGCACTGATGAAGAATTTCTCTTGACCTCGACAAAACTGCTTGGCGATCTTGCTCGTCCAAATCAATAACGTTTTTAAGGCTACACTGCTTTTGAACAGCCTTAATGATTTCTGTTAATTCATTGCGAACACTAAGAATATCCTTCTGAACGAGTTGGAATTCCTGTTTCACTGCAGGACAAACGAAATGATTTAATTTGTTCTTGTTCAAATATTCTTCGTAATGTTCTCGATGGAAATCTGACTGTTCCACATCTCGACAAAACATTTTTGCAAAGAGTAATACTTTTACAGAACGCTCCCGTTCCACTGTAAATAACGATTGAATCTCACGGCAAATCGTCAGAAGCTGCCATTTCTTTGCTTCCGCATTGGAGTTAGTTGATAATACTTCTGCCTTTAGTTCGGACGCACGCTTTACCAAACGCTCACTTATACCACGAAGTAGATTTCTGATAATTAAACTATAAGAAAACCATTGTTATCCAGAATCGAATTAGCTTTCATTTTTCAAAAGTTTACCAAAATTTCTTCGTTGCCAATGTGTGCATACCACTGATCATTGGACTGACGAGCTTGGTAAACATCCACTCCTTCTCTAAGGCTGATTTCTGACTGGTTTCTGATGATGCAACTAGCAACATTTGATCTACGTAATCCAAATAAACCTAAGAACATGCAACCATTTTTTATGGGTAAGTTGCAACAAATATGATTATAAACTAACCTCGAAAACAGTTCGAACAGTCGAATCAAATTGCTCTAAAACGGCCAAATACCTCTCTAATTCTGGCTCCATATCAGAGAGTGCTGTGGTTATATGACGCTGATAATGTTCCCTGTGTGTGAGTGCTAATGTAAGACCTTCACGTAGTTCCTTCATTAGTTGCCTTAAGCTTAGGGGATTTGGTTTCTGCGGACGCGTTTCAAGGCGCATTCTGAGAAATTCGTGCATAAACTCCAATGGAATAATACTGAGAAATATGAACGTTGGAATATAAGACGGTAAACCCAAGGATGCTGCCTCTGGACTCCAGTAACCGTATCGGCGTAGTTCTTCAATCTGTTCCTGTCCTATCACGGGATCTAGACGCGGTAAATCTTCGTCCAATGATTCTGTCTCGAAATCATATTCCTCAGCTCCAATTTTCTCCAATGATATTTGCGCCTTATGTACCACCACATTATGAAGCCGGTGGAGAAATGAGAGTGCCTTCGCCAGACCCCGAGATTTAAGCACGTTTTCAATGAATTTTCTTAAATAAAAAGGTTCAGTAGTAGTACTAGTAGCTAACATAACTCCATTAAAGCTTACCGGTATATAGTCGTTGAGTTCTTTACGTTGTTACAGGTAACATTAGCCAAAGGTGCAACATGAAAGAAGCTAAAATCGTTAACCCTCTTCGCCAACTCATGAAAATCGGAGCACTGACTAGTGTTAGTCGATGTTGATCTACAAATACCAAGAACATCATCACAAATCTGACAATTTAAATGATTATTTACTCATTGCTGCTCGTTGTGTCACTATGAGCACTTTGTTCATCCAGGCAAAACTGAACTTTCGGAATACGCAAATATTCTTTGGACGAGCTCTTTGAATCTGCAGAATGTGTTCCTGAATCATCGTTGTCATAACCAGACGAGGACGAACTCTCCGTGACTGATGTCTGAACGGGCCAACTAAATCTCTCGTTCTGCAACCTTTAGACAGTAATAGTATAATTGCCGAATTTGTATTGAAAGACTCATAATAGTAATTACCTGGTAAGAATTTTGCCTAAGATAATAAGCTTCAATCGCCCCTGTCGAGTTATATTGTACCACAGGCACATCGCCTTTACCCTTCCAACGAAATCTTCGCTTTTGTAGATTGGGTGAAACACACCCATTGCCTGGGATGAAGGATAAAGGGCTTCTGCAGCTTCAAGCCGCGTCAGAAGCTCCTCTACTTCTTTAAGAGCAGTTGCTTGGTTATCAGTGCAATTTTTGCAGTATAAGGACATGCAACCCGTACATTGTTTCACTGTCGGCGCTACAAGACGAAAATACTTTGTATTAGAGAAGCATTAAAATATTAACAATTTATCCATGATTTACATGTTGCAGTCGAGTCACCAACACCTGACTCCGAACTAAGGCCACTGTCTGTACTCACTGCACTTAATTCCCTCAAGTACTTCGGACGAAATCTAGAACGAGACGTCTAAGATTACAATTTATAAATGCATTACAAAATATATATTTTTGTGCAGCTTACTCTCCTGTTTACAAAAGTGCCCATCTTAACTAATGACAAATAGAAGAGAAAAATACTATCATTCTTTACCCAGTATACGCAATTCTACAGTTTCCTAGTTAAAAACCAAATGTTCAGTGGATGAGATAAACTGGAACTAAATCCGTCTTGGAATTGATCATTTTCTAACTCAGTAAACTATTTATGTCACCCATATTCAACTATATTGTAGCGAGTTTAGGGTTCGCTGGATTAATTATTTTTTAATAAATAAGAGCCGTTAAATCGATTCTCTTTGCAAACACTTTATTAGTCCGTTAATAACAACCGTTACTTATATTTCGCTTCTTTACTAATCGTGTCTTTGACTGCTTACTTCACTGCTTACTGCTTCTTTCTTATCTGTGTGTCACGTATTTATAACGTTTCCTTCGGTGTTTCTGATTCGGTGTTTCGTTTCCATCCGTTCCATAGGCTCGAATTTTCTACTGCTCATACTCTCCAGTTTTCCAGTACTTTCCAGAATATTCTAGTACTGATTGTCATATGTGTCACACTACTCTACGCCTAGATTCGTTCGTCCCGAACTAAGTTCACTGGTCTTCTGGGTTATCAAAAAGTCGCCAGTCGGTCACGATGTACCACTTTCATCCTGGCATTCGGTCTTCGCGGAATCCTATAGACAACGTCGTTAGTTCTTGTGAGAATCTTCTACGGTCCTTCCCAATGTTGCTGCAACTTCGGAGACCTTTCTTTTTGCCGATGAGGGTTATAAAGCCATACGTTATCGCCTGCATTAAATCCGGATGCGTTGGCTCGAACGTCGTACCTTGTTTTCATCCAGTCACTTGATACTGTGACGCGTATGACAATCAGTACTAGAATATTCGAGAAAGTCCGAAACACAGTACTAGAATATTCTAGAAAGGACGGAAACAAAACGCCGAATCAGAATGAGAAAACGGTATAAATACGTCGCAGACAGATCATGGTGACGAGTAATATGTAAGAAGTAAGCAGAGTCAAAGACGCGATAAGTAAGCGATAAGTCAAGAAATCGTCAGGTATACGGTAAAAGTAACGGTTGTTATGAACGGACAAATAAATTGTTACATTAATTCAAAATCGATTTAACGGCTCTTATTTATTTTAAATAATTAATCCAGCGAACCCTAAACTCGCTACAATACTTTGATTTGCTTTCGAACCAAATGATGAATCTCATCGAGGCGATTTCTCCATTCGGCTACGTAGTCTTCAGTCTTATCTATGGCGTCTGGAGGTATTCTGAATCGCAGATCGGCTGGTAATCGTATCTCTCGTCCAAATAGAATTCTTGCTGGAGAATGGCCTGTCGTATCGTGATTAGCCGATATATAACTCAGGAGAAAGGTTTGTACATATTTGTCCTAATCTCGTTGGTGATCACTAACGACCTTCGATAAGTGCTCTTTCATTGTTCAGTTGAACCTTTCGACCATTCCGTCTGACTGCGGATGTTAGGGTGTGGTCCTGGTTTTTCTTACGCCCAGTGCCGCACAGATGCCTTGAAATATCTGTGATTCGAAGTTTCGGCCTTGATCGGAATGAAGCTCACAGGGAACTCCATATCTGCTGATCCAATTACTGATAAGCTGCTCAATGACGATTGTTGCTTCTTGGTTTGGAATTGGTAGGACTTCCACCCACTTGCTGAAGTAATCCATGATAAACCACATGTATTTGTTGTCGTTTGTTTTTGGGAATGGTCCTGAGATATCAATCGCAATTCGCTCGAAAGGGGCACCCACGTTGTACTGCTTCATAGCGCTCCTTGGTTTTGCTGTTGGTCCTTTGGTCGCAATGCAAGTTGTGCACTTCCTACACCAAGACTCGACGTCATCTCTCATGTGAAGCCAGTAGAATCGAGATCGTAATTTTGAAAGTGTCTTATTAACTCCCAGATGTCCACCGGAGGCCCCGTCGTGCATTTCTTTTAGTACATCTATAGCGTTTGAAATAATAGTGAAGATCGTGTGATTCGAACTGACGCTATGACAGCTCGAATCACGAAAAAAATTTTACCTAAGCATTACACACCAGGCTACTGACCGTGTTTAGAATTTGATTTCCAAACTCGACTATATTCCACTGGTGTGAATTATTTTTTTGTTATTTATCGCTTGGTATACGGTTCTGATGTATTTTTCTTATTCGATTTTTCGTTCGTGTTCTTCACTATTTCGCTTGTGAATCGCGTGTATCTGTTAGAATCGCTACACATCCTTCACTTTTGATGGTGGGACTAGAATCTGCATTCAATGGGATTTTCCGTCCGCGGCTTCCCATTTACGCTTTAGGATTCCATCTTTCACCAGCAAGGAATTCCATTGTGTCCAATATGTTTTAAATGTTCCACTCTTGTCGGAATTATTGTTCCAAGTTGGCCGCTCGTTCTTCTCTTTGTGTTCCATGATTACCGACATATCTTCATCCTGAAGTTGCGCTGCGCGTATAGCATCACTCGTCCACCCATCTAGTACTTCTACTCGTACATTTCGGAGGACGTACACCCTGATTCGGTGTTTCATTTCGTTCCGTTCCATAGCCTCGAATTTTCTACTGCTCATAGTCTCCAGTTTTCCAGTACTTTCTAGAAAATGCTAGTACTTTGTTTTGGACTTTCTAGAATATTCTAGTACTGATTGTCATATGCGTCACAATATTAAATAGCATAATAGTCATATCATTCATGTGAAATGAAGAGTTGGCACAAATTCAATTTAACACTATTCTGAACCGTCAAGAGGACAAAAGGATAAAGTGGTGAATACTATAATATGTAAACCGTAGTCACCAGGTACAATTCAAAAGTAAGTCGGAGTAGTCCTAACAACTTCAAGGATTTATGCATAATTTCCAAAAGCCAGGCTTGCGTCCTATATATTAAGTTGAGCTAAAAGCGTGGGGCCGTTTCCTACCCGGACACTTCTAATGTATAATACAAAACACATATATAGCGACATTAATCCCGTTCAGATGCAACCAAGTCCATAAGCCAATTGTTCGTGATTGGTTGCCGTTCCCTTGGTTGGGATCCGTTGTTGGCTTGGGTGGACGACACAACGCGTGTATTGAGAGCAAAGGCCGCTAGTGTTTGTGAGAAGGAAGTATTGCGAACAACACGGGGATGGAGGACTGGTGGAGATGATCACTTATTTGATATTTATTTGATATTACACAGTGGTTATGTATTGAAATCCAACCGATTTGCTCCAAATTACGGGAGGATTGGTCGAAACAGTGAGGAGGCAGGAACAAAACTACTGTTGATCGCGAGAATTTTGATCATCCCGGCGGTGCATACGCATTGGCGGTTGGTGACAGACTGACCAAAAAACGTTGGTCACATTTAAATCTGAGTGACTGCTCGATGGCGTCCCTGAGCGGGTGACGCATTGTCAGCTGGCGGCTGACAGGTGTGGTGAGTATGCTGGTTGGGGAGTGTACTAGACGGTGAACGTACTAGATTCTCCCCGCTGTATTTAGTTACGTATCCACAACACACCAATATAGCCACAAAAATTGGTGATTTTTCTTTCATAATAATAATGTTAACACTGTAGTGTATACATCATCGTGTATGGTGTGCGGACATTTATTTCACAGAGTAAAGGATATCAAATCAAAGAAAAAAAGGAGATTCAAGGAGAAAAAGTATGACTATAGCACATATTCAATGTGCACGGTTCTTGAACATCCAGAACCTGAAAAAAAAATACCACATTAAGCCGAAGGGCATTTGTTTGGAACAACAAAAATTCCACCGCCCTTCCCTTCTCTCATAATTGATGATAATACAATCAAAATAATCAACTTGATGGCATTAACCTTAGGCGACCAGTAGAATGGTTATCAAAGTGTTACAAGATCCTTTTTTCCTTTTTAAATTAACGTACAAAACAGCATGTGTCGCTGTCTCGAAATCCGTCGTTCAGAAAATAAGACAAAAATACTACGCTGTCGTGAGAGGTAAAAATGTCTGAGCATTTGTAAAGAACATTAAAACCTCTATTTCGTCATCCATACCATCGCACGACTGGCCAATTGGCAACACAATACAAAAACGAAACTACTCGCTTGTTGCATAGATATATGACATTAAGGAACATACATTAAAGTTTTAATAACTTTCAAGCAATGTGTTGGCGTTATTGCTGCATGCATATATGACACTAACAGTTATACATTAAAGTCTTAATAACTTTCAACCAAAATATAGCTCCTCGATAGTATAGTGGTTAGTATACCCGCCTGTCACCCGGGAGACCGGGGTTCGATTCCCCGTCGGGGAGCCCCTGGCGCAAGACTAATGACCTTGCCCAGACAAAATAAATCATTATGGAAAATTTAACAAGCCTCAGGACTTGCTAAATAAGGCCAAGACCGGTTCCCGGTTGTAGTGCCGATGATGATGATGAAAATATATCATACATTAAAGTTTTAATAACTTTCAACGAAGATTAAAGTTTTCATAACGTTCAACCAAAAGAATTCTTTCGGTGCAGCATCAAAATTAATTTCCTGTTGCAACCGATAGAGTTCTTTCAGAGTAGCCATGAAACCCTATCAAACGCCTACGTTTTGCTACACGCACATTCCCATAATGCAATAGCATATGCTATGACTACACGTAAATTTTCCATTCCGATAACTAAAATAACAATTCTGCAATTCCCGCATTCCATCAAGTAACAACTAAATTGTAATTCCGCAACTCCCACGTTCCATCCTAGCGCATGCCTTCTGTTCATATCACCGTGAATCGGTTGAAAGCGGGTTCCGTTGCCCGAGGTTTTCCCATAGCCTTGGGGTAAAGGTGCAGCCTAGGGTAGGGGTCAGGTTGCCATCTCAGAGTGAATTGTGACAATACTGCAACCTTACAGTTCCCATTATCGTTTTCGTGGGTTTCGACTAGGCTGGCATCGGGTAACTGTGTCAAGGTGAACGATGCGATCGTGGGAAGGAATGTAAAAACCAGATTTGATTTTGGGTATATAAAAAGTTGTCCGTTAGAGGCACAGATCAACTTACAATCGATGGAAAATCAGACTTAACCCATCCAAAGCAGTAGGTATCATTCTGAGTAGTAAACACTCCTGTTGCAGTTCCGCAACATATATCACATGATACCATTCCGAAAAAAACATACCACACGGAACGCCACCTATTGCTGAATAGACAAAAGCAAAATTGTCTATTCGTGTGACGTTTCCATGTTACTGTTTACAGTGCTTGTTTTACTACTGTACGGTGCTCACACTGTTTTTGACCTTTTTGTATACGGTGCTTTCAGCACCTGTTGTTTTGATAACGTTTGGAGATGACGGTTGGTGCTGGACAGTTTTTAACTACGAGAGACTCTAATCATTTACTCAACGTGTTTTAAATCGTTTTTAATGTGACATTAAAATTCGTAATAAAGTTAAATTAATGTAAAGTGTTAAAAAATGTTGTTTTAAACTATTTGCTATTACTGGGCTATAATGCCACAAAATTTGCTGGGCAATAACGCCACAATATTTGCTAGGCAACAACGCCACAAGATTTGCTGGGCAACAACGCCACAAGGATTTTGCTGTCACGTCGAGGAACCTATCTCGACGCTGAACAACTCCCAACCTACTTCTCGATATTCACAGAATATTCGAATACAAATAAGAGGTACTACGATTAGACCACAGGACAGGATGAAATATCTTGGGGTCATCTATACCCCAAAAATGAATTTCACCAAACATGTGACCCACATTCTTCAAAGGGGCTTCGGTCGGTCTCAGCAACTGCACAACATCTTGAAGTGGGGCAACAAAGTTGACACCAAAGTTCAGCTTCTCTGCATAAGCAGCTAATCCGATCTGGAATATCGTACGCCTTTCCCATATGGTCATGCATATCTTCGGCTCGAATGAAAAACTTCCGAGTTTTCGAAAGAAACCTCCTCAGAAGATGCATCAACCACTTTAGAAGACCTGACGGTCGCCATTACGCGAACTCTCACCTATACGAAGGTGCCTCTATTACCCCTATCGACGAGCACTTGCTACAATTAGCATACAAGTACCTCGAAAGCATTCAGAACAGCGAAAACCTACTTGTACGGGAGTCTTGCGTTCTTGACTCTTCTCTCTCCCGATCTCTTCGGATCAGACCACCACAATTTCTTCTTCAGTACAAAACTGAAGAAAGCACCCTTCCCAAAAGCATTCCCCTCTATAATAGGACTCCTGGACCCATCCCATAGGGTATACTGCTAACATACCACACGCACAGTACAAGACAGCACAAACATACACACACCGACCAAAGCGCAGATCATCAGACACCAAAGGCGTGATCTGCGTTCACTACCGCACTCAAGACCTACCGGTCTTGTACGATTTCTTTCCCGCCATCCCTCCATCCAAGTAGTTGGAAAACACCTGACTGAACTAACCCTGTCCAAACTATCCTTAGATACCTCCCCCCCTTTTTCTTTTTCAGAGATCTAGAGACCGAGCCCAACATCGTCACGGATGTGGATGATTCTGGTTATCCCAAGATGACCAGAAGCCAGAGACAAGATGACGACACATCTGTCCTTGTCTCACCAAAGTCGGCTTCTCGCCACCCATTTTGTTTTTTTAGGCACAGTTCAATTCAATTCGATCCGTTGACCAAAGTACAAGTCAATTCGTTAAATGACCTGTTGTTAGTCCTAAAACTATTTTAACTTAAACATACGTACACATTAGTAAAACTAAAACCTCACGACTTAAAAAAGAAGAAGAAACCTAATCTTTTATTTGGTGGTGCCTGACCGAGGATGGGTACACGAGGACAACACCCACGGGATTAAGCAGTCGGAAAACAAAAAGAGTAAGTGTTGCAAAACGCAACATGATCCACCCAACACATAAACATATCACGTAAATTGCATTTCAAGTTCAATTACGTGATCACGTAAAATCACGGTCATGGATCCCCCTATGCGACGACCATAGGACACGCCTTCGACCAACTAACTGCCGGCGGTATAATACTTGCAATATCGACCAAGGCGGACAACGAAAGAACGTGTGAAGCAAATGGAGAAAATTATGATCCAAACGTTCACATAGCTTCCACAAGCACGGATCTAATGGGGCACCTACTACAAGGGCATAACACCTGTAGTGGTTGCTTTCGCTTATCTATTGCTGGTCCCGACTTTCCTGAGGCGGTATTGGTTTTCTGTGTAGGGCCATTTCAATGGAACGGGAATTTCGCGTTGATTTGTGTAAGATTCGCGGGTTGAGATGCAATTTCTCTTCTATGTCTGCCCATGTTTCTAACCAGAAACCAACTATCATTGCACTTAGCGAAACCCAGGTAATTACTAATACAGATTCAGATACAGATTTCCGATTTTAATCTACCTGGATATAACTTAGTGCCACTGTTCTTTCCACATCGTGGTATAGCCCCATACATACGAAATTATATTGCTTATCAGCTTCTGTCACAATATGCGCTCTGTTCCAACCCAGAATTTGATTTCTCTTGGCTAAAACTACGCGTTCGTAAGCATTTCATACATTACTGTTTTCTTTACAGAAGCCCAAACTCGGATAGAAACACATCCTTTAACGAATTTGATGCTTTGTCTGACTCTATCGATAGGATCTTGACCCTATATCCGCACACTGAAATCGTTATTGCGGGTGATTTTAATGTGCATAAGTCTCAGTGGCTTCATCACTCCGGAACAAAAAAACCTGACGGTCAATATGTCCAGCTTTTTGCTGATTCTAATAGCTTAACTCAACTTGTCAATGAGCCAACACGGGTACCAGATATATATGGTCATTTCGGCAACACACTGGACCTGTTTCTCACCTCCAACCCAAACAAATACACAATTGAAGTTTCTTCGCGCTTGGACACTTCAGACCACTGTGTCGTGTCAGCTAAATTTCCTCTAACCAACAGTAACGTTAATGAGAAAGATCCCAAAAGAACAGTATGGTTCTACGAGAAAGCCAACTAGGAAAGTCTAAACAATCTTTATAGCGTTTGCGATGACAGTGAAGAACGTGTGATTCCAACTGACGCTATGACAGTTAGAATCACCAAAAATTGAACCAATGCGTAATGCATCAGACTACTGGCCGTATGTACGAATTCGATTTCTAAACTCAAGTACACTCAACTGATGTGGATTTGTTATGTCGATAACTAACTCGCTATGGTATACGGCTCTGATGCATTTTCTTATTCGTTTTTCGTTCTGTGTTCTTCACTATTTGCTTGTGTATTGTGTGTGTATCTGTTAGAAACGCCACAACTTTTTTGGGAGGTTAAATTGGTCGTTATTTGCCTCCATAACGATGGTGACTCTATAGCGGAGACATTGACAGACACGATTCTACTTGGCATGTGGACCTTTATTCCACACAGGGTAAAGGTATCAAACCCAAGAGAAATATGTGGTTCTATTCATGGTGCAGAGAAGCCATTAAGGCTAAAGAGATGAGCTTCCGGTTGTATAAATCAAACAATACTGAGGAGAACCGGAAAAGATTTAAGAGAGCTAGGAATGATTGCAATGCGTATATTCAACGCGCCAAGTTCTTGCATGACCAGAGAGTGAGACAAAAAATACTACACTCTCCCACAGGTAGTAGAAACTTCTGGGGATTCGTGAAAAACATTCAAAACTCTGTCTCTTCATCCATTCCATCGCTTATAGTCGATGACAAACCAGTCACCACTGCAATAGAGAAGGCGAATCTACTTGCTGCACATTTTGCAGCCAACTCAACGCTGCCTGACAAACCATTTTGGAGAGACATATGAAACGTATGAAAAGTTACTCCGGAAGGAGTAATAAAATACATACATGCTAAGTTCCAAACAAGCATAGTCCGTAGCAAATAATATTCTATGTGACATGATGCAGCGGTTGCGACACGACGAGCAGAGTAACAGGTAAACTCCATCTCGCCCCACGATAGAGTATCTAAGAGAAAGTTGCGCGGAGATCAACGGGAACATGTGCTTGGCAGGAAGTGGTTTTAGTCGGTAAAAATCCGGTATGCCTCTGGATGGGTTCAGCGGTATCTTTTGAAGATTCCCACCTTCCTACCAAAAAAAAAACTTAATCGAAGGTGCACATTTCTGCTGAAGTTAATATTTCGATTGAGGAATCGTCTCCGGAGAGAACAATAAACTATGAGATCATACAATCCTGATAGATGACAATTCAAAGAAATTGGTTTTAGTAAATAACAGTCATGTCCATTCCCATCATATCGACTCCAGCCTGGTGAACCTCACATGTATAGCAAGTGCGTATTCTAACTTCCCGTTAAACAATTAACTCAGTCCTATTGTAATAATATATGAAATATAGACGGTTTTATTGACAATCATGGACTACAAATAAAAGTAAACAAAGAAGAAGGTTGTTGATCAGTCAGCGAGGTGGTTGCGTTGAAAATTATCGTTGATTAAGAAGTTTTCGCGGTCGGAGGGATGGAGTGTAAAAACGGATCTACCTATAAGATCAGTCATCAACAACTTCCAACTGACTGCCAATAATTTCAATGGACTCAAGTAAGTATGCACCATAAACAGCTTCGTTGCTAGGCAGAGAATTGTTCGTCTTCTCTTTGGTTACCATAAAGAGACAACGAAAGTACTAAACTGTGATGATCAATCCTAAAAACAATATGTGAACAGGATAATGTGCCAATTCGATATCAGGCGAACAATATGTCAATTGGGTAATGTGTCAATTCGAAATCAAGCGGATAATATGTCAATCGGATAATGTGTCAATCAAACACCGCATCAACTCCATAATGTGGCAATCGAACAAAGTATCAATCAGGTAATACGTCAATCGGTCAATGCATATCAATGCTAGGCAGAGAAGTGTTCGTCCAGGGTTTGCTTACTATAAAGAGAGAAAGAATGTGCTAAACTGTGATGATCAATTCCAAAAACAATATGTGAATCAGACAATGTGCCAATTCGATATCAGGCGGAAAATATGTTAATCGGATAATGTGTCAATCAGACAACGCATCAACTCTATAATGTGGCAATCGAACAAAGCATCAGTTAGGTAGTACGTCAATCGGTCAATGCATTTTATTGCTAGACAGAGAACTTTTCGTTCTGGCCTTGTTTTCCATAAAGGGAGAACGAATGTGCTAAACTGTGATGATCAAACCTAAAAACAATATGTGAATCAGACAATTTTAAATGAGCATCTTAGCAAAACAGTGTTTCGCTTTTATCATTTGGTGGTAGAAGAAGCTACTGCCACTCTCTATAAGGAGATCTCTACTATGCCGTCGCCTTATATGTCCCCTATTCTCGTCACAGGTCATCGGTTTCATTGCCGCCACGGTACAACCGCACACTCCGCGCTCTTAGGAACAAGAGAAATAACTTGTGGAACATTTTCCTCAAAACGCGTTCCTTCCAAAACGACTCCAACTATCTCGGTTCGTTTTATAAATTTTCCGAGCTCTACAACTCCCTCTACACCAACTACCTCAAAAAAACAATATAATTTGATCAATGACCCCAAATCTTTTTTCCACTTCATAAACTACAAACGTATCTCCGACGCCTATCCTAACTCCCTTTCTTATGGCGCGACTACTTCAACCAACCCCCTAACTACTCCCAATCTATTCGCTTCGTTTTTCAATAAATCCTTCACAGACATCTCCTTCGAACCCAAACCGTCATACTTCAAAGACTTGCCCGAATTCTCCCTCGCCCCCTTCACCCCTCAAATTATTCAGCGTCACGTAGTTGAGGAGAAATTAAACTTACTCAAAGACGAGTCCAGCCCCGGGCCTGATGAACTCCCGGCAGTATTTTTAAAGAAATGCCAAGACCCAAGATTAATCACAGTAAGTCCCCCCCTTCTTACTTTAAATTTATTATAATATTGTTATACAAACAACATAACAAATTGGCGCAGCCGGTTACCACCAGCTGGAATTTATATCGAAGCCGTCGGGGATATAAATCCAGTTGTGGAAGAGCCCCGAGGCTCTAACGTTCCTACGCCGACTAGCGGAACTAGCGGATAGGAGAGATATAATTATAACAAAAAAATAAAACATAAATAAATATATTGGTTCTCTTTTCTCCATTTCATTTTCCAATTACAGGAAAGAGGACGAAATCAACTTTGGGAAGAAAAGTAGAGATAACTACCGTCCCATCGCCAAACTGTCTCATATCTCCAAACTGTTCGAAGGAATTCTTTACAACGCGTTATCTTTCCGTTGTAAATCCATCATCTCCTCCAACCAGCATGGTTTCCTTTCGGGTAGGTCGACCACAACGAATCTGATCGAGTTCTCATCCCATACTCTCCGAGCCTTAGAGAATGGCAAAGAAGTCGATGTAATCACCACCGACTTCAGCAAGGCCTTTGACAAAATCTCCCATAATCTCATCCTTTTTAAGCTGTCCTCCCTAGGTTTCGAACTCCTATTGATCAAGTGGTTATCTTATCTGAAAGATCGATCCCACCGTGTCAAATTCAGATCCTCCCTGTCCAATTCTTTTCTTCCCACGTCAGGGGTTCCGCAAGGCAGCCTTCTAGGTCCCCTCCTATTTATCCTTACCATCAATGATGTTGACCCCATTATTAAATACTCATCCATCTCCCTCTATGCGGACGACGCCAAACTCTACAAAACGATCATCTCTCCTCTCGACTCCTCACTTCTCCAAACGGACCTCGACAGCTTCTCAACTTGGTGCCGTAATAATTACCTTGAACTCAACGTTGTCAAATGTCACTCCATCATCTTCTCCCGCAAACGTCCCCCTGCCCCCCGCGTTCCTACTTCCTGCTAAACCAGCAGATATCATCTGTACCCTCGATACGTGACCTCGGGGTCTTATGTGACAGGGAGTTTAGCTTCATCCCGCGTATTGATGATCTTATTCTTAAGGCCAACTCTGTCCTTGGGTTTGTGAAACGCGGGTCTAAAGAATTCTCTAATCCTTGCGTTTCCCGTTCTTTCTACATAGCCTTACTCCGCCCCCTTCTTGAATACGCCAGTCAGGTCTGATCTCCACCCTACTCGTCCCATGTACGCAGAATCGAAAGCGCGCAACGTCGTTTTCTGCGTTTTGCCCTCCGCGAACTGAACTGGGCGAATCCACGGATTCTCCCTCCATACACAAGCCGGCTCCATCTGATCAACTTCAACACACTTGAGGAGCGCAGAACTCATGCCGATATCCTTTTCATCCACCGTCTCCTTTCAGGCACAATCAACTGCCCAAGCCTGCTCTCCATCATCCACTACACACTAACCCCCGAAATCTGCGAAACCCTCATATCTTCTATCAGCCCACCCACCACAGTTCTTACGGCTCTAATGAACCCATTTCGCGAATGCTGCGGAGGACAAACTCCTACCCTACCACCTTCGATTTCAACTTTACCTCTACTGCTCTCAAACTTCGACTCCTCTCTTTCCCCACCTGACCACGCCCACTCCCCGTCTACACTCTTACATCCTGTACTAAGCGAGGAGAATGAATGAGTGATAATTGATGGAAAAACCCAGTAACCAACCCGCCAAACATATATAGTTTTAAGATAGTTGTTAAGTTTTATCGCTTGTACTAACTAAGCTGAACATATGAGGGTTCTGCCCTCACTAAACTAAAGAATGCGCGAATTCGATAATAACAGGGGAAAATATGTCAATCGGACGTTGATAGTATTATACGCCAAATAATTAATATATCAATCGCACAATATTTCAATACACCAATATGTTAATTTGACAATATATCAGGTAGGCATATGTCAATCGGATAATGTGTCAATCAGACAATGCATCAACCGTTTAATGCGGCAATAGAACAAAGTATCAATCAGGTAATACGTCAACCGGTCAATACATCAACCGGTCAATGCATCAATCAGGCAATATGTCAATTGAACAATTAGTCAATTGTGACATATGTGAAGCAAACAGTTATCAATCAGGCATCGTGTCGATGGAACAGTACTTCAATTAGGAAAAATCAAGCGTACAATGTACCAATCAAATAATAATTCAATTGGACAATACGGCAAACGGACAACATATCAATTGGACAATACGTCAAACGGAGAACATATCAATCGGGCAATACGTTAATCCTTCACCGGCAGCTGAAAACTTGGTTTATCAATTCTATGCGTCAACAGCAGGATTCAATTGTCAAACTACAGTGTGACATGATATTTGGTATAGAAGGCAATTGAATCAGGCTACTCTACTAACTACCCACAGGCTCAACATTCACACAAGTGCATGCATTACTTGTAACTTATGATCTCGTTAAGAAGATCTGGGACACCTTGCCGCGATGCGAACAAAAATCTGTCTTGCTGTTCCATTGTTCTATCCGCTTGCCAAGCTTGCAGTTCAAGCCAAATTAGATCCTTCAACTCGGTTTGCCAGGTGTGTTCCTCCTGGGAAGGCTATAAAGCGAATATTTACAGCAAATTTATTAATTAATGGAATTCAATCAACATACCTTAATGTCCTGCCGATCTGCACTGCCCAACTTAATAAGATTGGCGAATGTTTCATGGAACTCCTTTCGTGAATGCAAAGCTGGTGATTCTTTGGCATCCATTCCAAGATTCATCGCAAATGCTAGCGGGGGTGCCGAAGCACGGCATCCGATTGGCCTCGATGACACACTCATGTACCGATTGCAGGATTCAATAAATGTAGGAACTTCAGAGTTTCGGGAACAGGGCGTAGTTGCTGTACCACTGTCGGTACTTTCTGAATTCATCTCGTGAAATGTTATCCGATTATGATTACTGATCGAATTCTTCATATCTCTCTCAGCATCACGCAGTAGAGCCAAAGCTCTTTTGTCACTACGTTTGCTTTCATCCTCGACGAAAATTTCATTAAGCAAAGCACAGTCCATTGTGTTCCTTCGACAGACCCTCGAGCGAACCAAACGGTTCAAGCCTTTCTTTGGAGAGGTTTCGTTTCTGCGATTAAAGGTAACCATCGTTCAGAACATGATGCAAATATTTATAGGGATTTTTCTTACGATTTCTGTTTCCGGTCCCAGTCTCTGTTCTTTATCTTCATCCTAGTTCGTGGTGGAGTCTGACCCATTGCATCGAACTTCGCCGCGAAGTCATCATCTGGATGCAGCCAGTCATCTTCCAAGCCAATGCGGTTCTCGTTCGGTCTGTGGATTGATTTGGCCGCCGACTTTACTCTATATTCAACACTACGAATAATAATGTGAATTTTAATTAGCAAGTAATGTTAAGAAGGATTTTGTAAGTATACGTTTTCTTCTGCATATTGCAATGAAATGGATCTGTAATTGATGGCTAAGAATGATGTTGAACCCGTCCAAAAGTGCAACTGACTGTGATATGATTATGTGATTGGCATGCGATTAATTCAAAGGTGCTCGGCAATTTATGCATAATTAATGGAGAGCCACTTGACACGATTGGAGACGGGTTAAATTTTTGATAAGTTTAGCTATCCTGATAAGATAACCGACTGCTATGCTAAATGGTGCTGAAGTGTGCTGTATATTGTCTAGTTTATCGCGGTAGGCAGCGGTTTACGAGTCTGTGATTTCCTACCTGTTTACATGTCAATTTACACTCACCCGCGTTACAATTACACAACGAAATCGCTTATTGGCGTGATTTACCAAGTGTCCCATAAGGATATATCTCAGTCCCACAAAACACACGTCACAAATGTAAACCACGCCTGTGCCTCAATATCAGTAAATTCGTGCAGCTTATCTAGTGCGGACATGCATTAGCCCAGAGTCTCAAAAATCTTACTTCCTCCGTTGTGATTTCTTCATGGCGCTGGGTAGAATGTCGAAATCCAGTGGAGGAAAGTCCCATCACAATATTAACAAAACTTCTTAGTAAACTCAGTGTGGATCGGAATTTTCCTAACACAGAATATCACATCGAATCAGCACCAGCTGTTCCTCTGCTGGTAAACTCCCATTCGAAGCAGCTGTCAAGCCGTTCGTAATGATGAGCGACGTCGGAGGTTCTGTCAATTAAAATTCTGACTGATTAATTCTCCCCCTCTATGCATGAGGGAATCTTCGATTTCTACGCGACAATCAGACACAATACGCCTCTCCTGCAGTGCTAACCGTATTTGACGAATCACCCAGGTATATTTTATAAATTGATAATTCTCGATAGCCTTTGATATGGCGGTTAGTCCGACACACAATTATGCACATTCAACCGATTACATGTCAGGCTGCCAATTACACACACTCGCACACATGCCACTGTACGCCACTTACGGTCAAGAAGCTACGCCAAACCATTCGAGTGAACTAAGCCTTTTCTGCAAATGTATGCGTTTCACATAACAAACAATAAACCACAAAAAAATAATCCGCCTTCACAGTGTAATCGATTCACTCGTCGCCTACTTACGTTGACTCGTCGCCGTCACCGCAGTGGACGTCTTCAATTGCGACAGATTCCAAGGTATTGGTTGTGTGCTGGGGTTTGATACCACAGGCGAGACACAAGTGTTGACTTAAGCGTTTTTTTCTTAATATCTCAGACGCACTTCCATTCATTATTCTCAAACATCTAAACGACAAATTATGTAACGCGCTCGAAAATACCCCAAAATCGCGTTATTCAAAAGTCGTTAACAGTCAAAATTCCCATTTAAAGTCAATTATGGTTGCCGGATCATGTGCCCGTCGACACGCTTAACAGTTTTCTTTAAAACCTCAAGTTTTGACAAATGATAACAATTGAGTTGGACCTGTCATCTCATCGGTTTTTCCTTAGCCTGTATGTATGCACCGGCAAAGCACGTTGGGCGATTCTACGTTTGCGAAATTGACTGCCATACAGTGACATCAAAAAAATAACTCCTTAAAATTTTATAATTTAATAAACTGTTAAAATATTTAACACCGTTTTCTAAAATTCTTTAAACAGGACAGGAGATAGAGGAGAATATGCCCAAATTAAGATTCGATGTAAGGCAAGTGAGCAAGGGTTGAGATTAAGGCGTCTTGTCGATTTAAAATTAATAAATGCATTCTTTAATATTTCAGAATCTCCCTTCTAGAAGCATTTTGAGAATTCCAAACATGAATATAAATAGAGGTATATTTTTGGCGTCCTGAGCACAAAATGGTCTTGAACGTCGACGTCCTTGGCGTTGGCGTCAAGGAAGACTGCAGGCGGTTGCGGCCGATACCGGGCTCGCAAAGGCGTCCAGCCTCGGGGGCGAATTATCACACATGTGGTGTGTGCCACACGAACCCCGCGTCGGTTCGTCGGTGAGCGAGGCTCACGTAGTGCAGGGTCGACTCCACGCCAATTCAGCCGTGACTGGGCTTGCGGGGGTGACTTAATTAATCGAAAGCCAATCTCGGTGTGAGTCTGCTTGTGGGGACCGCGTGGAGGTTGTGGTTTGTGCTAACCCGCCATCGTCAGTCGCGCTTGTAGTGAAGTTTCTCTATTGTCATGTGACTGTGGGGTGAGGGTGCCCGAGTTATTTTGTGCTGTTCTAGGAGAAAATATTACAAAAAACAAAAGACGTTTTTCTTTGTTTATTTGGACACTATGTTTCCTTTTATTAATCATCTCCGTAGCCACACAGGATCTCTCCTTTACATTTCGAACTTAAGTCTACTTATATCTTTCGAACTTAAATCTATTTATATCTTTCGAACATAAATCTATTAATATTGTGACGCATATGACAATCAGTACTAGAATATTCGAGAAAGTCCGAAACAATGTACTAGAATATTCTAGAAAGTACTGGAAAACTGGAGACTATGAGCAGTAGAAAATTCGAGGCTATGGAACGGACGGAAACAAAACACCGTATCAGAATGTGAGCAAACGGTATAAATACGTCGCACACAGATCATGGAGACAAGTAATAAGTAAGAAGTAAGAAGT
Organism: Microdon myrmicae; assembly: GCA_963931805.1. Lineage (NCBI taxonomy): Eukaryota > Metazoa > Arthropoda > Insecta > Diptera > Syrphidae > Microdon > Microdon myrmicae. Next base: position 31,185,362 of record OZ007499.1, read on the forward strand.
AAGCAGTAAAAGACGTGATAAGTACGGAAGCGGTTGTTATTAACGGACTAATAAAGTGTTACTTTAATTCAAAATCGATTTAACGGCTCTTATTTATTAAAAATAATTAATCCAGCGAACCTTAAGCTCGCTACAATTGGTGTCAGATGTGGGCTTAATTATTGGTGAAGTGAATAAGTCTGTGAAAGTGTGTTGTGGCGATGTCAGATCGACATTTGGAAGATCTTCGTGTTCCTGAGTGGAAAAAGGAACTTGAGGACCGGAATCTGGATAGCAGAGGACAGAAGCAAATTCTTCGACAGCGTCTGCAAACAGCAATGGAGGAAGAGGGTACTAATGTCGACACATATGTTTTTACGATTGGGCCAGACTGTCCGGATGGAGAAGAAACAGCGAGTCAAGATGGTGCCAGTGTAACGGAGAGGAGTTCGCCACAGCTGGACATTTCGGAGATGGTCACGAAGATGTTGACAAGATTGGACTCGCAAGCTACAGATATTAATTCAATATTCGATGCGCAAAATTCAAAATCCGACGCACAATCTGCACATTTGAATGCAAAGTTGGATGCCCAAAATTCAAAATTCGACGCACAAGCTGCACATCTGAAAGCGAAACTGGATGCCCAAACGCAGTGGATGAAATGTAATTTTCAACACTTTAAGGAAGAAATTCGAAACAAAGTAGAAATTCTGAATCTAAAAGTCACCGATGAAATAACGCGAATCGAAAAGAGACTTGAGTGTACTGAGAGAAATAAGACATCGCCAGGCAATCAACATGACTACAAAGATACAAGGATACAAACGCCAACCTTCGATGGAACGGGATCTTTCTCCGTATTTATACGTCAGTTTGACGCCGCGACCAATTATAATAAGTGGTCGGAGGGGCAAAAGTCAACATCACTAATCGTGTCACTCCGCGGGGTGGCTGCAGAATTGCTACAAACCATACCAACAGAGAAGCAAACAGATTTCCAAGCGGTAAGAGGTGGCCTTGAAGCTAGGTATGGAGACAAGCACATGCAGCAGGTCTACCGCATGCAACTGCGGAGCAGAACACAGAAACCGGGAGAAAATCTTCAACAGCTGCAGGCAGACATTGAGCGATTGGCAAACTTGTCTTATACAAATATCACTAAGGAATTTCTGAACGACGTAGCAATGGAAGCATTTATAAACGCACTCCAAGATCGGGACTTGCAACAGGCCGTTCGTTTGGCGGGATAGAAGACAACTAATGAAATACTGGCGTTCGCATTGGCATATGAATCTGCTAAACTGGCTACCAGGAGTATATATAGAGTCCGAGTAATGTCCGTCCAGGAATGTTCCTGCCAAAGAATCGGGCATGTACAACGGAGAACCCCGAGACCTGTTATGAAGTGCTGGACATGCGGCGGAGACGGCCACATCTCTGTTGACTGTAGGAAACGTCCACGAATGAATGAAACATCGAGTGAGAACTGTTGTTCATGCGCTAATCATAAGAGGAGACTATCAACGGACCAACCTGAGGTCAATAGCTCGGGAAACTTGTAAGGGCAAACTTTACGGGGGGAAAGTCGCCTGGTGGAATGTGCAGCCCCAGCATCGTAACTGTATCACAACTCTAACGGGATAACCATAGTTTGGTTATAACTACGATTGTTAATGAAAGGACAACAACAGTGACAATCGACACTGGAGCAACGAGATCCATAATTCGGCCAGATGTCGTGGGCAAAATTGCGTTTAATAAAAATAGAAGATACGCTTTGAGGATTGCCACAGGAGAATGTTCTACAGTCTACGGAGAAGTCGAGAGCATAATAGTCCTGGGCAATATTTCCATCTCCCACCAATTTTTAGCTGCCGATATTACGGACGAATGCATTCCTGGAATGGATTTCATGAAGGAGCATCAAGTTGTTCTAGATATCGGGCAAAGAACACCGCGAATTGGTAACTTTGAGGTTGCTATTACACTGCAGGACGAACAATTGCGAAGGTTGAAATGTTATGTGCGTGAGGAGGATGAGATCCCAACTCGTTCAGACTCAGTAATTTGGACCAGTCTCGAGAGTGATCCCGGTAAAATCGATTTTACATCACCGAAGCTGTACAAAATCAGCGTAAGGGGAACATCCTTGTTGGGAAAGCTCCTATCGATGCGAAGAAGCACATCGTACCCGTCAGAGTACTGTGTCCAAGGAGCCGATCGCAATAAGAAAAGGAGAGGTAACCGCAGTATGTGCACCCGTGTCAATGATAAGCTCAATTCAGACAAGGGGAGAGGACCATTCAATTCAACAGCCGTCTGGTGCATCCTCTGTGGTTAATAGGTTGATGTCCCAGAAAATCGGATTAACAGATGGGGAAAAGGCAAGCGTTAAATCACTCCTGAACGATTTTTCTAATATTTTTGTAACAGGAAATGATAAATTTGGACGCACCGGCATAGTTAAACATCGCATTGACACGGGTGAGTCAAGACCTATAAGGCAGCCACTTCGTCGGCTACCGTTGGCCAAACAACCAGAGGTAGGCAACATGATTCGAGAGATGGAAGAGCAAGGACTCATCGAAAAATAATCGAGCCCATGGGCTTCGCCGGTAGTGCTCGTCAAGAAGAAGGATGGGACAAATAGATTCTGTGTCGACTACCGCCGGTTAAACGACGTTACGAAGAAAGACAGTTACCCACTTCCTCGAATCGACGACACACTAGGTACCCTTTCTGGAGCTCAGTGGTTTTCAACATTGGACCTAAAAACCGGTTACTGGCAAGTGGAAGTGAAGGAGGAGGACAAGGAGAAGACAGCGTTTACTACCGGAAACGGACTTTATCAATTCAACGTGATGTCGTTTGGATTGTGTAGTGCTCCAGTAACGTTTGAACGATTAATGGAAAGTGTTCTACGGGGACTTACATGAAAGACGTGTCTTGTGTACTTGGACGATATCATCGTTGTTGGAAGGAATTTACCAGAACACATCAATAGTCTGCGCTCCGTCTTCGAACGACTAAGACAAGCCAACTTAAAGCTCAATTCGAAGAAATGTGAACTCCTCCAAAGGAGAGTAAAATTCCTGGGACACATCGTTGCATCTTCAGGAGTTCAAACGGATCCTGATAAGATAGCAGCTGTCCAAGAGTGGCCTACTCCAGAAGATAAGCAACAGTTAAGAAGCTTTATGGGATTAGCCACATATTACCGACGGTTTGTTAAAGATTTCGCCAATGTGGCTAAACCCCTACACAAACTCACGGGCAAGGACAAGAAATTTAATTGGACAGAAAAGTGTGAGGCAGCATTCAACACATTGAAGGCCGAGCTATGTAAGACTGCAACATTGGCATTCCCAAGAGCGGATCGTCCATTTATATTGGATACTGATGAAAGTAACACAGGAATCGGAGCAATATTTCCGACAAGAGTGGAACATTTAAGGCATGTTGGGCACAATGGAATTCCTTGCTGGTGGAAGATGGAATTCTTAAGCGTAAATGGGAAGCCGCGGACGGAAAATCCCATCGAATGCAGATTCTAGTCCCACCATCAAAAGTGAAGGATGTACTAACAGAAATGCACGACGGGGCCTCCGGTGGACATCTGGGAGTTAATAAGACACTTTCAAAATTACGATCTCGATTCTACTGGCTTCACATGAGAGATGGCGTCGAGTCTTGGTGTAGGAAGTGCACAACTAGCACTGCGACCAAAGGACCAACAGCAAAACCAAGGAGCGCTATGAAGCAGTACAACGTGGGTGCCCCTTTCGAACGAATTCCGATTGATATCTCAGGACCATTCCCAAAAACAAACGACAACAACAAATACATGTTGGTTATCATGGATTACTTCAGCAAGTGGGTGGAAGTCCTACCAATTCCAAACCAAGAAGCAACAATCGTCATTGAGCAGCTTATCAGTAATTGGATCAGCAGATATGGAGTTCCCTGTGAGCTTCATTCCGATCAAGGCCGAAACTTCGAATCACAGATATTTCAAGGCATCTGTGCGGCACTGGGCGTAAGGAAAACCAGGACCACACCCTTACATCCGCAGTCAGACGGAATGGTCGAAAGGTTCAACCGAATAATGAAAGAGTATTTATCGAAGGTCGTTAGTGATCACCAACGAGATTAGGACAAATATGTACAAACCTTCTTCATGAGCTATAGATCGGCTAATCACGAGACGACGGGCCATTCTCCAGCAAGAATTATATTTGGACGAGAGATACGATTACCTGCCGATCTGCGATTCGGAATACCTCCAGACGCCATAGATAAGACCGAAGACTATGTGGCCGAATGGAGAAATCGCCTCGATGAGATTCATCATTTGGTTCGAAAGCAAATCAAGGTATCCAGTGACAGGATGAAAACAGGGTACGATGTTCGAGCCAACGCATCCGGATTTAATGCAGGCGATAACGTGTGGCTTTATAACCCTCATCGGCAAAAAGGAAGGTCTCCGAAGTTGCAGCAACATTGGGAAGGACCGGATAAGATTCTCACAAGAATTAACGACGTTGTCTATAGGATTCAGCGAAGACTGAACGCCAAGATGAAAGTGGTACATCGTGACCGACTGGCGACTTTTGTTAACCCAGGAGACCAGTGAACTTAGTTCGGGACGACCTTTGTTTCATGTTTTGAAGCATCTGTGTTTCTATTATTAGTATACAATGGTTCACGTATTCTTTTGTTCGTGTTTTATGACTAACATTAGTTTGAACAGATTTTGAAGTATCTGTGTTTTATGTTTTGATTGTTAGCTATCTTATTCTTTTAGGAATGTTAACTATGTTATATTTTAGGGGTATTTTTTAGGGTATTTATAAACTAAAAATGTATGTTATTCTTCCTGTGAACAAATATGTCTGCGTAAACTAAAATATTGATTAGGGGAATTTCTATTGTTGTTTGATTTATTAGTTCTTTGAGTTCGTGTATATCTAGGTTAAACTTAACTAGTGTAAGAGCGTATACCATCTTTATGTTTTCGCGCCTCCATCTATGATTACTAGGGTGCCTTGACCTTCTTTGACTGTTTGTTTCGTGTAACGTGTGGTTTCTTTACCGCGACGGTTCTTTTTAACGTATAGTACTACTCCCGGCGTATATGTTTTTTCTTTATGGTTCTTATTTTGGTACTTATTTTGTTTGTCTTGTGCGTTTTTTAGTTCTGTTTGGGCGTCTTTTTTTATGATGCCGAAAAATAGTGTGATGGTTGAAGTGGTACGCGTTTCGTTGGCCGCCGATGGACGGTCACAACGAACAATGGCTGTCGCAAAGGAGAGAGAGCAGCGTCCAGGAGCGGTGAGCTGCATTCAAGAAAATAGACGAGATCCTTCCTTTGTTCTACGTCGGTTGTTGGGTTGGCTGCACAACACAACACACGTATCGAAAGCAAACCTCGCTGATGCAAATTACGAGAGGGAAAGTCACTAGAAACAGTTCTGTATCAGGTGTTTATTTGACTGCGCACACAACACATGTATCGAAAGCAAAAGGCTGCTAATGTAAATTACAAAAGGAAGAGTCAATGGAAACAGTGATGAGGAAAGGCAAAATCAACGTTGTGATCTCGAACGCTGGACTTCTTGGCGGTGTGTACGCGTTTGCAGTTGAATGCAGACTGACTCATTGGGCATAACTGCCAATTCAAAAAGGGACGCCATGACGTCATCGTTGGTGACAATCGGCCAGCTGGTGCCAGCTGCTGCGCAACTGGTATACACTGCGAATGTACTAGATTTCTCCAGTACATTCCAGCACATTCAATTGCCAATCCGCAACAAATAGGTTGATTGGTTTCTGGCTCGTTGCCAGTTATATTGTTTCACCGCGTTGAATATTTCATCGGTGACCGTGCTCGTCTTTTCAACCGCCAAGCTTCTACAGATTTCTAAAAGTTTAGAATGGGCACGCTCTATGTTTGCATTTATTGTTGAGTGTGCTACTGGTGCAAATGAGTGCGTTATTCCTTTGTTTTAGTAGGAATTCTGTCTTGGTTCCTTTAAATATGGGGGCGTTATCAGTCATTAAACTTTCTGCTAGTTGGAATAGGTGTGGTATGATTTCGTCGGCGAGTATGGTAGTTCCTATTTCATTTGGGACATTGCGTATATATAGGTATTTGCTGTATGTGTCTATTGTTGTGATGTATGTTTTCCTTTGTAGATATAATGTGTCCTTTTGAATGTGTTTTCCTGCGTTTGTAGGTATATGTGTGGGTTTGATCATTTGTTTCGTGGGATGTCTGTCGTATTTGCATGTGTGGCATATTTCGGAGTCTTTTCCTTCTTTTTTACACATTTGTCTAAAGTTAGGCCAAAAGTATTTGCCGGCTATTTCGATGGCGTTATTTCTGTGGCTGCTGTGAGCTCTTCGGTGAACTTCTTGAATTATTTTTAATTGTTCGTCGTCGTCTATTTTTTATATATTTATATTTTTGCACTCTAAAGTTGATTCTTAGATTTCTCCTATTTCATATACTGTTACTTCGTCACAGTGTATTGCGTTAGTATGATTTGGGTTTATGACTTTTTTTATGGTGTTAAGAAGTTCAGATAGGTCGCTAATTTTTATATGTGATCTCCTATATCCGTCAAATATATTTTTACTTTCTGTCTTATCTTCATTCGAGAATTCGATGTATATTTGGTTTTTGAAATGATTTACTGGATTAGATGTACTTTTTATTTTATAAGTGAATAGAGGACGTGTTAGAGTTATTGAGTTGCTGCCTGCTGAGTGCGTCTGCAACAACATTCTCCTTGTCAGGTTTGTACATTATCTTAGCTCCATATTCCTCGATTCTATTTTTCGACCTTTTGATTTTTGTGTTTGTATTTTTGTTCGAAACCGCATAACTTTAAGATTGGTGATCCGTGTATATTGTCAAATCCGATACGCCTTGTATATAAAGTCTGGGTTTGGTCAGAGCGAATATTATTGCCAACAGTTCCTTCTCGTTAGTTGCATAGTTTTGTTCCGTTTCGCTAAGGGATCTCGACACGAAAGTAATAGGTTTTCCTCCTTGTGACAAAACTGCACCAATTGCGATATTAGAAGCATCAGTGGTCAATTCGAAGGGTTTTGAGTAGTCGGGTTTGGGATAATTCCAGACATTCCTCTAAATGTTGTTTTAGTTCCGTAAAGGATTTTCTTTCCTCTTCATTAAGATTGAGTTTGTAGTTAGAACTTGTTCTTTGTGATATCATTTGTTCTGTTTTTAGTAAGTTTGTGACCGGTTCTCCTCACAAATTTTCTGTAATATCCGGCTAGGCCGAGGAAACTCCGTAATTGCTTCAAGTTTGTTGGTTCGGGATATTTTCTTATACTTTCAATTTTCTCGGGGTCGGTCTTTATTGATTTATGGCTGATAATATAGCCCAAGAATTTTAAGTAGGGCTTGAAAAAGTGGGATTTCTCTTCAGATATTGTTAAATTCGCGTTATATAATGCATCAAAAATTTGTCGAAGATGATTCATATGTTCATCTTTGTCTTTAGAAAATACGATGATATCGTCGATATATACATAGCAAAATTGTGTGACAAATGGTCGTAAAATATCATCCACGCTGCGTTGAAATATCGCGGATGCATTCCTTAATCCAAATGCTAACCTATTATATTCATAGAGAGCGCTATTTACGATGAATGCTGTTTTTTCCCTGTCCTTCTCATCTATTAGGATTTGGTAAAAACCGGACTCCAAATCGACCGTTGAGAATACTTTAGCCTCACCTAGATTTTGTATACTGTCGTTAATTGTTTGTTCGTTTAGTTTTTTGTAATCGTTTACCAATCTACGTTTTGGTGTGCCATCCTTATAAATTCCCTTTTTCGAAACTACCCAGATCGGTGAGCAATACGGGGATCTGGATGGGTGAATGATGTCCCGCCTTAGTAGTTCTTCTATTTCTTTATTTACAAAGTCTTGGTCAGCGATACGATATGGATATTGTTTTGTCTAAATTGGTTCTTCAGTTTTTGTTCTTATCATCATCATCAACGGCCCTACAACCGGGAACTGGTCCTGGCCCCACTTAGCAAGTCCTTAGTCTTGCGCCGAGACTCCCCGATGGGGAATCGAACCCCGGTCTCCCGTGTGACAGGCGGGTATTCTAACCACTATACTATCGAGGAGCCCTTTTGTTCTTATGGTTGCTACTATATTAGTGGTGTAAGGAAGGTTCTAGTCTACTCGTCTATTTCTATTCATTAATGTATTTAATTCTTCCCTGAATTCTTGTCCTTCAATCGTATAGTTAAGTTTTGATTCGTGTTAGCTTCTTCTGATGCTTTTAATATCATTGTATTGAAGTTTATTTCTGCATTTAATTCCCTTAATCCTTCTAAACCGATTAAGAGGTCGAAATCTCTTAATTCTTGTAATTCGAAAAACTGTAATTTTTTTCCTAGTATATGTATATATCTTTTGTCTTTTATGACACTACTTCCATGGATTGTTTTTGGCTGAATTGGCAAAATTTTAATTGGACTGCTTAAATCTATATTTTCTTTACAATCATTTTGGGTTGCTCCCGAGTCTATTAAAATGTTATATGTTTTGTTATTATATTTTCACAATTTTTTAATTCCAACCTAGGTAACCCATTACTTAGGCTAAACAAAGATTCTTTAGTAGTATTAGTTTCACTTACGTTATTTTTCAGGGAATCGATTGTTGACTCCTGTTCCACGTTGCTCATTCGTTTGGGCTGTTCTTGTTGGGGTTGATTCCTGAATGAGTTTAGTTGTCTTGTTGTGTTGTGTATGGAACTATCTACTTCCATCGGGTCTGGTTTGGGGAAATTTGCGTTCTGTAGATTCTGTCGGTATGATCCGAAATATTGGCGTGAGTTCCTTTGGGATTGTTGCCTGTTGCAACCTCTTGGATGTTGTTGGTATTCCCTGAATTGGTATCGTCTATCATGGTGTGTATTGTCGTACTGTTGTCGTCTCGCTTGGTGTTGTTGTCTATTTTCGGGCTGAAATTGTCTGTCCTGGTACTGTTGTCTAGTTCCGTACTCAGGTCGTCTATCCTGGTGTTGTTGTTGTCTATATGTGGGGTTCCATTCTTGTACTCGTAGATTTGGGGCTATATTATTGTATCGCGAGTCGTGATGTACCGTGAGACTGTAGCGATTCTAACAGATGCACACGATTCACAAGCGAAATAGTAAAAGAACACGAACGAAAAATCGAATAAGAAAAATACATCAGAACCGTATACCAAGCGATAAATAACAAAAAAATAATTCACACCAGTGGAATATAGTCGAGTTTGGAAATGAAATTCTAAACACGGTCAGTAGCCTTGTGTGTAACGCTTAGGTAAAATTATTGTCGTGATTCGAGCTGTCATAGCGTCAGTTCGAATCACACGATCTTCTTCACTATTATTTCAAACGCTATAAGACCTATTCCGTATGTTTCTGCTAACGAGTTGCATTTATGTGTCCATTTGAAAAAATGCTCACATCTTTTTGTTCGGCTTCTCTTAGAAATGCTTTCCTGGTGTCTTCGTTTCGATGCTGTGTTTGGATTTTTGCGATGATCAGGTTTTGGGCTCTGTTTACTAGTATTGTGTTAGATCTTTGCCTCCCTGTTTTATTTGTGTCATCTCTGCTTTCAATACATACAATGGTCTGTTGTCGCTGTATGTGAAGTCTAGGTGTCGAAGTTAAATTTGGTGTTGTTGTTTACTAAGGTTAATGCTGCTTCACCAACAATCTTGTTTCTAATTATTAGCAGGTCTTCGCAGTACTTCGTGTGTCCTTTGTGAGCCCCAAATGCCAACATTAGTGTCGTTGCTGCTTTCCTCCAAGTGGTGTATCCTCATTCTGTTCCACTGAACCTTGGTAGTGATTTAAATGCGTCCAGGTTGATGTCTTCCGGGCGGCCGTACTTGAATGTCTTGATGTTCCTCCAAATTTGTTGTTATTTCGGATTTTAGTTTGTTAATTTCCTGTGTCTGCTGGTTCATTAAATTAGCCATCATTTGAATTTGTTGTTTCATGAGGGTTAGTTCTGCCTTCATTGTGATGTTGTCTGCCTCCATGTTTTGCATCTCTTCGGTTTCTGAGTCGCTGGATACTTTCTCTGTGGGTTTTCTTAAGGGATTAATTTTTGACTTACCACGTTTTATTTTCATCTGCTCCTTATCCTTTCTGGTTTGATTTCTCTATTATTCTTTTCACTGAATGATTTTTTTGTCGTCTCTGGGCTTGATTTCTCTATTTTTCTTTTCACTGGATGATTTTTTTTGTCGTCTCTGGGCTTGTTTTCTCTATTATTCTTTTCACTGAATGATTTTTTTTTTGTTATCGCGTCCCCTTCGCTGGACGTTGTTCCTTTGGAAGAAGTCCTTGCACCGAGTCCTTCCTGAACGATGGAGTATTTCTATGAATACTCTTTGGTGTTTTTGAACACTCCACAGTGTTGGTCCGTTACCCTAATCGAATTTTGTAGGAAAAAAAAACGATTGGCAGGATCGCCAGTTATTTTGTGCCGTTCTAGGAGAAAATATTACAAAAAAGAAAAGACCTTTTTCTTTGTTTATTTGGAAACTATGTTTCCTTTTATTAATTATCTCCGCTGAGCAGCTCGTGTATGCGAGTCCGTGGTCAGACAGGATCTCTCCTTTACATTTCGAACATAAATCTATTAGGTTAAACAGGTTTTGAAGTACCTTTGTTTCATGTTTTGAAGCATCTGTGTTTCTATTGTTAGTATACAATGGTTCACGTTTTCTTTTGTTTGTGTTTTATGACTAACATTAGTTTGAACAGATTTTGAAGCACCTGTGTTTTATGTTTTGAAGCATATGTGTTTCTATTATTAAAATGCAATGGTTAAAATGTATTGTTTATTATTATCAACAGGCTCAGGCCCAACAGCAGTTCAAGAACAGGCTACTATTGAATTGAATTGATGTGCTACTCTTTGGCTGTTTGATTATAATTAATTCTTGCCTACAGCGGAACTCCCTATTTATACCCAAAATCAAATCAGAATTTCACATTCCTTCCTACGATTCATTTCTCACCTTGCGACAGACACCTGATGCCAGCCCAGTCGAAGGCCATGCCAACGACGATGGGAACTGCAACGTTGCAATTTTTCCGCCGTTCACCCTGAGGCGGCAACCTTACACCAACTCTGGCTGCAGCTCCACCCCAAGGCCATGGGAACATTTCAATTCAAGGTAATTCGAAACTGATTTGCCCATAGCAAATAGCATGCATGTGCATGGGTGGAATTTCCTTAAAGGTGATGGGGTGTCAGGTGATCATCAAGGTGATGAGAATATTTTTGTTTTTTTTGTAGCAAATAGCATGCAGGTGCATGGGTATAGATGGAACGTGGAAAGTGCAGAATTGCAAATTTAGTTGTGGGAACGGAAAATATATGATAGGGATTTGCGTTTAGTTCGGCACAAGGCTAACAACCTTGCCCGTAAAAATAAATTATTATGGAAAATTTAACAACCATCGAGACTTGCTAAATAAGCCAAGGCGGGATCCCGGTTGTAGTGCCGATAATGATGATGGTTTCGGTTTAGCAACAAGTACGCATGTGATAAAGTTTCACAGCTACACCGAAAGAATTCCGTCGGTTGTAACAGGAAATTAATTTAATTGCTACACCGAAAGAATTCCTTTGGTTTTAAAGTTGTTAAAACTTTAATGCCACATAAGTTATGTTATATTTAATTTGTGACGGTTAATGTCACATATGTATGCAACAGTAGCAATCTATTTACTTTGACAAATTAACTTGAAACGTGAGTATATATTGATTGCTTCTTAGAGTTCGATCAAGAAGACCTACTATATCTAAGTATACTTTCTCAAAAGGCCTCTTTGCAATGTCGATTATTACCATGGGCATACGTAGGTTTGGTGAAGATTTCATGGTTTAACATTGTTTGCAGTCTTCCTTCCTCCAATAAACCAAAAGCACGGTTTCAAAAAATGTTAGCTTATGTTACGGACTTCGAATCCATGCCCTCGCCCAACAACTAATCCCCACGACTTTAATTTCCCCTCTCTATCGGTAAATTGGAAATATCGTCAAGTAGCTAATTTGCATAACCTACTTTATGCAAATTCTACTTGGCAGAAAAAATAAAAAAAGGCGTTGGGGCCGAATAAAAAATATAAACGTCAACGGCAAAAAAAAGATTATTAGACAATGATAGAGAATTACTAAAAACGTACAACGAAACGTGAGAATAAAAATTGAAAATACGAAGCGGGTCCCGGAGCTACGGACCAGACTCAACAGTTTATGCAAATTAGCTACTTGAGGATATTTCCAATTTACCGGTAGAGAGGAGAAATTAAAGTCGAGGGAATTAGTTCTTGGGCGAGGGCATGGACACGAGGTCCGTAACACATAACGAGTTTTTCGATCCTTACGTCACCAACATCTTTTACATGACTTTCGTTCGCCTAATTTTTAAATACGCAAGTCAAGTATGGACTCCATACCATGATTTACATAGTCGCAGGATTAAATGTATCCAACATAGGTTTATTCGATCATAAGTCCTTAATCCCTTAATATTATTGCTTAGCGCGTAACCTTTAATCAAGAGGCGCGATCTTGGCATTACACTATTCCTACTTCAACTATAGAGTGACAGCAATAAATGTGCAGCATCGCTTCATGGTTTCTCTGTTAACATCAGTACCGGTGAGGAATGTTGTGTTACTGCAAGGAAAATGGTAATATTTGACATCCATCACTCAAAACTCCATTAAAAATACCTCACACATAAATTTCTATCTCTCACCGTTTAGGTTAAGGATTATTGTAAATTAGTCGTAAGATTACAAAAAGAATTAAATGTATTGTAATAAATAATGAAATTATATAAATAAATAACTTAGATTAATAAATGACAGACATTAACGTTATAATAATTTGTAAAATAACCAATCATAGGATAATACAAAGTCCCATCGGTACTTTTCAAACATTCATTGTGAATTGTTCTTTTTTCAACCCCTGGTGCAAAAAACCAATCCATGTCCTAGACGGAGGCGGAGCTACACACCTACCCCAAAGGAACTACTATACCATTTCCAAGTCCAATAAAACAAAAGCAACCACTGCCATGGATGTCACCAATCCCATCACAAAATACCAACTACACATACAAGCGAAATTCTTTTACGCCCTGCACCAGTCTGGATTCACTTCCTTCTCAGAGTAACTTATTGAAATTTAGGAGGTGGTCTACATAACATCCCTTTCGCTCTTCAGGATAAAGGATATCGCTCATAACCAATAAGCAGTGTGCATCGCTATCGAAATTATTGTCACCAACCTGTAAGTTCTACACCTGACGCCACACACTTAACAGAAACAGGATAATGAATGAATGTGACAGGGATAAACTCTCACTTAACATACCATCATTTGAGTAGTAATTTGATACAGATTGCGTACGCCTTGTGCGTTGATCCCGTTTAATCGCGCCAATAGTGAATTGTGAAGCGTGAAACAGGAAAATTATAAAACGGATGTCAGGAGGCAATTTTTTCTCCTGTTATCCCTTATGCCGCAACAGTATTCTCTTATCTGTCGCCCACATAATGAGTCGTCTATACTTCCTTTCCATTAAAAATCAAACAGGATACACAGAGTGGTCAGTTGAATTGCGGTTGCCGTAGAATATATACACACCGTTCAATTGTGAAGCGGTTGGTCGGTTGTTCTCCGGATAAAATAATCCTTGTTTTTACGTAATGCAACCGATTAGCAGGAACTATCAATGTGATTCGCCCAATTCGGTATCGAAAACTTTACAGGCCGTTCACACACATCGTCCTTCGTCGCCGCGCGAATTTTTCCATCGTCTTTACGGTCACCTTGAGAGTAGCCCTGTTGGTAAAGTTATTAACGAAGTCAATGGCCACGCTCTGCCTCCCCCCTCTGTTCGTCCTGCACATTCGGTCAACGAATTAAATCAAACAACGAGTCAAAAATGTGATTCTTCGAATCAAAGTGATATCAGTTCGTCTCCGGAGATTCTAAATAACGAAAGGTGGATTTTGCTATAAGTCCAGTTGTCGTGTTTTGAATAAACAATTTTATTTTTATAGGCATTATGAAAGAAGTTCAGTGTACAACAATTACTCGATGGGGCGTACGAATGATTTCAATTCGGTGATTAACCCAACACATCCTTTCTCGTTTGTGACGGATAATGTAAATGCTAAATCAGCCTTCGGATTGCCGATTAACACTCATCTTCCTGTTGGATTGACGGCCTTCTGTAAGTGTATTCTTGTTTATCTACTCTTCTTAAGCTAAAAAGATAGAAGGATGTGCAGCTACTGCATCCGTTTAATTGCATGGCAAATTTTACTTACATGACAACTATAGCTACAAATGTGTTCTTAGGCAACAAAAAAGGGATCTCTTGGAGTGATTCTCAAAACTTCCAGCACATGTGACTAATTGTACCAATCAGATAATGTGGCTCAAATATTTGTTAAAGCTATTTGTCAATTGGGGACTATTTTCCGCTTCTGGACATTGTTTGTTAATATTTGGGTTCGTAGCCAATGAAATATTAAATTCCGGTCTCATCAGCTCCCAATGTTTTCCATTAAGTGACCAGATATCAGCCAATTCAATTTATGGCTATGCCATATATCAGTGGGCTGTTAAGCTGCAAAAAAAAAAAACCTGTACGTATCAGGCTCCGTAATTTCCTAGTATTTTGGGATCAATTCTTCAGCATACAAGTCAGTTTCTGAGTATGTAAAATTCGAAGGGATGGGGATTTTAAGTTATCCATAACTATTTAAATTCAGCGGTCATATCATCATCATCATCATCGGCACTACAACCGGGAACCGGTCTTGGCCTTATTTAGCAAGTCCTGAGGCTTGTTAAATTTTCCATAATGATTTATTTTTTCTGGGCAAGGTCATTAGTCTTGCGGCGGAGGCTCCCCGACGGGGAATCGAACCCCGGTCTCCCGAATAACAGGCGGGTATACTAACCACTATACTATCGAGGAGGAGGTCATATCATCACCATTTGTCAATTAAATCAGTATAATGAAAACTCCATAGAAATTTCGCCTATAGAGCTAGCTGTGTGCATCATCATCATCGGCACTACAACCGGGATCCGGTCTTGGCCTTATTTAACAAGTCACTCCACCGGTATCGGGGCCACACCCGAGACTTGTTAAATTGTCCATAATAATTGGTTTTTCCGGGCAAGGTTATTAGCCTTGCGCCAAATAGAGCTGTGTGCAATATTCTGGAAAACACTTTTGAGATATCCTTTCCGACAACGTTGCTCTCATTAAGACATGCATGATCCAAAAGAATTTCACTTCTTTCTTTCCAGGTTTTTATAACTGTGTGTTATATTACTGACGCAAGGCTAATAACCTTGCCCGGAAAAAAAATAATTATGGACAATTTAACAAGTCTCGGATAGGGACCGGATACCGGTGGAGAGACTTGCTAAATAAGGCCAAAACCGGATCTCGGTTGTAGTGCCGATGATGATGATGTATTATATTATTACTAATACGCTTCCGATTTTATTTTAAAAAAGTTCGTTAAATTATCGATGCAACTTGATAACAAACACCGAAAAATGGCACACGCGTTCTGATAACATTTGACTCATGAAGAGTTTGATTCACGATTCCTTTGATATTGTAGTGAGCTTAGGGTTCGCTGGATTAATTATTTTTAATAAATAAGAGCCGTTAAATCGATTTTGAATTAATGTAACACTGTATTAGTCCGTTAATAACAACCGTTACTTTTACCGTACACTTCACGATTTCTCGACTTATCGCTTCCGTACTTATCGTGTCTTTGACTGTTTATTTTTATTTCTTAGTTCCTTTCTGATCTGCGTGCGACGTATTTATACCGTTTCCTCATTCTGATTCGGTGTTTCGTTTCCGTCCGTTCCATAGGTTCGAATTTTCTACTGCTCATAGTCTCCACTTTTCCAGTACTCTCTAGAATATTCTAGTACTTTGTTTTGGACTTTCTAGAATATTCTAGTACTGATTGTCATATGCGTCACACTACCCTCTGCCTAGATTAGTTCGTCCCGAACTAAGTTCACTGATCTTCTGGGTTAACAAAAGTCGCCAGTCGGTCACGATGTACCATTTTCATCTCGGCGTTCGGTCTTCGCTGAACCCTATAGACAACGTCGTTAATTCTTGTGAGAACCTTATACGGTACTTCCCAATGTTTCTGCAACTTCGGAGTCCTTCCTTTTTGCCGATGAGGGTTATAAAGCCACACGTTTTCGCCTCCATTAAATCCGGATGGTTGGCTCGAACGTCGTACCTTGTTTTCATCCTGTCACTTGATACCTTGATTTGCTTTCGAACCAAATGATCAATCTCATCGAGCCGATTTCTCCATTCGGCTACGTAGTCTTCAGTCGTAGCTATGGCGTCTGGAGGTATCCCGAATCGCAGATCTGCTGGTTATCGTATCTCTCGTCCAAATATAATTCTTGCTGGAGAATGGCCTGTCGTATCGTGATTAGCCGATCTACAACTCATGAGAAAGGTTTGTACATATTTGTCCCAATCTCGTTGGTGATCACTAACGACCTTCGATAAATGCTCCTTCATTGTTCGGTTGAACCTTTCGACCATTCCGTCTGACTGCGGATGTAAGGGTGTGGTCTTGGTTTTCCGTACGCCCGGTGCCGCACAGATGCCTTGAAATATCTGCGATTCGAAGTTGCGAACTTGATCGGAATGAAGCTCACAGGGAACTCCATATCTGCTGATCCAATTATTGATAAGCTGCTCAATGACGGTTGTTGCTTCTTGGTTTGGAATTGGAAGGACTTCCACCCACTTGCTGAAGTAATCCATGATAACCAACATGTATTTATTGTTGTCGTTGGTTTTTGGAAATGGTCCTGAGATATCAATCGGAATTCGCTAGAAAGGGGCGCCCACGTTGTACTGCTTCATAGCGCTCCTTGGTTTTGCTGTTGGTCCTTTGGTCGAAGTGCAAGTTTTGCACTTCCTACACCAAGACTCGACGTCATCTCTCATGTGAAGCCAGTAGAAGCAAGATCGTAATTTTGAAAGTGTCTTATTAACTCCCAGATGTCCACCGGAGGCTCCGTCGTGCATTTCTGTTAGTACATCCTTCGCTTTTGATGGTGGGACTAGAATCTGCATTCGATGGGAATTTCCGTCCGCGGCTTCCCGTTTACGCTTTAGAATTCCATCTTCCACCAGCAAGGAATTCCATTATGCCCAATAAGCCTTAAATGTCCCACTCTTGTCGGAAATATCGTTCCAAGTTGACCGCACGTTCTTTTTTTTGTGTTCCAGGATTAGCGACATATCTTCATCCTGAAGTTGAGCTGCGCGTATAGCATCACTCGTCCACCCATCTAGTACTTCTACTTGTATATTTCGCAGGTCGTACGCCTCTTCTTTCTCTTCCAATCTATGACAATGTTTACAATCTGGTTTACATGGTCTTCTTGATAGAGCATCAGCGTTATTATGCACCTTCCCTTGCTGAATTGAGCTTATCATTGATACGGGTGCACATTCTGAGGTTAACTCTCCTTTTCTTATTGCGACTGGGTCCTCGGACGCATTTAGCACTCTGACAGGTACAATATGCTTCTTCACCTCAGGTTGGTCCGTTGATAGTCTCCTCTTATGATTAGCGCCTAAACAACAATTCTCACTTGAAGTTTCATTCATTCGTCGACGTTTCCTACAGTTAACAGAGATGTTGATGACTACGCCGCATGTCCAACACTTCATATCAGGTCTCGGAATTCTTCGTTGTACATGCCCGATTCTTTGGCAGGAACATTCCTGGACGGATATTTCTCAGACTCTATATGTACTCCTGGTAGCCAGTTTAGCAGATTCAAATGCCAATGCGAACGCCAGTATTTCATTAGTCTTCTTCTTTCCCGCCAAACGGACGGCTTGTTGCAAGTCCCGAAATTAGAGTGCATTTATAAATACATCCATTGCTACCTCGTTCAGAAATTCCTTAGTCATATTTGAATAAGACAAGGATGCCAATCGCTCAATGTCTGCCTGCAACTGTTGAAGATTATCTACAGGTTTCTGCGTTCTACTCCGCAGTTGCATGCGGTAGACCTGCTGCATGTGCTTGTCTCCATACCTAGCTTCAAGGCCGTCTTCTCTGCTGGTATGGTTTGTAGCAATTCTGCAGCCGCCCCGCGGAGTGACAAGATTAGTGATGTTGCCTTTTGCTCATCCGACCACTTATTATAATTGGCCGCGGCGTCAAACTGACGTATAAATACGGAGAAGGGTCCCGTTCCATCGACGGTTGGCGGTTGCATCCATGTATCTTTGTGGTCATGTTCATTGCTAGGCGATGTCTTATTTCTCTCAACACACCCAAGTCTCTTTTCGAATCGCGTTATTTCATCGGTGACTTTCTTAAATTCAGCTTCGTTTTTTAGATCCAGATTTTCTACATCGTTTCGAATTTTTGACTGAATTTCTTCCTCAAAGTGTTGAAAATTACATTTCATCCACTGCGTTGGGCATCCAATTTAGCATTCACATCTACAGCTTGTGCGTCGAATTTTGAATTTTGGGCGTCCATTTTTGTCATCATCATCCTGAACATCTCCGAAATGTCCAACTGTGGCGAACTCTTCTCCGTTACATTGGCCGTTAAATCGATTCTCTTTGCAAACACTTTATTAGTCCGTTAATAACAACCGTTACTTGATATTTCCCGTCTTTACTTATCGCGTCTTTGACTGCTTACTTCACTGCTTACTGCTTCTTTCTGATCTGCGTGCGACGTATTTATACCGTTTCCTCATTCTGATTCGGTGTTTCGTTTTCCTCCGTTCCATAGTCTCCAGTTTTCCAGTACTTTCTAGAATATTCTAGTACTTTGTTTTGGACTTTCTAGAATATTCTAGTACTGATTGTCATATGCGTCACAATATTATTACTAATAAGCTTCCGATTTTATTTTAAAAAAGTTCATTAAATTATCGATGCAACTTTATAACAAACACCGAAAAATGGCACACGCGTTCTAATAACATTTGACTCATGAAGAGTTTGATTCACGATTCCTTTGATATTGATTCTTAGCTCACTTTCTCTGGTCCTTTTTCAACCGAGGAGAACTCTCATGTCTTATTCATCATATCATACTCCTATGCACAGATACTATGATAGCCGCACTTCGCTCACACTGTTATTTTCGCAACCTGCGGCGATGGTTCGTTTTATCGATAAAGGGATACATTATATTACCCTTGGCGGCTTTGTAACACCGTTTCCTATTGGCGAAATTTCCGTGGAGGAAAGCCCAGACGGCACGGAGTTCAAACTTTGTTTTTTTTGTAATTTCTTATAGAATATATATAATTTCTATACAATCAAAACTTGCTTTTGTTTGTTTTTTTTTTGTAATTTCTTATATAATATATATAATTTCTATACATTCAAAACTTGCTTTTGTTTTTTTTTAATTTCTTATATAATCATTCAAATTTTGCAACAAAATGACAGATAAAAGCATTTTGAAACAAAATATAAGAAAAATAGGACTTAGAACAATAACAATAGAAAAAGAAGAGTTGAATACCTCTAGAAGTAATACAAATCTTGGTCCTCACACAATATGAGCTGGCTCTCGATCACGTTCATACCAGGGGTTCTAGATTTCACTCAAGATTTTCGACCAACATCGTAACCGCTTTAGGTGATACATACGAGTCTTAACACATATTCTAATGTACCTAAAATGCCTTGATTCATGGATTCCTGGAATTTAATTAAACCTTACATGCTTGCAATTCATCGAGATGTTTGATTTCCAATAGTGTTTTTCACGGATTCTGATCAAGACCTCTGGGAAAACGACCGCATAAACTTATTCGAATAAATTTCAGCATTTTTGAAGATTTTGATTGTCCAGTTCCTGCACCACGATGTTTCAACACTCATCAGGTAAAACACGAAAAGGAATTCTACCGAAAACTATGAGAATTATGATGCAGGTTATTACATCACCAAGCGCTGATGATAAACCA
The DNA here is from genome assembly GCA_963931805.1 of Microdon myrmicae. Lineage (NCBI taxonomy): Eukaryota > Metazoa > Arthropoda > Insecta > Diptera > Syrphidae > Microdon > Microdon myrmicae. The sequence continues at coordinate 31,205,458 of OZ007499.1, forward strand.
AATGATGAAGCACTTCATATGATTGAAACTCTGGCAGATGTGCTTCTGAAAAACGTAGATACCATGGTCAAGTGGAGGATGCTTACCACATATATATTTCCTGAGTTTCAATCGGACTGGACATATGCGAACCAGCATGGGTTGGGTGGCTCATTACTCTTGCAAAATAAAACTAACGTCTGCCTTTTATTTAAATAATTTTCTCTCGTAATCGGTGGAAAATAAAATGATAACCACTTTCTATTTTCCTCATCTTACAAACTCCAATATAAACAAACAAACAAAGATTAAGGGACAAAGAAAACGAGGAACAAGGATAGATGCCGGCACCATTCGGAGAAACATGTCATCGGAAAGCTGTCGCGGATTTGGAGTTCACCGCTTCTCGTCACCTGGGCTCATCGCTCAAGCATCCAGGATTGTCGCTTCTCGCACATCGCTATCACGTATCTGGGATTCTTCGCCTTCGCCGCCTGGACGAAATGCTCTGGGGGCACCCTCTTAGCACCGCCCATTGCACATCACTCCAACAGAGTCGGTGCCTAAAATGGACTTTCGGTGCCAAGATTAGGGAGTATAGAAGGAGAAGAACAGGAAAGACGCCGGCACTCTTCGGGAAATCCGACCAACAGAAAACGAATCGTGAACATAGGGTCCAGCTACCAAACGAAGAAGAAAGGTAACTGGCTTTGGGACTATTTCATCCTGTGGCCCAATTGAACGTAAGCTTCTATTAATGAGCAGATTATACCACCTAATAGCAACCTGGATGCGCAACCCCTCTGGCTCAAGCAAGTGCCATTTCTAATTCAACAGGATATGCCGCAAGATGTTCAACCACAACACCATCAAAACCTGAACAACTATGCTGTTCCAAAAGGGAATCACATGCGGCCACAGTACCCACAACCACAATCGCAGCAGCAGCATAGACATTGTGATGACAATTATTATGAAGATGATGGTGGTCCACAGACAATGACTGGACCTTATGACCGCAGTCCCGATTCAGTTATTAAGAGTTACGCTCAGCGACTTCAACGTCGGATATGCGAATCGGCTGGTGGTAACCACAGTTCAAATGCCAGAGCATCCCACAATACCGGAGAATCAATTCCCACGAATAACCATCAAGGGGACAATACAATCCCTTCTGATCTGATGGGAGGTTCAGCGAAGTCTGGCAAATCAAGCAGCACATCGTCTTCTTCCAGTCCTCAAGGCCAACAAGATTATTTTTAGGGTGGCCATTATAACAATTACCGAAGTCATCATCATCAACACAATCACTCAACCAGTGGATCAAATACTCCGCCAGGCAATGTGGCCAACGACAATCTCAGCTCCCATCAAGAAATTCGCCCAACGCCAAGCATTGGTTTAGCGGCGTAGATGGGACACATCCCCAACTGCAACAGTATCAGCCACAGCAATCACCTTGGATTCAAGACGCAGATGATCCTATGCAGTTGGTGGCAACTACAACACTTCTAATATCGGCACAGGCTGGCCATATTCAGAAGATGATGAAAAAACGAGATTGCACGGCCGACTTTAACGCAACTAAGCGGTCTTTGGACTGAATCAACAGCTCCATCTAGTGCACCTAGATTTTCACTATTTCCAAATGGCCACATTTCCAACCAAGGACAAACACAAACACTTCAACATATTGACGACCACACCGCTCAATTACCATTCATGGATCCACGATCCAACATAGGACTACGTCCAAAATATTCATGCTATACTTACGGATTTACGATCCAACATTAGACAACGTCAAAGACATTCTTACTCTACTTAAGGATTTACGATCCAACATGGGACTACGTCCAACATATTGATACTCTACATATGGATTTACGATCCAAAGAGAGGACTACGTCCAAGAAGGTCATCGATGACACCAGGGATTTACGATCCAACCAACATTCAACATTAAACACACACATACACACACACACACCCACACACGCTGATAACATCAAGTATGACACTATAACATAACCAATTATATTATAATTCAATTACAATTAATCTAACCAAATCCCGCCCTACCTCAATACGGTGTCTCCGATGAACGAGACAAAGCCGAAAATTACTTGTGCCTCAATTGCAAGCATTCACGTGCTAACCGGGCCCAAGACGACCATTGCGCTGATATACCTCACCTATTAAAGGAAGGAAGAAACGCCTATTGGTCCATCGTCGCTGGCCTGGGAAGATGTTGCAGACGCAACAGCCGATCGAACATTAAACGAGTACCAACTTATAGCGCCGCAGAGTATGCAACGATAGAGGTTGCAGCATAAAATTCTGTAGTGGCACTGAATGCTCCTAGTTGCTGAATAGACAAAAAAGAGAATTGTCTATTCATTTAACTGTTTCATTGTTACTGTTTCGACACAGTTTTGATTTTTGTTGTACTGTTTCTGACAGTATATTTTTTAACGTTTTGTAATCGAACATGTATACGGTGCCTTCAGCACCTGTTTTACGGCTGAACTTTTATGTAAAATAAAGTAAAATTTAGTGTATTAAAAATGAATTTCTTCTTCTGCCCAGTGTGGCAATCATTTGCTGTGTCCATGGTGACACATTTTTTTTTATTTGCTTTCCTGGTCAAGTGTCAACGACCACGGAACAAAATTAGTTGCTGGGCTACAATGCCAATTCATTATACTGTTCTCACCGAGGATGACTCGAAGCAGAACAAACACCACGTATCCACAGATACGTTGGCCCCAAGTCCCGAACAATTTCTCTACGCCTGCACGGCGATCGAAGGATACGACCCAGCATAAAAATTGTGTATCGATCCATTAACTGAATAAACACAAGTGGTTGGCGCAGCTGCGCCAGATGTCGACAAACATCAAATCGCCGGCAATAAGCCAATTGCCGTAAAACAATCCGTCGGCAAAACCTTTGTCCCATCCGCAATGCACTTCGCCTAAACAAAGGCCATTGCGGAGAAACAGCAATAAACGAAAACGCTGTTCCCCCATAAGCCAAAGCAAATACGATAATTACCACGATCCCAGGATCGCCAAGAATAAACAACACACCGAATGTTTGCATAAGCAACGCAACAGAAGTGTGAACATTCTAGCGATCCCACAGACGGCAACCTCCGCGTCTGTATGTGTGAGTGCAATCTTCCCTGGTGGAGAGATACTCGATCGAGAGAGAATTACCACGACAAGGAAAACGAAAGGGAAAAGAGAACTATGGGGTAAATAGAATCATCCCCAGAAGTAAAATGAATCAGTCGATATAAAGAACCCTAACGAAGAGGTTAGTCCGCGCAGCGCAATAAATCGAGAAAGAAACTGTTCGACCCGAAGTTAAACCTCTTAAAAATACGCGAGTTAACCTAAGTACATTGACCGAACTGCCACTAAAGTCAAACACCATAAACGTATATATTCGGCGTTCATCATCATCATCATCGGCACTACAGCCGGGAACCGGTCTTGGCCTTATTTAGCAAGTCCTGAGGCTTGTTAAATTTTCCATAATAAGTTGTTTTTCCGGGCAAGGTCAACAGTCTTGCGCCAGAATACATAGTCAGCGTTCAACGCATAGCAATTCAACGCGCGCAGGCCTGTGATCCTCACTAAGGACATCGGAAATTTGTTTACGGTTGATTACACGATGTTCAAAAATAATTAAAGGAAGTGCGGACAGTAAATACGGAGACTGAGACGGTTATCCTCGTCGTGACACTTTCGTAGTATCCTAACGTGTGCCGTTTTTATAGTCAATTTTCGTGCTGAAAACAATAAGTGAAAGGCTATATACGATAGACAGGGATAAATAAGGATATTTTCAAAGATTAAGACGATTCAAGGTGTGTGCAATTTTAATTCACCATTTTTTTCTGTGCTAAATGTAAAACGAAAAAGTAAAGAAAAGGACAAAAAAATAAAACAGGGGCAAATATTGTAACCTCTTGTCAGACCATTAGTATAAACTAAAAATATAAGAAAATTGATAAACGTCTTTGAAAACAATCTTGCAGTTTTTATTTGTTGCTGCATTCGCTCCGTGTTCGGTTTGTGGACAGTGTTCGGCGGAACACAATCGACCAAAGACAAAATCCGCCAAACACTCACTTGACCAAGAAACGACTTGGCACAAACTACCCTGTGACTCACTTGGGAACCAAGGTAAGACTTGGCATTAACAAGACAATCTCGGAAAACCAAGATAAGGATGTTACGGACCTACCTCGCGTCCAGGTCCCCCCTAACATCCACGAATCCCCTTTCGCAAGTTTCCCCTCTCTACCTGTAAAAGGAAAATAAATCGCCAAGTAAATAATTTGCATAAACTACTTTGTGCAAATTGTACTTGGTAGAAATCGTGAAACGTCAACGGCAAATAAAACTAAAATTGAGATTCGACGTTAAACTCCGAACGAAGTAAGTATTCACCGAAAGTCAAAATACTTAAGAGGGTCTTCAACACTAATTGACTGGCCTCCAAGAACACAAAGGAAAATCGCTCTCGAGACCTAGGAAACTCTCAGCCAACCAACAAGCTGAAACAAGCTGAACAGGGGAGAACCACGCTCAACGCCCCCTGCAACCTGCCAGCAGCATCACCAGCAGCAGCTACAGCGTCCGCTCCACGGACGCTCAAGATTCGATCAAGATTATTCCAAGTAAGCCCTCTATGCCCAAATACCTTACTAAATAATCATAAAATATAGTCAAATATATTAAATATATAAATTTAAATATATATTCAAATTGTGTGTGAATAAATCCATAACAAGCATACCCAGCTCTAAGTACAAATAGAGTAAATAATATATGTAAAACCCAGAACAGGGTTCATAGATCCAGTAAGAACTACGTGTAAAACATGAAGTAATAAAGGCCCTCGGTCCAGTAAAATGTTATTTTTTGGTTTTAGTTTGAATAGAAAAATTAACTCGCGCTAGTGTAAAAAAAAACTCACATTCACCCAAAGAAATGACCTGCCAACAGCCTTGTGGGGATTCCACTCGATTACGTAAATGGAACCGCAGTAAAGAGCGCAGCTCCAAAACAGAATCGAAAAAAATCACCAACGCCATATATCAAAGCATTAACGTAGCAATCACAACAGCAATAATCTTACAGCGTTTCTCGACGATACTAATAATAAATAGAATACGCTAAGATGTTAGAATCACCAAAAATATAGAACCAAAGCCTTAACATATCAGTCCACAGTCTAAATTGGTTGTTATTCTCAATTACACTTTACTAACTTGGAATTGCAGTTACATGCTATGGTGAGCGAATCCGATGATTCCATTTTTCGATTTTCTTTCCATGTTATTCTTCACTATTGGCTTGTGTATTGTGTGTGTATCTGTTAGAAAGGCCTTAGCTTAACTGTCTATCTTATCCAAAGTTATCAAAACACTGCAATTTATCATCATCATTATTAACATCGGCACTACAACCGGGATCCGGTCTTGGCCTTATTTAACAAATCTGAGGCTTGTTAAATTTTCCAAAATATATCCGGGCAAGGTTATTAGCCTTGCGCCCAACTGACAATTTAATTACCATAACATCAACAATTTTGTCAGGCATTTTCGACTAAGTATTTTTTATGAAAAAATCACCAAAAATATTGTTGTAGAAATAAAGGACACAACGCGAACAAGAGAGGGAATGAGATCCTGGTGATGGAAAAGATAAGATGACCATACTGACTGAAGCATAATTGTAATATGCTTCGATGGTATATTATAAAAGAAATTTTGAAAGTATCTGTTTGAAACCTGTGTGGCGGTTCTACGAACCCGTAACCCACTATAGGTTGAGATATCGTCGTTCCACCAAGGAACATGCTCACCTATATCCATTATTCGTGCCCACAGACACGTTCCTCAAAAGTCATTCCTTCCGCCTGAAACAAAGGTAACATACCAAATACCCAACATTGAATTCAATAGTAAAACCAATCGAACTTAACGTTTAAAATATCCTAATATTGAATTCAATTCATCCATTCAATTCAAATCCATTTACGCAATTTCATCCAATTAATGCAATGCCCTAAAACTCATGTACGCAAATAGCTATTAGCACCTCTAATTCCTGGCAAGATCCCAAAACCGAATAGCGCTCGTGTCCAAACAAAGCCATTGCGGAGAAACAGCAATTAACTAAAACGCTGTTCCCATAGGAAAAAGCAAATATAATTATCGCAACCGAAGATAATTATTGTGGGCAAAAAGGGATCGGTAGGAATAATAAACCACAGCAAAGATACACCGATCCATTCGACAGAAGGTGTGAACTCCGGGTTCCCAGGAAGATCTTCGGCCACACAGGTGTAGTGCTCTAAAAAGCCCTACCACCATTTTCCCCCATTCCTACATTCAAATCCCAGCAATAAAACCTAAAATCCAATCAAAACCCGAAAAAAACCCAAACTAGATCCAAAATTCGCAATAAAAAAAATTAAAATTAATAATTTAATCCAAAATCTTAATCAAAATCAAAATTCATAATAAACGAATCAAATATTCGTTTATCGTTTTACATTTGCCCCACGGCATCATCAAAATTCAAACTCCAGAGATGCGTTATCTCAATCTGGAAAAATTCCATCAAATTGAACAAACAAAAACTCGAATCCCTTACACATCCACATCTGCACAATAATTTCATAAGAATTCAAGAAACTGAATTCTTATCTTAAGTAAACACTGAGCATCTCACTCAGGATACCAAAATCAGGATTTTTGTACGAAATTGTGGATTTTTGAGATACAAATCTCGATTTGTTTCCCTTTATAAAGGAACAGTAGAGTGATCTCGCAGCCGCAGTAGAATATCGATCAGTGTCCCTGGAGGAACTGCCCCAGGAGAACAACTTTGTAAAATTGATGCAAGAATTTAACTAAATAAACACTTATGTATATACCACAAAAACACTCTTTTAGATTCTGAATATCACCTGCCCCCTCGGAAAGCTGCGGAGACGCGGACTGAGGTTGAACGAAAAAGCGGCAGGACCAAACCAAGGACGTTGCCCCTCCCTCAGGATCTGAGGAAGCACGGCGACGACCCCTTTGTAGTACGTTTTTCAGGAGCGGTCTATAGAGATCCCTCATCCTTTTCAGGACAAGGAGACATGCTCCCTGAACAAAACACTACACAGGCAGCAACATCCGCGTCTGTGTGTGTGGGTGCAACCACACATCTGACCTGTGACGAAACAGGAAACCGCAGGACAAAGATAGTCGAAATGGAGTACAGTTAGAGAAACCCAACAAGGAGGTCGGTCCGCGCGTGTGTAATTAGAAAAAGAAATTTAGCTCAAAAGTTTGAATGATAGTGATAGTGCTAAGTCGTAAACAAAAGACAGACCACTGTTGTAAACTCCGTGTAGCTAAAACATTGACTGCTTTTTGGTTTAAAGGATTACCTATGTTCTTTAAATCCGTGTAATCGTTTCACCGAAACTAAAGTTTATCGTGTACTCCCGTAACGTTGCAAAATATAAATACTTAATAAAGCAAAAAAAAGAAGTTATAAATAAACGTTTCAGAAAACAACTTAACAGTGTTTCATTTGTGTGCTGAAATTCTTTGGTGTTTTGGGTTGGTGTTAAGTATTGGACAGTGTTCGGCGGAACACTTCTTGCGACGTAAAGATACGAAAATACGCTAAACCTGCATTGCTACTGAAAATATCGCCAAAAGTCAGAATCTCTAAATCTCTAAACAAACTTGAAAGTGAGTATCTTGCACAATGTTCCAAACATAAACGATGTCTTGTTGAATAATACTGTAGCGAGCTTGGGGTTCACTGGATTAATTATTTTTAATAAATAAGAGCCGTTAAATCGATTTTGAATTAATATAACACTTTATTAGTCCGTTATTAAGAACCGTTTTTTTACCGTACTCTTAACGATTTCTTGACTTATCGCTTCCGTACTTATCGCGTCTTTTACTGCTTACTTCTTACTTCTCCCCATGATCTGTGTGCGACGTATTTATACCGTTTCCTCATTCTGAATCGGCGTTTCTTTTCCGCCCGTTCCATAGCCTTGAATGTTTTACTGTTCATAGTCTCCAGTTTTCTAGTACATTCTAGAATATTCTAGTACTTTGTTTCGGACTTTCTAGAATATTCTAGTACTGATTGTCATATGCGTCGCACTGCCCTCCGTCTAGATTAGTTCGTCCCGAACTAAGTTCACCGGTCTTCTGGGTTAACAAAAGTCGCCAGTAGGTCACGATGTACCACTTTCAACTTGGCGTTCGGTCTTCGCTGAACCCTATAGACAACGTCGTTAATTCTTGTGAGAATCTTATCCGGTCCTTCCCAATGTTGCTGCAACTTCGGAGACCTTCCTTTTTGCCGATGCGGGTTATAAAGCCACACGTTATCGCCTCCATTAAATCCGGATGTGTTGGATCGAACGTCGTACCTTGTTTTCATCCTGTCACTTGATACCTTGATTTGCTTTCGAACCAGATGATGAATCTCATCGAGGCGATTTCTCCATTCGGCTACGTAGTCATCGGTCTTATCTATGGCGTTTGGAGGTATTCCGAATCGCAGATCGGCAGGTAATCGTATCTCTCGTCCAAATATAATTCCTGCTGGGGAATGGCCTGTCGTATCGTGATTAGCCGATCTATAACTCGTGATGAAGGTTTGTACATATTTGTCCCAATCTCGTTGGTGATCACTAACGACCTTCGATAAATGCTCCTTCATTGTTCGGTTGAACCTTTCGACCATTTCGTCTGACTGCGGATGTAAGGGTGTGGTCTTGGTTTTCCGTACGCCCGGTGCCGCACAGATGCCTTGAAATATCTGCGATTCGAAGTTGCGAACTTGATCGGAATGAAGCTCACAGGGAACTCCATATCTGCTGATCCAATTATTGATAAGCTGCTCAATGACGGTTGTTGCTTCTTGGTTTGGAATTGGAAGGACTTCCACCCACTTGCTGAAGTAATCCATGATAACCAACATGTATTTATTGTTGTCGTTGGTTTTTGGAAATGGTCCTGAGATATCAATCGGAATTCGCTCGAAAGGGGTGCCCACGGTGTACTGCTTCATAGTGCTCCTTGGTTTTGCTGTTGGTCCTTTGGTCGCAGTGCAAGTTGTGCACTTCCTACACCAAGACTCGACGTCATCTCTCATGTGAACCCAGTAGAATCGAGATCGTAATTTTGAAAGTGTCTTATTAGCTCCCAAATGTCCACCGGAGGCCCAGTCATGGATTTCTGTTAGTACATCCTTCACTTTTGATGGTGGGACTAGAATCTGCATTCGATGGAATTTTCCGTCCGCGGCTTCCCATTTACGGTTAAGAATTCCATCTTCCACCAGCAATAAGCCATTGTCCCACTCTTGTCGGAAATATCGTTCCAAGTTGGCCGGTCGTTCTTTTCTTTGTGTTCCAGGATTAGCGACATATCTTCATCCTGAAGTTGAGCTGCGCGTAAAGCATCACTCGTTCACCCATCTACTACTTCTACTTGTACATTATGCAGGTCGTACGCCTCTTCTTTCTCTTCCGCTCTACGACAATGTTTTCAATCTGGCTTACATGGTCTTCTTGATAGAGCATCAGCGTTATTATGCACCTTCCCTTGACGGTGAGAAATTTGGAAATCGTACGTTTGAAGTCGTTCGATCCATCGAGCTATTTGTCCTTCTGGATTCTTAAAATTTAACAACCATTACAGGGCGGCATGATCCGCCCGGAGGTGGAATCGACGTCCGTAGAGGTACCTGTGGAAATTCGTAACGGCCTCTACGGCAGCCAGCAGTTCCTTTCTTGTTGCGCAGTAGTTTTTTTCTGGCTTAGATAGAACTCGACTATAATATGCGACAACTCTCTCTTTACCATCGACTTCCTGTGACAACACTGCTCCGATTCCTGTGTTACTTTCATCAGTATCCAATATAAATGGACGATCCGCTCTTGGGAATGCCAATGTTGCAGTCTTACATAGCTCGGCCTTCAATGTGTTGAATGCTGCCTCACACTTTTCTGTCCAATTGAATTTCTTGTCCTTACCCGTGAGTTCGTGTAGGGGTTTAGCCACATTGGTGAAATCTTTAACAAACCGTCGGTAATATGTGGCTAATCCCATAAAGCTTCTTAACTGTTGCTTATCTTCTGGAGTAGGCCACTCTTGGACAGCTGCTATCTTATCAGGATCTGTTTGAGCTCCTGAAGATGAAACGATGTGTCCCAGGAATTTTACTCTCCTTTGGAAGAGTTCACATTTCTTCGAATTGAGCTTTAAGTTGGCCTGTCTTAGTCGTTCGAAGACAGGGCGCAGATTATTGATGTGTTCTGGTAAATTCCGTCCGACAACGATGATATCGTCCAAGTACACAAGACACGTCTTCCATGTAAGTCCCCGTAGAACACTTTCCATTAATCGTTCAAACGTTGCTGGAGCATTACATAATCCTAACGGCATCACGTTGAATTCATAAAGTCCGTTTCCGGTAGTAAACGCTGTCTTCTCCTTGTCCTCCTCCTTCACTTCCACTTGCCAGTAACCGCTTTTTAGGTCCAATTTTTAAAACCACTGAGCTCCAGAAAGGGTATCTAGTGTGTCATCGATTCGAGGAAGTGGGTAACTGTCTTTCTTCGTAACGTCGTTTAACCGGCGGTAGTCCACACAAAATCTAGCTGTCGAATCCTTCTTCTTGACGAGCACTACTGGCGAAGCCCATCGGCTCGATGATTTTTCGATGACTCCTTGCTCTTCCATCTCTCGAATCATGTTGCCTACCTCTGATTGTTTGGCCAACGGTAATCGACGAGGTGGCTGCCTTATAGGTCTTGACTCACCCGTGTCAATGTGATGTTTAACTATACCGGTGCGTCCGAATTTATCATTTCCTGTTACAAAAATATCAGAAAAATCGTTCAGGAGTGATTTAACGCTTGCTTTTTCTCTATCTGTTAATCCGATTTTCTGGGACATCAACCTATTAACCACAGAGGATGCACCAGACGGCTGTTGAATTGAATGGTCCTCTCCCCTTGTCTGAATTGAGCTTATCATTGACACGGGTGCACCTTCTGCGATTATCTCTCCTTTTCTTATTGCGATCGGCTCCTTGGACGCATTTAGTACTCTGACGGGTACGATGTACTTCTTCGCATCGATAAGGGATTTCCTAACAAGGATGTTCCCCTTACGCTGATTTTGTACAGCCTCGGTGATGTAAAACCGATTGTCACCGGGATCATTCTCGAGACTGGTCCAAATTACTGAGTCTGAACGAGTTGGGATCTCATCCTCCTCACGCACATAACATTTCAACCTTCGCAATTGTTCGTCCTGCAGTGTAATAACAACCTCAAAGTTACCAATTCGCAGTGTTCTTTGCCCGATATCTAGAACAACTTGATGCTCCTTCATGAAATCCATTCCAAGAATGCATTCGTCCGTAATATCGGCAGCCAAAAATTGGTGGGAGATGGAAATATTGCCCAGGACTATTATGCTCTCGACTTCCCCGTAGACTGTAGAACATTCTCCTGTGGCAATCCTCAAAGCGTATCTTCTATTTTTATTAAAGGCAATTTTGGCCACGACATCCGGCCGAATTATGGATCTCGTTGCTCCAGTGTCGTTTGTCACTGTTGTTGTCCTTTCATTAACAATCGTAGTTATAACCAAACTTGCTGGGGCTGCACATTCCACCAGGCGACTTTCGCTCCGTAAAGTTTGCCCTTACAAGTTTCCCGAGCTATTGACCTCAGGTTGGTCCGTTGAGATTCTCCTCTTATGATTAGCGCATGAACAACAATTCTCACTTGATGTTTCATTCATTCGTCGACGTTTCCTACAGTCAACAGAGATGTGGCCGACTTCACCGCATGTCCAACACTTCATATCAGGTCTCGGAGTTCTCCGTTGTACATGCCCGATACTTTGGCAAGAACATTCCTGGGCGGTCGTTTCTCGGACTCTATATGTACTCCTGGTAGCCAGTTTAGCAGATTCATATGGCAATGCGAACGCCAGTATTTCATTAGTCTTCTTCTTTCCCGCTAAACGAACGGCTTGTTGCAAGTCCCGATCTTGGAGTGCGTTTATAAATGCATCCATAGCTACCTCGTTCAGAAATTCCTTAGTCATATTTGTATAAGACAAATTTGCCAATCGCTCAATGTCTGCCTGCAGCTGTTGAAGATTTTCTCCCGGTTTCTGCGTTCTGCTCCGCAGTTGCATGCGGTAGACCTGCTGCATGTGGTTGTCTCCATACCTAGCTTCAAGGCCGTCTCTTACCGCTTGGAAATCTGTTTGCTTCTCTGCTGGCATGGTTTGTAGCAATTCTACAGCCGCCCCGCGGAGTGACAAGATTAGTGATGTTGAATTTTGCTCATCCGACCACCTATTATAATTGGCCGCGGCGTCAAACTGACATATAAATACGGAGAAGAGTCCCGTTCCATCGAAGGTTGGCGGTTGCATCCTTGTATCTTTGTAGTCATGTTGATTGCCTGGCGATGTCTTATTTCTCTCAACACACTCAAGTCTCTTTTCGATTCGTGTTATTTCATCGGCGACTTTTAAATCCAGAATTTATACTTCGTTTCAAATTTCTTTCTTAAAGTGTTGAAAATTACATTTCATCCACTGAGTTTGGGCATCCAATTTTACATTCACATCTGCAGCTTGTGCGTCGAATTTTGAATTTTGGGCATCCAACTTTGCATTAACATCTGCAGCTTGCGCGTCCAATTTTGAGTTAATATCTGAAGCTTGCGCGTCCAATTTTGAATTTTGGGCATTCAACTTTGCATTAACATCTGCAGCTTGCGCGTCCAGTTTTGTATTAATATCTGTAGCTTGTGCGTCCAATTTTGTCATCATCATCCTGAACATCTCCGAAATGTCCAACTGTGACGAACTCTTCTCCGTTACATTGGCACCATCTTGACTCGCTGTTTCTTCTTCATCCGGACGGTCTGGCCCAATCGTAAAAACATAGTGTCGACATCGATACCCTCTTCCTCCAATGCTGCTTGCAGACGGTGTCGAAGAATTTGCTTCTGTCCTCTGCTCTCCAGATTCCGGTCCTGAAGTTCCTTCTTCAACTCAGGAACGCGAAGATCCTCCAAATGTCGATCTGACATCGTTACAACATACTTTCATAGACTTATTCACTTCACCAATAATTAATCCCACTTCTGACACCAATTGTAGCGAGCTTAGGGTTCGCTGGATTAATTATTTTTAATAAATAAGAGCCGTTAAATCGATTTTGAATTAATATAAAACTTCATTAGTCCGTTATTAACAACCGTTACTTTTACCGTACACTTAACGATTTCTTGACTTATCGCTTCCGTACTTATCGCGTCTTTTACTGCTTACTTCTTACTTTTTACTTTTTACTTCTCTCCATGATCTGCGTGCGACGTATTTATACCGTTTCCTCGTTCTGATTCAGTGTTTCGTTTCCGCCCGTTCCATAGCCTTGAATGTTTTACTGTTCATAGTCTCCAGCTTTCTAGTACTTTCTAGAATATTCTAGTACTTTGTTTCGGACTTTCTCGAATATTCTAGTACTGATTGTCATATGCGTCACAATACCAAAAAATAACCGCGATTATTTCGAAAACGTAACACACACTGAATAAATTCAAAACATTTACATATATTTACAATTAAGAAAATATTTTACAAACAATTTAAAAGACCCCTCGAGTTAGAGAAACATCCCTACATCGAGATTTCTGATGTCATTTCACGTCAGGTAAATCTTTAACGTACTGAATATATCTTAACTCTACACTTAAGAAAGACTTTAAATTTGGATCTTTTATTTTGCTTAGAATTATTTCTCGCACTTTATCATTATTTCCTTCGTATAGTTTCGTCAGTTCTTCAGCATACCCGACCCACACGCAATTTGTACAGCCAGCCAGACAGCAGGTTGTCGGCTCTGGAGGCAGCTAAAAAAATATTAAAAGTTTTTAACTATTTCGAATAATTTTATTTTACCCTTCACTTACCACAATATCACCTTCATCTAATTGCTTACTCGAAAACAATTTTTTCGTACTGGCGAAACTTGCAGCTACCATGTTTAAAACCTTCCTAGAAGGTCTGCACAATGTGAGAGCATTCATAACCTGTCGTCAATAAAAAAGAAACAGGAAAGGAAACGTGTATATACCCGACTATTACAAAAAACGAAAATCCTTCGAATGAAATCTCCGAAGAACTAAAAGAACGGTAATGTTCCGGAAAAACGAGAATAAACGGATATAAAACAAACTTTTAAAAAATCAGATAAATTCAGATTATACCAGATGAATATCGGATTTCATAATGCGATCAATTGACACTCATATGCTTTCAGGACTTCTTTCCACTTTGCGTTTACCTTCTTCGTTTCTGTGCAAAAAAAAATACAAATAAAAAGGTATCATATCCCTTTTTTCAACTTGCGTTAGTTAGATTATGAAAGAGGAAATCACTTGCATTGGCCATATGTGGTTTATTCGATTATGGACTTGTGGTACAACCTGTTAAACGTCTATTGTTTGTATGCATATGTCCTTAATATGCTTGCAGAGGGAACCTTCTTCAATTTACAAGTCGCACTTGGGTGCATTGGAAGAAAAAAATTGAAATTGATCGGAGAGGAAGCCATCAAAACGACAAATTGCAACGACTTGATATCCAATTACAATGTGTAATAAGGAAGAACCCAAAAGCACATACATTGAAAAGGGATTAACCACAAGAAATTGAGTAAAAACTCAATAAGATTTATCGGGAGCTAGAGGTTAAGATGTGTGAAACTACCCAAGGAACTGTGGAGCGCTCATTTTCGTGCAATTACGATAGGGATATCAGGAGTCTCTAATTAGGTATGCAAAATCAAATTATGACACAATAAATCATTTATAAGCCCGAAAGTAATAGTTTTTTATTGATATAAACGTAAATAAATAAATAATTGAATTTACCAAATACACATATCCATATTCACATCCTGCTGGTCACTCTAGAACACTCTACGTCCTCAGATTAATGGAGTTCATCGAGTCAACTATCTTAATTTTCCTTTTATAAACAATCTCGTGATAAAAGTGGGCTGATGCAATGCTACCCTTCATTAAGACTCTTTGGACTTCGGACGCGAAAAACATACCTACGATTTCAAATAGATTCACCAACAGTTGTCTGGGAGAAATAATTCAAAGTTCTTTGAGCACAGTAAATCCGTCATTTGTAAATCTGAATTTCAAACATTGATCTTCAAGTGAATCGCAAGCGTTGAACTCTTAATCCGTAGAATTTTAACATTTAGCTTAAATTATTTCGAATTTGAGAGCAGGTACCCATCAAAATCTATTAAGCCAAGCATCCAAAAAACTCCTTACTTACTGAACTAAAAGTTAAGATCATATAGTCGTATTTTCGTAGTTGAAAAGTAAAAACATTATTCGAACTTCCTATACTTTTAAGCTTATGATACTAAGGTACATTACATCCCCATTCTAGTTCCAAATCTTCGCATCTTCAAAACCTTCAACTGAACTCAACTTTTCTATCAACATAACGTTATTTATATCAATTTTTTTTATTACACTTCTCTCGACAGAGGTGAACCTATATCGCCCCGAGATACCACCAAATAAATGTTGCAGTTCTTTTTGAACAGTTGCAGTTTGTAACGCCCTGGAAACACAAACGCTGGGGGAGAGAATTCCACAGCTTTCCCGCTCTGTAACGGAACGAGTTCTGATACAGAGATGTTCGTGCCATCGGGAGATGAACCGCAAATTGATGGGATCCGTCGAATTGTCTTGTCGAGCTTGTAACCAAATTGCACAGAAAAATACAACTATTCTCCGAAGAACAGTACCCGTGATAATATCTGTTCAACAGACAAAGGTCCGCTACGCGCCTTCGATGTGATAGCGACTTAAGTCCCGACGTCAGTGCCGTGAAGCCGATCAGGCGTGTGGGGGTTCTCTATACTACATGGAAAACCAATCCACTATTTCAGCCTTATTTCGGCCGCTAACAGCGTGTCATATATATTCCCCAATTTCTTTTATCAACATTATTCACCTGAGAATCATTGTTTTCCCAAAGGACGCACAGCTAAACTCATTATTATATGCAGACAATGCATAATTGCGTTTAGCTACCTTTTTGCCATACGGCAACTCTATTTTGCTAACCCATGAGATTTCCACCGGAAATCACTTCTGTCGGTTAGCATCAACAAATCGAATCAAACGACGCTGTTGCATCATCATGCAACGGCTGGGGTAATTCCAAATTATTCGAGTTTGGTTCTCACGATAATATTATCCTAGCCAATGTAGCGTCACTTCGGATTTTCCCAGACCGTCTATTCGCTTGAGATCAATGATCTCTTTTCGCAGGTGAATAGCACCAGCTACATTTTCCTATCCTCCATAATTCTGTCTCCCTACAGGTCAATGGACACTGAGGTCACCACATTCACCGAATTGGGTCAGTGGGCTACCTCAGAGCTGCATTGACTCATGTACACACAACCAAACCCACCCCGGGTTCATAGTACTTTGTGTTTCTGCTCTCTCATTCTCCCATGTGCATTGACTATCAATTAACCGTCACTATCCAACCACAGCAGCGTACACACCCTACGCCGCTTAACAGTAGTTATTCAACTACGGCAGCGCATGCACGCTGGTGCACACGCTCGAGTCAGAAGTAAAGAGAAGTGTTGTCAGATGAACGTAGTGTCCCGTTAGTCAATCGAGAAAGAGAAACGCGATGCCTTTCAAAATAGACTGTTTACAATTATATATTTGCCACGGAATGATAAATGAAGACATAACCAAAGTGTGAGAGATAAACATAAGTTAAAACAAATAAAATAAATACTAAAACAATTAAACTACACAACATTTCTTTCCTTTTGATGTTGGAATTTTTGATGACAATAATGGAGAAGAAGTCGTTGGCGGGTGATAGAGAATCTATACCCCTGGCACACAACATTCACCCCCCACAGGCGGATCGGCCATCTCTGTATGTTCTCAAATAGGTTGAGAGTATGCTTGGGAGCAAAGCTCCAAACATGAGAGCAATATTCGAGCAATGGTCTAATTTGGGATTTGTACAGGAGAAGAAGCTGGGCCGGAGTAAAATATATCTTGACTCTAAAAAGATAGCTCAGTTTTCCTGAAGCTGATCTGGCGATGCGTGACACGTGTTTATGCCACGATACATTCCCGCAGACCGTGACGCCCAGCAGTTTCAAGCCCCCCACCCAGATTTGGGAGCCTGGCCACTTATCATCAGCTGTGGAACCGATGATCCACCTTACCTTGTGAATGTTGTATACTGTGTCTTAATTGCATTGAAGTCGACGAGATTGGCCCTTCCCCGCTGGTGGACCTTATCCAGATCCCGATTCAGAGAGTCGATCTGGCTACATCTAAGCTTGTGAGACATTGGTGCACTAATCGGTCGATCACTCGAAAAAGAGGAAGCAAGCGCACTATCAACCGCAAAACTGAACACTTTGTTATCCGTTGTCTCCCACAAATCATGTATGTGAAGCAAAAACAAGGTTTAGCCAAAATAGAAGCCGAAAACTCAGCTCACTGCTTCGTATCTGTCACGCAAGCACTTGTATTTCAAGCGAATAACCGGCCTAGGCAGCTTCGCCATGTATGGAAGTATGGGGCTGCTAACTGATACGATTTGCGAGATTTCTTCGCATCCTTTCCATGGTCGGAGGTGTGCTTCGGAGACTCCGGTGTTAACCCTTGCGCGGAGTCGGTAACAGAGATTATTCTTCTCGGGATGGAGATGTACATTCCATATTCCATCAAATGAAGTTCGTCTGATAAACCGTGGTTTGCCAAAAAATGCGAGCAGATTACAGCGGCAAAAAAATAGTTTCTAAACAATGGCGCTCCAATCCCACCGATATTAACAGAACGAATTTTGTTAGAATCAGAAACCCGTGCAAACCAGGCGATTGATACCGCGAAGAAAGCTCACAACCACAAAGTGGCCAATAAACTCCTTCGGTGCCCGACTGGTTCGCGCTCCTTCTGGGCAATGGCAAGGATTGTCAGCAGTAACTTCGCATCCTCCTCTTTCCCCCCATTGGTGACAGACAGCGGGACGTTAGTGACAAATTCAGAAGATAAAGTTGATGTGTTCGCGAATTTATTTTCGGCGAATTCAGACTTCGACCCCTGCCTTTTGGAGCCACCTGTGATCGCGCCGGTACGGTCTTCCATGCGGGATGTCAGATTTCGTATGCGCACTATTCAACGCATTCTGTGCTGATCTGGCGATGCTCGACACGTGTTTATACCACGATACATTCCCACAGACCGTAACGCCGAGTAATTTCAAGCTTTCCCCAGCATCGAGGGACTGGCCATTCATCATAAGCTGTGGAACCGAAGATCCAGTTTTCTTTGTGAATGTTGTATATTGTGTCTTCGCCACTGCTGGACCTTATCCAGATCCCGATTCAGAGAGTCAATCTGTCTACATCTCAGCTGGTGCGACGTTGATGCACTAATCGGCCGAACACTCGAAGAGGAGGAAACAAACGTACTATCATTCGCAAAACTGAACACTTTGTTATCCGTTGTCTCCAACAAATCATTTATGTGAAGCAAAAACAAGGTTCGACCCATTGACTATTGACTATCTTGTTGAATAACGCTCTAAATAATGCATATTATACAACCCAATGGGAATCTGCAATAGTCCAACCCATCCCCAAAAAGAACAAGGACAGGAGCAATCCAGCCAATCTTCGCGCGATTAAAATTATAAATAAAGCATTGACTAACTGGAGTGAAGAAAATGGTATTATCCCGAACAACCAGTTTGTATTTCGATCGCAACATGACACAGTTCATGCTGCGACAAAACTTGTTTCCGACATACAGTGGAACAAGGCGAAGAGACAATGCACGGGGGCATGTTTGGTTGACTTTGAAAAGGCTTTCGACACCGTATGGTTAGAAGGGCTTGTATATAAGTTATCAAATCTAGGTATGTCCGAATATTTATTATACATTATCTACGATATGATAATGGGTAAACAATTTGTGGTGAAATGTGGAGATATAATCTCTAACAAGACTTCCACATCGAAAACGGCTTACAACAGGCAGCATTTTATTTAACATTTACACTAGTGATCTAGTGGGTTCTCTCAACCATGCAATTGCGTATGCCGACGACATTGTGGTGTATAGATGTAGAGCAAAGATTGATGTCATCAACAGACTTCTGCAAGATGATTTCAGCAAAATCAAACGTTTTTGCGACGACTGGAAATTAAAAATAAATTTCCACAAAACAGAGAATATCCTTTTCAGAACACCCCTGTCCAGTGCATCAAAGGATACAAAACGAAATTGGAAAAAAATTTTCATTGCAGGAATTAATAATCTCCCACTACAAGTAGAGACTGTAGTCAGATACCTTAGAATCTGTCTTGGTCAGTATCTTTACTTTGATAAGCATACAGCAGCTGCTCTTCATCATCATCATCGGCACTACAACCGGGACCGGCCTTGGCCTTATTTACCAAGTCCTGGGGCTTGTTAAATTTTGGCATAATGATGTGTTTTTTCCGGACAAGGTCATTAGTCTTGCGCCAGAGGCTCCCCGACGGGGTATCGAACCCCGGTCTCCCGCGTGACAGGCGGGTATACTAACCACTATACTATCGAGGAGCTGCTTACAGCAGCTGAAAACGCATATGCAATGACGCGGGGTCTCTTCCGTACGAGGGTTGCCTTTTATATTTCGGGATTAGAGAACAAAAACAAATATTTATCATCGAAAATCACTTTATTGTTTTTCAAAATATTCCCCATGAAGATCTATACACTTTTGCATGCGTTTGAACCAATTGTCGAAGCACTTTTGCCACTCTGATTGAGGTATCTCCAACACATGCATTCTGAATGCAGCAACCGCTTCTTCAGGTGTCGAAAAACGTTGACCTCTCAGTTTGTTTTTTACGTACGGGAATAAAAAGAAATCATTCGGTGCCGAGTCAGGACTATACGGCGGATGACCCATCAAATCGATGTTTTGGGTGCTCAAAAATGCAGTTGTCGCAGCCGATGTGTGAGAGCTCGCATTGTCGTGGTGAAGCGGATAGATAACTTCATTATCAAGATTATCCGTGGTCACACAACTAGGACAATGTGCAGCGAAAATGATCACATATCGGGACCATTCTATCCCAAGGATATGTATATGGAGAGTACTTTCCAGAATGGGTTCATCCCCCCAGAAGCGTTCCCTTTCTTAGATAAAAAAGGACTTACCTAAGACAAACATGGAGTCCCTATTATTTACCACACATTCCGTGGTGCCAAGGATAAACGAATTCTCCACGATAACGATATCCCTAATATTCCATATCGCCTACTTTTTAAGATGGTGATCGGTGAAAGAGATAAGTCAATAAAAGGTCGATCCCATCCCAACTAGTGGTGGATCAGTGATGAAGAAAGGACTATACGTCCCCAAACATAGTATGCCTCTCAGGCGCACCGCTTTCTTTCCCCCCTACCCCCTTCCTTTCCCACAATTCCCAATTATTTTATTTATTTTTTTTTAATTTGATTTAAATTTTTTATTTTTTTTATTTTTATTTGTATTCCTTGCTTATGTTTGTCCGTTTTGTTTCGTTTTTTTTTTGTTTATCTTGCTTGTCAACCTTTTATATATGTAATTAAAAAATTAAAAAACAAAGAAAAATTATAAATAATACATGATATAGAAAAAATTGAATAAATTAAAAAAAAAACATATCAGTTGTTGTGACATGTTGTAAAAAGATTAGTTATTGTATGTCGAGAGGCATAAGAAAAATGATAATGTATAATTTCGAGTGCTTGCGAAGAGCCAGTAAGTTAGTGTAAGAATGATATTTGTAAAATAGAAGTTAACATTTCATCATCATCATCAGCACTACAAACGGGATCCGGTCTTGGCCTTATTTAACAAATCTCTCCACCGGTCCCGATTTCGAGCCGATATCATGCAGTTTGGCACCCCCAGGCTCTGGGCGTCCTTGTCTACGCCATCCCTCCATCGCAGACAAGGTCTGCCGCGCTGTCTCCTTCCATACATCCTGCCACAAAGGACTTTCCGGGCAGGCTCCTCTTCGCTCATTCGAGCTAGGTGTCCGCCCACCGGAGTCTACCGAGCTTGATTTTTCTTACAACATTAGCTTCAAGGTAGATCACGTACAACACATGGTTGTAGCGTCTCCAGAATCGTCGACCAATTCATTCATTAAAACAGTTATTGAAATCAGTATTAAAAACTCGCTGTTTTATTCAAAATTTTCATCGTATAAATCTTAAGGGAACACCCTTTATGTTTTGCGGGAGCAGACGACATACAAAATTACGTTTCCTTTGATTGTCTCTCAAATACATATACAAATTGGGACATTTTGTCAA
Organism: Microdon myrmicae; assembly: GCA_963931805.1. Taxonomy (NCBI): domain Eukaryota; kingdom Metazoa; phylum Arthropoda; class Insecta; order Diptera; family Syrphidae; genus Microdon; species Microdon myrmicae. Next base: position 31,226,959 of record OZ007499.1, read on the forward strand.
GTAAGTACTTAGCAGCGCCCGCTACATCAACAATCGTTAATAGTCCGTTATATAATTGTATACAATATTATAAAAAAACCCAATTGGAGCCGAATCACCTCTTCGCTCATTAGAGCTAGGTGTCCCGTCTACCGGAGTCTACCGAGCTTGATTTTTCTTACAACATTAGCTTCAAGGTAGATTGCGTACAACTCACGGTTGTAGCGTCTCCGGAATCGTCCTCCCTCACATACGGGGTCAACAATTCTCCTTAAGACCGTCCTCTCCAACGCGGCTAAGTGTTCAGAGTGCCTTTTATTGAGCACCCAGGTCTCGGATCCATACATGAGTATGTTCGCACCCATCCCCCCAACAGAAGTTAACATTTAGTCTTAATTGAATTGTTAAATAAATGTGGATATAAAACAAAACAAAAACTACGTAAGTTCAGTCACTAATTGAATTAAAGAATTTATTTTTAGCATAGATGTCTATGATTGTAATCTGGCCTCATGCCATTTTTTTCTTGTGCCTATAAACAATAATCTCTATGGAAAAGCGCAATTAAATTTGATGGTGTCTAAACGCCGGGAAAACTGTTTTGTTTTCATCAAAGGATGATTAACATCACTAAAACGGTATTAACCAAAACACAGTATATTGTCCTAATTAACAGTGCAGAAAGAGGAGGGAACTTTCCCTCCCATCTAATCCTTCCGTGTAACATACAAATTTAGATGTGAAAAATGATTTGCATCCATTGCCGACAGAAATGTACCTTCTTTTTTGACCTCCTCCTCATAAAAAAGATAAAGAACAATTATCAGACACTTCCCCTGGCATTAAAAATGCAAGGCAGATAAAAGCAGCTAGCAAACTTGGTATGATTAAAATGTTACTCTTCATTCGGAGCTCCTGTTAACGAGGCACGCAACATATCGCTAACATACGAAATTAGTTAACTATAAATCATCGTTTAATGGCCACAAACATGATAACGCCCAATAAGCACCGTGAGCGACGTTTCAAGTCGGTGCCGATAATTTATTTGATAAACTCAGGGGTAGGTAAACAATCCACCCCCACCACTTGGCCGCTCTTAAGAAGCCGTCGAATTTCACAGGATTAATCCCATGTTAATTCCTGTGGGAAAATTATGCAGTTGAGCACAAAGCGCCGACTGATGACTTGCACGTCAACACGGGACAGCGGCAGCATGTCTACATCGTGCACAATAAATAACTGTGAAGGGTTTTTCGTAATTTATCACACCCTTATACGCAGATTGCAGGGAAGATACATTGCGCGGTTGGCTAGGCTTCGTTAAATGGTTTAGTACTTCTCGTAATCTTGGCTGGATAGCTGCAAATAATTGAGACAAGTGCGACAATTGGATTTAAATAATATTGTGATGAGGCGACGAGGCGATATGAAAAGAATGATGTTAGATTAGCCGCTCTGGACCCATTTTAAACTTCCTCTAACAATAACTTATATTACACAGATTGTTTAAGGAAGAATACGTGTAATTGGAACCCTTGGCATATTTATAATTTTCACTCTACTAACTACACATTTATATAAATAAGCTATCATGGTTTGGTAGTACGCGTATATCGTCCTTATAAGCCCGCGTTGTTTGTCAATAGGTGTTGAGTTATTCATTTAAGTCGAAATGATTCCGAGATCACTTGAATTAAAAAAAAGGAATTTCAAAAGAATAGCATTATCGATCGTTTAAGGTTAAAACCCGTGGTAATTTGTTGCTAATCACTTAACTCGTCACTACTTGTATAAAATGGCAACCTTTATGCCCAATCCCAAATAGTGCAATGTCATTAGTTGAATCTGTGCACGCACAGGCTGAAGTACTTCGCGACTTACACAAGTTTCATTCCAGGATAACGTGCTCATAAAACTGACTTTCATCATCATCATCATCATCATCGGCACTACAACCGGGATCCGGTCTTGGCCTTATTTAGCACGTCCCGAGGCTTGTTAAATTTTCCATAATAATTTGTTTTTCCGGGCAAGGTCATTAGCCTTGCGCTAGCAAAGAAATCACGACGAGCTGAAATACCACCTGACTCAGGTGATATTAAAGTATGAATACCAATACTGCTTGTACAGCGAAGGCAAAATCCGAAATGCGGAACATGTACTCACAGAGTATGTGAGATTGGACACCACATAAAAGACATTGGAGTGACATAAGGACGAGCAGTTACTTTGATACAGGTAACAGAATACATGCTTAGCTCAAAGGAAGCATCATCATCATCGGCACTATAACCGGGATCCGGTCTTGGCCTTACTTAGCACGTCCCGAGCCTTGTTAAATTTTCCATAATAATTTGTTTTTCCGGGCAAAGTTATTAGCCTTGCGCCATAAAAATGACTTTGGCGTTGCCATAATATGTTTTGAATTTACAAAAAGTTACTCAAAAGTATTCGACCTTTAATAAAGGTTACTATGATCGAAAGAGAGAACAGTATGAAAGTTAAATTTGCAATTTGAAGATGCTATATCGCTGAGTATTATTTTGATGGCCATCAATAATGAACGTGTAGCGGTTGTAACGAACCATACAACTCCTTACACGTGAGTTATCCTTTCCGTCAAGGAAGTCTACTCACCTTAGGCAGCACGCGTGCCCACAGACACGTGGCCCAATGGTCATTACCATACCTGTAACAAAGGTTATATCAAATTGCTACAACGTTGAACCCGATATCAAAAACCAAGGAACTTAACGTTCAAAAGCTTTCAATATCGAGTCAACGCATCCATTCATCGTATGCAAACCAATCCCAAAATGCAGGAAATCATCGCATGTGAATCGACCACCCAGCCTGAGCAGCAACGCGATGGTTTCCCACGAAATACCATTATCGGTAAATAGACCGAACAACGGATGCATACGCTGGTAGCTAAATGCAATTAGCACCTAAACCAGGCACACTTGCGCAAACAAACAATTCGTTGCGCCGCTGATTAGCAGGCGAGCAATTATAAACGCATAACACTATCCCTGATAGATGTTTATGATGGAAAAGGCAAACAAAGCCTTACATTCCACAATCCTTGTACGCATCCGAAATGCAGGCCATCCTTTGCCGTATGCCAGATGTGTAGAGCAAATAAACTACGGAATTATCGGAGAATAAGCGGCGGCATCCGATCAACACACAAAGGGACGAGATACCGACCACCAGCAATTAATGGTAATGATGATGATAATGATCATCAGGAAGATTTCTCCTTTTTACAGAGACAATGGGTAATGCAGCTAACAGATACTTTGGGAAAATCTGTTGGCAGACAGGATGAGAAATTTTCTTGTACAGATGCGAGGATAGGTAATTAGAACGGGATATTTTTAGGATAGAGACAATTAGTCTAGCGAATACCGTCGAATTGGAGAGTCGACTTGTAATATCCATCCGGAGTAGTGTCGAGTAGGAAAATTGTTGTGTGCACCAACAGTAACACTTGGGATATTGAATCCGTCATATCGTGTCGAATAAGAAAGTCGTGTGTGCGCAAACATTAACAATTGAAATAGTAAACCCGTAATTTCTACATGTAGTTCAGTTAAAACCTAAATTAAACAAAAGCAAAGGATCAATAATAAAATCAGATTTATACACAAAACGTTCGCAGTGTTTTATTTGTGTGATCGTCTCCGTGTTCCGGTGTTTTAATTCCTCCTACTGTGGACGTTGTTCGGCGGAACACCGCAGTCATCAATACCCGACCAAGGACAAATATAAAATCAACAGGAGTCAATCCATTAACAACTCAACAACATAACCAATCTACAACAACCATCCGCCAAAAATGCTCTCAGTGAATTTTTAAACATTTTTTTACGCTGACGCGCGCACAAAAGAGGATTTTGAAGTACCCTTAAATGTCAGATCACAGTGCGAGGGGATATGTCGAGTCGGTTGACAAGTTAATCTGACTCTCGGTTAGAGCTTCGCTATTTGTAAATTCATATTAGTGAAACCGGTGTATCTAATATTAACGAATGGCGTTACTACTTGCACGTTGAAAGTGTTGCGAGCGGACGTAGAGGAAGTGGATAAGGAAAGGAGGTATCGATGTATATTGGTTTTAAATGCCTGGACATTACCACTACGAAGAAACACATGATCAGGTAGCAAGTTTCAAGGCTTATTAAATGTTCCATAATAATTTATTTTTACGGGCAAGGTTATTAGCCTTGCGCCGTTCCGTGGTAATACCTATAGAAAATAAATAGGTATGATACATTGCACCTAACAGGTCAATTGAAAAGTCCCTGGCCTGACACGTAGGTGGTGGCACTAGAATTAAATACATATGATTTTTAGTTAGCCCTAACCTTCAAAAGACGCGTGCATAAATTTGATGTCGAATCATTAGTTTGTGAATTATAGTATTTTGAGTGAAGCAACTTCTGTTATTGTGAAAAAAATGGATAAAAAGGAATTTCGCGTGTTGATAAAATATTGCTTTTTGAAGGGAAAAAATACAGTTGAAGCAAAAACTTGGCTTGATGACGAGTTTCCAGACACCGCCCCAGGAAAATCAACCATCAAGGATTGGTATGCTAAGTTTAGACGTGGTGAAATGAGCACCGAAGACGGTGAACGCAGTGGACGCCCAAAAGAGGTTGTTATCGACGAAAACATTAGAAAAATCCACAAAATGATTTTGAATGACCGTAAATTGAAATTGAATGAAATAGCAGGCACTCTAAAGATATCAACTGAACGTGTACATCATATCATTCACGAATATTTGGGTATGAGAAACCTCTGTGCAAAGTGGGTGCCGCGCGAGCTCACTTTTGACCAAAAACAACGACGAGTTGATGATTCGGAGCAGTGTTTGGAGATGATCAAGCGTAATAAACCCGAGTTTTTGCGTCGATATGTGACAATGGATGAAACATGGCTCCATCATTTCACTCCGAAGTCCAATCGACAGTCATCCGAGTGGACTGCACACGATGAACCGGCCCCAAAGCGTGGAAAAACGCAACAGTCGGCTGGCAAGGTTATGGCGTCTGTATTTTGGGATGCGCGCGGAATAATTTTCATTGACTATCTTGAAAAAGGAAGGACCATCAACAGCGACTATTACACAGCGTTATTGGGCCGTTTGAAGGACGAAATCGACGAAAAACGACCGCATTTGAAGAAAAAGAAAGTGCTGCTTCACCAAGACAATGCATCGTGTCACAAGTCAGTGAAAACGGTGGCAAAAATCCATGAATTGGGCTTCGAATTGCTTCCGCATCCTCCGTATTCTCCAGATCTGGCCCCCAGCGACTATTTTCTGTTCTCAGATCTCAAAAGAATGCTCGCTGGGAGGAAATTTTCGTCGAATGAAGACGTGATCGCCGAAACTGAGGCCTATTTTGAAGCAAAGGATAAACCGTACTACGAAAAAGGTATCGAAAAGTTGGAGGGTCGCTATAATCAGTGTATCACCCTCGAAGGGAATTATGTTGAATAAAAAAAAAACGGATTTTGCCAAAAAAAAATGTGTTTTACTATGGAAATGTGTTTTCAATTGACCTGTTATGTTCTAACGACGGAATTGATCGCCTGGGTTCCCAATAACTTTCACTACACGTTCTTGCATCTTACGAGCGTGTGCTTGCTTTTTATAGAGCACCCGGATCTCGGGTGCATACATGAGTACTGGTAAGACCATGGTCTTGTACAGTAGTAGCTTGGATGTTCTGAATAAATGTCGGGATTTAAAGAGCCTTGATAGACCAAAGTAGGCTTTGTTGGATTTGATCAGCCCTCCGCGTATTTCTTCTTCCATATTGTTATCGGTTGGTACTATTGACCCGAGTCGGTTAAAGGATTGCACTACTTCAAATGTACTACTTCGTGCTCCGTTATCCTGATAGTTTGGCAAACGTTAGGTCATCTCTTCGCAGACGTTACCATCATCTATTTAGGTTTTTCCTCATTAATGGGCATGTGGCGGTCCTCGCGAACGCCACTTCGTATCCATTCATTACCACCAGGTAACCTCCCTCGCGTGCCCTATATCATGAAAAGCGTGTACTTACCCCATAGGAAAAACCCTGTAAAACAGCAATGATTGCGGACATAAAATGCCACCAGCAACAATGCTAGAAATCTAAAAAGCAGTTTGGTCGCATCATCACGCGACCAACATGAACCCAACCAAATACACAGTACATGTCTCGGGTCGCATTCCTCTACATTGAAGCGCAACTTGGTGTGCCTCTTGGCAACCAATATTGCCCGTGCAATATCTGCACGATATTCGTTTGCACGCCAGCCGTACACCTGCAGGAATGTGTATCTTTCCCCTGCATAGCATGCCCATATCGATCGGTCATGCGACAGACCGAGACATGAGGCACCCGGCTGACGCCCAGGCAGTCGAGTTCGCAAATGGAAATTTACCATCAGAATTCGACTGCGAGGATATGCCAACGAGATGTGCACGATCAGCGATAATGCTTTACGCAGTCGTTGATCGTGTAAACATTTCAACCCCTGTTTGTAGCTGCAATCGTGGTGTGTGTATTTCACCCTTTTTCTTGTTTGCTTAACCAAAACGCTTAATCGCACCATATTTGGTCATCGAAGCGATGGATGGAATTTTAGTGTTCTGTCGTTTCGATGGCCGAGGTCAATCTCGATTCGGATTCCGTGAGGGCAAGTCATGCCCTCACGTTAATTTACATCCCTCTTGGGCCGTCCCAAGGGATTTATATAAACAGTTAGTCGTCGAGAGAAATTATAAAGGGTCAGTAAAATCGTTCGGGCTAATGTGGTACGCCATATTGTGAATTCAAATTACAAACATACGATATATAGTTAAATTGTTTTATACGCAGTAAATTGTCTGCTAAGTTACTTGTGAATTAAAATTACAACCTTAAAATATATAGTTACCTTGTTTTATACGCAGTACATTGTCTGCTAAGTTACTTGTGAATTCAAATTATAAACATACAATATATAGTTGCCTTGTTTTATACGCAGTACATTGTCTACTAAGTTACTTGTGAATTAAAATTACAAACATACTATATATAATTACCTTGTTTTATTCGAAGGACATAGTCTGCCTGAGTTACTTGTAAATAAGAATTATCTACAGTGTTTTTGAAGTTTTCCTAAGTTACACTTGAATTAATAAATAAATTTCGAATAAGAAAGTGTTTCAATTTTTGGAGTCGGATACGAACAGGAGCAGTGGGCAAACGTGGGTAACCTGTGCCCCTGTGGCACCCGATATTTACACCCCACGCAAAGATACCCATAGGCAGTCCCAGTTTTTATGCCGCCTGCTCGATCTGGGTAAAGGAGTCCTGTACAGTCCCATCGGATCTACCGATGATGTCGACGTCATCTGCGTAGGCGAGTATCTGGCTGAACTTGGTTACAATAGTCCCTCTAGTTGTAACGCCAGAGTTACGGATTGCTTTCTCCGACGTCAGGTTGAAGAGGAGGCAGGCCAGACCGCCCCCTTGTCGGAGTCCATTAAAGATGTTTATTGGTTTGGACAGCAATCACGCTATTTTTACTTGGCTAGTTATGTTGGATAGCCCCATACGCTGAAGTTATCATTGGTCAATGTCGGTCAATATCTCAGGCGAACAAAATGATGTATGCGTGAAATTAATACGCTGCGTACTTTTCACTGGCGCCATCTCTTAGTTAAACCGGAATAAACGTATGCATGCACCTAGTATAAACCGAAATCCTTCACTCTATTTCTCTGTTTGTTCCCTACTCTAGACAAAGAACATCAACCTATTCCCCTCCATGGTACAATCACAAGCTTCGCTCCCTGCGTAACAAAAGCATTAAGGTATAGGTCGAACTACCGCCTTATCAACAAACTGTCCCGCTTACCCAAGATTCTCAAAAGGAATAAGGTATAGGTCACCTTCTCTCGGAATTAAACTATTCCCGACTACTCAAACTTTCTTGTCTGTTACCTTCAATTACGGAACTTTACAACATCCTTTACCGCAACTATCTTACCAAAACTCAGTCCAATCGCGAAAATGACCACAAAACCTCCTCCGTCAAAAACCGTCGATCATAAACGTAAATCCGATGGTTACCCCACATCGCTTTCCTTAAACTCTCATACCTAATCTGATCCTGTTCCTATTGCTAACCTCTTCGCCACTCACTTCGATCAGTCGTTCACTAATGACTCCTTCAACTACCTATGTAACTTTTCCATCGGGCCCTTCTCCACAACTCCTTTGATCCGCCCTTAATTGAATCTAAGCTACTGCAACTCAAAGACGATTTTACACCGGGCCCCGATGGTGTATCCCCGCAATTCTCCTCAAAAAATCCTCATCCATTCTCTCTGCTCCCCTTTCAATGGTCTATAATCTCTCACTCTGTCCAAGCGTATTCCCCTACATTTGGAAACCTTCTTCATCACCCCCATCCACAAGAAGGATCCCAAAAATGATGTCGCGATCTACCGCCTTATCGACAAACTTACCCAAGATTCTCAAAAGCATTTTAACTCTTAGTTTTCGTTGCAGATCATTTATTTCATCAAGGCAACACGGTTTACTCAATGGGCGGTCAACTACAACCAACTTTGTTGAGTTCACCCCTTACACTGTCAGCACTAGAGGACAGTATCGAGGTCAACATGCTCTAAACCGACCTCAGTAAAGCATTGACAAAATCTCCCACAATCTAATCCTCTTCATATTATCCGCCCTCGGCTTCGAACCTGGATTGCTGAAATGGATTTCTTCCTATCTAAAAGATAGACTTTATTCCGTTCGGTTCAAGTCCACGATATCCAATCCCTTTCTTGCCGCCTCTGTGGTCTCTCAAAGTAACCACCTGGGTCCTTTCCTATTTATACTTGCCACTAATGACATCGATTAAGTCATTTAGAATTCCTGCTTGTCCCTATACGCTGATGATACCAAGTTATACAAGATCATCGGGTCACCTCTTGATTCTGCATTGCTGCAATCAGACCTTAACAGCTTCTCGACTTGGCGTGACACACACAAATTGCTTTGTACTAAACATCGCCAAATGCCAATCTATAAACCTTTTTCATAATAATATTCACTCATCCTAGCGTCCCTATTTCTTTCATAACCAACCCCTGTCCATTGTTCAATCTTATCGAGACCTTGGGATCCTTTGCGACAGGGAGATTAACTTCCTTTCTCACATTGACGAGATGATCCGGAAAATCAACTCTGCCTTCGGGTTCATGAAACGATGGTCCAAGGAATTCCCCGACTCTTACTTAACTAGATACCTTTACCTTACCTTTGCCCGTCCACTGCTAGAATATGCTAGCCAGGTATGGCCCCTTATCACGAAACCCATATCCGTAGAATCAAAAGTATTCAACGTCGCTTCCTTCGGTTCGCTCTCCGAGGGCTAGGATCCAAAAACCCGTATTCCTTCTCTAGTACATTAACCGCCTCAACTTAGTTACCTCAGAACCCTTGAGGGGTGGAGGGTCCTGGCTGACATAGTGTTCATTCATCGGATCCTCTCCAGCTCAGTCCACTACGCCTACCGCCTTAACTTAATTCCTCTGAACACAAACCCTTGAAATACCGATTTTTTTATGGTTTTAACGAACCCCTTTCGTAGATATGTCAACTCCAACTCCACCTTGTTCGACATCGACCTCTCTACCGATAGTCTCAACCACCGCCTCCTAAACCATTCTCACCGCTTTCCTCTCTAACCCGCCCCCACCTCTCGCCCCTACTCGTGCCATCATAATATGTCCTGTTTACCTCAGGTTAAGCTTAGTTAAGTTAGTTCTTACGGTCTTTAGCTTGTAAAGTTATAAATACTTTAGCACTTGTAGTATATTGGTTGAATTAATCCAATAAATAGGGCGGTAGCCTCACTAAACTTAGTAATCTGTATCTCGCGTTGTATAAGTGCAATCGGATTACGCTAGATGGCGTTAGAAAGATGAGGTTTGGCACTAAAAAACCTTTTCAGGCAGTTTTGTGACTGCTAGGCTCAGTTTTGTTTAAGCACCTGTCAAATATGGACACCATACGAAAGAAAATACGCCATATTTTACAGTTTTTCTAATATAGAGGCGAAAACGCAAGCCAAGCAGCTGAAAATGTGAATAGTGTTTATGGCCCTGATACTGTAACAGCCAATTTCACTATATTTGTTTCGTCGATTCGGTCCCGGTAAATTTGATGTCAAAGATGTACCACGGCCTGGAAGGGCAATTGTCGAAAATGTCTATAAAATCATGGAAATCGTCGAGTGCGACCATCATGTAAGCACTGTTTCTATTGCCCAGAAGCTAAACATTGCACAAAAAACCGTTTGGAACTACTTGAATAAGGCTGGATACAAAAATAAGCTCGATGTATGGGCGCCACACAAGTTAATGCAAAAAACCTCATGAACCGAATTTCCATCTGGTAATCACTGCTGAATCGCAATAAAATCGACCCATTTATGTAGCGAATGGTGATTGACGATGAAAAGTGGGTTATTTACGACAGCGCCAAGCGAAAACGGCCGTGGTCGAATCACAGTGAGCCGGTGCAAACGGTGGCCATGTCAGGATTAACGGCCAGGAAGATTTGATGGGATTGGCAGATAATCATCTACTATGAGCTGCTCCTCCAAAGGAAAGAAGCCTGCTGCAGAGAAACCCGCCGAGCAAGTCAATGATGAGATGTACTTACCGAGACTGCTCGAGGCCCAGTCCGCGCTCGACCCAGTCTCCCCAATTATAGCAAACCGTGGCGACCAAGGCAATGATGACCACTACGCCGATCAAGGCAATAGACAACTACCGAGACTGCTCGAGGCGCACTTCGTGCTCGACCCAGTCTCCCCAACTACGGTAAACAGCGCCGAACAACTCAACGTTAGCGAGATGCCCTCAGTGCAGCTGCCAGAAGTCAACACCAAATAAGCAATTAAGGAACCGCACACACTCCCAGTGAGTATGCACCAGCAGGCCGCCGACCAGAGTGCCGCCTGCCCAAAGCTTAATCCGGCCCATGTCCCGATGCTCGGACAAACGCCGAAGCCCCACCAGAAACCGATGCAGCGCACGTGGTGTATGGGTCAAAATCCCATGGCCGTTCCTCGTGGGTTGCGAAATTACAACTCCGACCCAGAGGAACTGATCCACCTTGAACCAAGGCATTTCATGAAGTAGCCATCAACTGTCCCAGAAACAGTAACCAGCAATGTCCGCAGTGACCGTGACCAAACACAGAGTCCGGTTAATAGCCAGGAGCTTTCCAACACATTTATTGTTCAGCCAGCGGACAACATTTTGTACACGTCAGGAGAAACCTGTGAATGAAAAACATTAATGACGCATTTGAGGATGTAGCGGTAAACGAACGCAGTATACGACGTTTGTTTGGAAAGTTTCGTTCGGGAGATTTCAGCCTCGAAAATGAACCACGTGGTAGGTCGGAAACATTAGTTGACGACGATGTTTTAAGAGCAACGGTGGATGCGGACCCAATAGAATTGGTGCGGAAGATTGTACAAAGGATGGGAGTATCCCCAATGACAATAAGTCGACACCTTTCTCTCATAGGAAAGGTAAAGAAACTCGATAAGTGGGTACCCCATGAACTGAACGAGTCCCAAGAATTACGGCGCCTGGAAATTTGCGCATCGCTTAGATTAAGAAACCAAAGTGAACCGTTTTTGCACCGGATAGTCACCTGTGATGAAAAGTGGATTCTGTATGATAACCATAAAATACCTGGACAGTGGATGGATGCAGGTGAAAAACCAAAGCACACCCCCAATCCCGATCTTCGCTCAAAAAATGTCATGGTGACAATTTAGTAGACATCGAAATGACCAATCCACTTTTCATTTCTTCAACCAGGAGAAACGATAAATGCTATCAAATATTGTGAGGAAATCGACATATTGTATGCCAAATTGGCTGAAAAGCAACCTGCGTTGGTCAATGGGCACGTCCCGATCCTTTTGCATGGCAATGCTAGACTCCATACCTCACAAGTAACGGTGCAAAAACTGATGCAGTTGGGATTTGAAATTCTTCCGCATCCACCGTACTCTCCTGACATTTCCCCAACGGACTACCATATTTTCCGTGATCTGGATCCATTTTGCCGGCCGAAGGTCTTCTGGAAGCGAGCACAGGTCATAAAAGCCTTTGAAGATTTCATTGCCTCAAAAAGTGAGCATGTGGGGGTTCTCTATATCACATGGAGAACCAACCCACATTTCCAACCAATTTTGACCGCTAACGCAACACTGATATCAGTGTTTTGCATTAAATAAACATACCCCGATCCACTTTCAGACACACGCACGTCCGCGTAATTTAAGTTTTTTTTTTTTTAATTTATTTTAATTTAATTTCGGTTTTAAAAATTGAAAGTAAAGTTTAATTGTTAATTGTGATTAAACCGTATAACAATACAATCCTGTCCGTTCTATTTGCGACCAATCGCCCACCCTTCAACTCCATCCACCTTCACTCGACCACCCTCGACTCCCTGCGATTTCCTTCGACCCTACCTGACTCCTCTCGGCTCTTCGCGTCCCCTCCCGCCCCCTTGCTACTCACGCACGACTCGACTCTTTCCAACCTTCTCAACCCCGGTTCCTTCTATACTTCGGCACCACGGTACCCAACACACGAGCCGGTACCTCTCAGCAGGCGCAAGCGCGACCCGATTCCCTCGAGTCCCACGACGCTCTCAGCGTCGAAAACCAAACGCACCAATCCAACATTAAGCTTCCTCCCTTCGACGAAGAGGACGCAAGGCTATGGTTTGCCTTAGCAGACCGCATCTTCCGGACCGCCAACAAGCACGGCGGGGAACTCCTGGCAGTTGAGCTGATGCGAGTGCTCGACCGCACTCAACGAACGCATGTTGCGCACATCATTAGGTCAGCCGACCCCAATCCCTACAGCAGCATGCGGGAGACGATCCTCGACGTCCTGGACGAGCCCAGGAGCAGTCGACAACAACGCTTGGCAAGCGAATCCAACCTCTCGGGAATGAAACCGTCCTCTTTCCTGACCTACTTACGCTCCATAGCGGGGACCAGGATCTCGAACGATTTTATCGGGCCTCACTTCTTGAGATGCCTCTCACAACATGTCCGCTCGGCATTAATAGTCCAACCCAAGCAGAGTTTGGGCTACCTATCCAAAATCGCCCGCGCAATCATGGAAAACTCAGACCAGCCACCTGAGCTCCCTGCGTGCCCCCCCCCCCCCCCCCCCCCCCCCCCCCCCCGACCAATCCCCTGCACACGTCACCTTACCCGACCTCCTGGCGTTACAGGCCTCACTCCGCCACGAATTAAACCAAATTCGCGAGGAGGTAAGAAGCGCCCATCGAAACGCGCATACCCTACGGGTAGTTGGACCTGCACCCCCTCAAAATACCACACCAGTGGATCAACCCACGAGGAAGCAAGGCGCTCGCCGGGTGTACTCGGTGATTGCACGCATCACGTGCAGTTTCTGCCATAAAAAAGGGTACCCGTACGACGAGTGCCCAAAAAGGCGAAACACGCCTTTCTGCCGGGAGTGCTGGCAGTGTGGCCACGATATTGTAGAATGCCGTGCGCACCATACTCCACTCCCACAGAATAGGTCACCGCACCAGCAGAGGCATTCCCAGAGGAAAGCACATCCAGGACCACACCAACCATCTGCCTCCCAAAACCCAACCATATCGACCATCCGAGTGTCTAGCGGCGGGGGACGTGTGGCCGTGCGGACCACACGTGGGACAAATGCGGAAAAGGGGTAAGGGGGATAAACACCAGAAATCCCTCAGTAACACCCACGCCAACACCATCCCGCAAGGCTAAGACTGCACGTTAACGCGAACGCCCAGGAAACAGCACTCCTACCAAGGTCGGCAAACAATTCTCCATACCAACGTATGGACGAAAAATGCCGACCCTCAACCCGCCTCTTCTCCATCCCGCACACGGCACCCCGTCACTGCGGAGAAAAATAAATTCTGGGCTTGAAGCTCCTCCATTCCACACACGCAACTTCGCCACGGCGGATGCGAGCGAGCTACCGATAGGCCACGACCTATTCGGGCGTCATACCTGTTGGACCATGCAACCCACAACAAGTCAGTGGACCGCAACCCCCTTGCCCCTGCCGGTAACACACGCGGTACCAACAACCAGGTCCCCTCCCAATAGCGACTCAAGCCCAGCCACAATCCAGGAACGCGTCAACACGACAGTTCCAATCCCTACCACCGCGCCTACTGGAGCAAACAAAGCCCACCAGATCCCTAGGCACTTAACCAGCCTTCCGTCACATGCCGAACTACTCCTTCCGCCCTACCTTTATTTCGCGACTACGTCACTGTGGGGGAGTACTGTGAGGGTTCTCTATATCACATGGAGAACCAACCCACAATTCCAACCAATTTCGACCCCTAACAGAGCGTCACCTTAACCCAAATCTACAATAGCACACATTCGCAAACATGCAAAGAACACGTTTCCCAATATGCAACAGCATCCGTCCCCAAATCTGCAATCGCGTACATCCCCAAACTTACCAAGGATCCATTTCCTAATCTGTAATAAAGCGCATTTCCAAAAACTTGCAACAGAATATTAATTATCTCCCTCATCTACATCAAACCGCATACATTTCTCCCAAAAACCGCTTCGGTTAATTTCCTTTTTAAACTATATCCCTCGCTTACGACCAAGCAGCATTAATTTCCCCCGAAAACCATTCCGGCTCACTCCCTGCTTAAGCCATTTCCCTCGTTTGTAACCAAGCAACATTCATTTTCACGAAAACCATTTCGGCTCCCATCCCAACTAAACCAATTGAAACAACACCAATTCCCCTTGATGGTAAGCCACCAGCACGATGTGTTGCATTTCCACGAAACAACCATCGCAACGACCAAGACCCATATCCCTTTGTCTAACCGACAACTCATGCCCATACTTGGTCGTGTTTCCAAAACCGAAACCGATTTCTCCGTACACATAACGACAGAGAAATCTAATTCAGCTTGTACGGCAGTAATTCTATGGAACTAAATTCTCTATGCACGCACAGCAACCCCTTTCAAGTTCCTAGTAAGTGGCAGTGAGTTTATATAGCTATGACTCCACCGCCACGACACGATGAACGGATTCTTGCCTTTGATGAGTCAGTCGAGTCACAACCACCATCGAGCGCGCATCGCTCTCCAACCTAAACCCAGTCGAGTTTTAACAACAAATCGAGAAGGGTCCGAATCCTACGCCCGAGGAGCGCGGTCGAGTGTCTTAAGGATTTTACGTTTGTCCGTTGCGTTTAAACACCATAGCTTAGCAAAATAAAAATAGAAACAGTGACATTTCAGAGCTCGGCCACCATCTTTCCGCTACGCGCGTTTGCCCGTTGCGTATAAACACTAGTTTAACAAAAATAAAAACAGAAATAGTGACATTTTATAGCTCGACCATCATTTCCCCGCTACTTGTGTTTGTTCGTTGTGTTTGAACGGTAGTTTACCAAATAAAAAGGGAGGAAAACATTATCATAACCAAGGTGTATTACAGCTAATAAATGAAACCCAATTGCAATCAATTAAAGAACCCTTTTACTACAAATCATTCAGTGTGTTTTATTTGACACTTTGGCGAGCAGTGTTCGGAGTAACATCAGTGGGAATTTACTGAACCCACGCCCATGCAGGCGTAAGAGTTGAATCCCCCACAAGCACTTCTACGAAAAAGGAATATTTGACCTTGTATCCCATTGGATGAATGTCATAGATGCCAACAGATCCTATTTTGATGGAATAAACATTTACGGCAAAATAATATTGGCTTTTAAATTTTTACTATAAAATCGGACATTTCATGTGGTACAACTCAATACATTTAACCGTGTTAACACCAAATGTTTTTTTTTCTTTTTTTTTTCAATTAGACTTCGCTTTTACTTAACACAGAAATAAGTATACATAAGTATATAAGAATGCATTTGAATATATGCATTAGATTCACAACAGCCATGTCTGAAAACTTTCGAAAATTGTGTTTTAGATACCAACAAGAAGAAAAAAAATCACGATCGCACGTGTTATAAGTTATATATATTCACAATATAACATTTAATCAACAATCCCCACATTCTCCAAAGGGGCCTCGGTCGGTCTAAGCAACTGCACAACATCTTGAAGTGGAGCAACAAAGTTGACACCAAAGTTAAACTTCTCTGCTATAAGCAGCTAATCCGATCTGGAATATCGTACGCCTTTCCCATATGGTCCTGCATATCTTCGGCTCAAATGGAAAGACTTCGGGTTTTCGAAAGGAAACTCCTCAGAAGATGCACCAATCATTCTAGAAGGCCTGACGGTCGTCATTACCCCAACTCTCACCTATACGAAGGCGCCTCCATTACCCCTATCGACGAGTACTTGCTTCAATTAGCATACAAGAACCTCGAAAACATTCAGAACAGCGAGAACCTACTTGTACGGGACTCTTGCGTTCTTGACCCTTCTCTCTCCCGATCTCTTCGGATCAAACCACCACAATTTCTTCTTCAGTACAAAACTGAAGAAAGCACCCTTCCCAACAACATTCCCATCTATAATAGAGGATTCCTGGACCCATCCCATAGGGTCTACTATTAACAAACCACACACACAAACGCACAGTACAAGACGGCACAAACACAAACATACACACCGACCAAACGCACAGATTATCAGGCGCCAAAGACGTGATCTGCGTTTACTACCGCACCCAAGACCTACCGGTCTTGTATGATTTCTTCCCCACCATCCCTCTATACAAGTAGTTAGAGAACACCTGGACTAACACTGTCTACACTATCCTTGGATACCCCCCTTTTTTCTTTTCTTTTCAGATATCGCGAGACCGAGCCCAACATCCTCACGGATATGGGTGATTCTGGTTATCGCAAGATGACCAGAAGTCAGAGACAAGATGAAGAACACATCTGTCCTTGTCTCGCTAAAGTCGGCCCTCTCGCCCCCCCTTTTTTTTTTTAATCAACAATCAGATCTTCGTGACACAATATCTTTTCATATTTAATTCAATACACAATTTCATTTCCAAATTAACACAGTGGCAAGAAGAAGACGAAAGGAAGGCCGCCCTAGACGACAACGTACCACCTTCAGTGCCGAACAGACGCTTCGTCTCGAAGTGGAATTCCACCGCAATGAATATATCTCACGTAGCAGGAGATTCGAATTAGCTGAGACTCTGAGACTGACGGAAACTCAAATCAAAATATGGTTTCAAAATCGTCGTGCCAAAGATAAACGCATAGAAAAAGCCCAAATCGATCAGCAATACAGGTAAGATTTCTGATTTGTATCAATAAATAAATAAGCCATCAATCATATCACCCGGTTAATATCAATATTTTCAGGAATTTTGTCGTGGCCAATGGTTTTATGACATCAATAATGGGTCAGAATGCC
Source organism: Microdon myrmicae (assembly GCA_963931805.1). Taxonomy (NCBI): domain Eukaryota; kingdom Metazoa; phylum Arthropoda; class Insecta; order Diptera; family Syrphidae; genus Microdon; species Microdon myrmicae. The sequence goes on from OZ007499.1 coordinate 31,244,442, forward strand.
TACCCTCCTCTTGTGCCGAATCTTCCCCAGCATTTTTATAGTTCAAACGGAGTCCCTTCGCGAATGCCACCACCAATAGCACACCCCATGCCTAATGCGAATGGTAACCACAGATCACCTCTACAACCCACACCTATAATACCTCCCCCACAAGTTACAATCGAAGGTCATAATCGCAACAATCTTAATTACAACGAACTAAGTGGCTTATACAAACCCGATATCGTAAATTCATGTTAGCAATTAGCGATTCTTTTAACTGTTATTGTATCCTTTTTTAATTGCCCCTTTACAGCTGTTGCTAGAAGATTGTCCAGAGCCCGTCCAAGCGGAAGATTTATTTCCCTTTTATTCCTCTAAGCAATAGGGATATATAGATATAGATATCAATCGACACGAAAACACGAATTTGTATACTTAGACACATCATGTAAATAATTTCAAATGCTTTTCTATTGATAAGAATTATTTATGCCTTTTCCAGAGAAATAAGACATTATGAGTAAAATAAAAAGGACTAGAGTTATTACAAGAAAATGTTGTTGGGCATACTTTTACTTTTCCAATCACGCGAATCACCGCGGACAGGCTGCAGTGGGAAACGATTGTATTCCTTGATTTGCAACCCTTGATGAAGAACTTTTGCAAGTACGAGTACAAGGATTTATGACGCACTTCAGTGATTTTGAAGAGTCTGCCCAAGTGAAAGTAATTGATAGTCAAATTGGAAAAAATCTTGATTCATTGAACGTAACTGGATAGGAAACAACTGATGTGCAGAGATGTGAAAAACATATAATTATTACTTATTTTGCTTAGTTTTGAAGCAATAAAGAGCTTTCTAGAAACTGAAGTCATTTTTGTATATACAATTTACAATCTCATCTCCTGATATCAGTTTTGGAGTTCACAACTTCCCATGTTTTGCAGAAATAACTTTATTGATAATTAAGTATAAGTGTTAGGCTGGGTTTTGAGGCTCAGTGCGATACCATACCATTATGCTCTGCTCCACGTAGTGTTTGGGAGAAATCCTTGGAGGTAATTTGATGGACTGGTCAAAAAATTTAGACCAGCTGGTAAGTTGTTATCAATTCTGTCCCCACCGATATAATACTACGAAACCATACGAGGCGGTAGGGAACACACTTTGACTGTATTTCAGAGGTAGTAGAAAGTCTGGTTTAAATGGCATGATGTTATTTCTGAGATGAAGAATTCTGGAAGTAAAATTGCCACCAACCACCCAATTCGGCACACAAAATTCTAATAAATCGGTACTTGTAATAAACAACTCAATTGAGCAGAATCGATTCTACACGAGAAATACTACTAACATGAAACTAAGTGTAATGTAAGGCTACTGCTGCACCTTAGGCAAGATGATGTCAGATCTCCAAGAAAGGATAAAACAAAAATCCGGTGTAAAGCTGGCGCGTAATATAATGTCGCGTCCAATTGGTTCAAATGATATCAACAAGGGGAGAATCATAAGAGACAGACCTTTGCTTAACAATAAGGCAGGGCACGAGTGCCATACGTTTCTGGCAAGTTAAGTCTAGAGTATAATCGTTGGGGAGGTCACCAACACCATAGATTTGTGCCATATAAGTAGAAAGTAATCGCTGGGCAGGGGGGATGGGTGCGAACATACAGGGCAAAGTCTTTGATTGCTTTCAACCCGGCGAAGGCCAGGACGATCCTTGTCCCTGTTCAATCCAAGTTGACATGCAGTCTCCACGTGACACCCCTGGATAGCTACTTTGGCACCCGCCAAGTAGTGAACCAATACATGCAGCGTTATCCTGAGAAAGGTTGGCGCAAGGCTAATAACCAGGGCCGTAAAAACGAATTATTATGGCAAATTTAACAAGCCTTGGATATGGACCAGATACACGACGATGACCACGGAAACGAAAATGGCTAAATGATTTAAGAATTTTTACATAGAACGTCCGCTCACTATACAGAGCTCGAGCTGCTAGCCGATGCCCTGCCCGAATATAAGGCTGACAACAGCGTTACAAGAAATAAGATGGACGGGGAGTGGTGTTATTCAAAAAAACGAGTATGGCATTTATTACAGCTGTCATGCAAAATACCATGTGGTCGGGGTAAGCTTTCTAGTCAGCCAATAACTGTAGGCTGCCATTATCGGCTTTAATGCAATAAATGAAAGGCTATGCACTCTTCGCGTGCGAGGCAACTTTAAGAACATAAGCCTCATAAACGTTCACGGAACTAGAGAGGAGTCCCCTGACGGCGAAAAAGAAGAATACTACGAGAACGTCGAACGGGCCCTCAATGACTGCCCAAGATACAATGTGAAAATCGTACTTGGTGATTTCAATGCAAAAATAGGTCGGGAGCCGTTTTCAGGTACTACACAGGTTCCCATAGTTTGCATGAGAACACTAATGACAATGGACTACGAATCATCGAACTGGCAGCATCAAAAAACTTGGTCGTTGCGAGTACCAGGTTTCCGCGTAAAGATATCCACAAAGCCACCTGCGTATCACCTGATAGGGCCACTCGCAACCAAATTGACCAGGTGTTGATAGATCGCCACCACTCCTCGAGCCTGATGACGGTACGAACGTACCGAGGTGACAACGTCGACTCGGATCACTATCTTATTGGTACAGTTTTCCGAGCGCGGATGGCCTTACGGAGACGTATTGCATCCGCGGATCAGGTTCGAATCAACACGGCTGCCTTACGCAATGAAAATACCAGTAACACTTTTGGTCATGCGTTAAGACTCGCCCTCGAAGAGCTCGACGGAGGGAGAGTAAGTCCTGGGGCCAGGTTGCCGGGCGTAGAAAAGAAATGGACACGCATTAAGAATACTGTAAGTAAGTACTCCCAACTCCATCTTAGGCAGTAGTCGTAGAGATCGGAGCGACTGGTTTGATGATGAGTGCAAACTAGCGACTGAGCGTAAGAATGCTGCTTACCGGGCAATGCAGCAGTGCCTGGGGAAAAACCTTGTATGTGAAATAGAGAAAAGTAGAGAGCGAGGTCCGCACCAGGCGCGGAAGTTCCACCAAATAATCCGCAGTATGGCGCGGTACACACCACGCTGCACTTACTGCAAGGATAAAGAGAGTAATCTGATCACCGATCCTGAAGGCATTCTGGTGCGATGGTAAGAGCACCTCAATGAATTGCTAAATGGTCAGCTCACAGAAGAATTGGAGCTCCACCAATGCAAAATAAAGACCAAATGCTGCCGTCACCAAGCATTGAGGAGACATTAAAAGCTATAAGACAGCTCAAGTCAAATAAAGCCCCCGGAGCTGATGGCATACCAGCTGAGCTGATCAAACAAGGACGGACACCATTACATCACGGAATTCATGAAATCGTGGTGCACGTATGGGAGCAAGAGAAGTTCCGGAAGATTGGCGTCGTGGAATAATTTGAATAATTTATTGAGAGATATAATGGGTTCGCCAATAGCGACTTGACCACTTTTTTTTTGGTAGTAAATTTTTATAATTTGCAGACGTTGTTCGTTTGTGTACTTAACCATGTTGAAAATGTTAAGTTTACTGAATAAATTGACGATGACAGTTCGATGATTAGTGAAAGGGTGCGTTCGCAAATTAAATTCAAAGTTGTCAAGTCCCTATTGGAAAACCCGATATATATATATATATATATATATATATATATATATATATATATATATATATATATATACATTGTAGTAAAAAAAATAAAAAATTGTACACATAAGTTATCGCTAGACCTTACACTTATTTAAATAAAAATATAATTCTTAAAATTCTTAAAATATATATATAATATTAGATGGTAATTGAGAACATATTGTACGCCAAAAGGCAATGCAAAACAAAAATACATATTGTACAATTTAGAGTGCTTGTGAAGAGCCAGTAAGTTAATATAAGAAAAATAAATGTAAATAGGGCTTAGCATTTAGTCTTAAGTATAATTATAAAAAAAAAATGTTTGTATAATAAATGTGTATTGTAAACTAAAAAAAATAAAAAAATAAAAAACAGCAAGTACACGAATAAGATGTTAACTGATAGCCGATGTAAATAACTTTCTTCATTGAACAAATCCCAGAAAACATAAAAAAGTACCACTGCCTAACCCGGTCCAACAACATTGACAAACAACCAAAATATTCACCAAAATACAAAATAAGTTAAGTTAAGTTATACATTATGAAATGTTTTAAAACAAATATGGATTTTTTTTATAAATCCGTCAAGTGTAACATCACTAGAAATTTAATTAAATCGATTTTTTTATTGACTTGAAGAAAAAGAGGATCCTTGTAGGATAACAAGAAAACAATTTTATACTGGTATACATGTTTGGGAACAACGACGAAATCGTTAATTAGTTATTCTCGAAACATGATTTTTCAAAAATGACACAAAACATAACTCAAACAATTTTCATTCAAACTGAATTATAATAAAAATTTGAACTTTTTTTAAACACTCACGAACCGTTCAAAAATTACAGTTTTAAAAATCCCTTATGTATTTCGATTAAGTCAACACTTTTCATTTTTGATTTCACTATCCAATTTACGACTCATATACCACATGCCACAGAGTGCCCTAAATTCTATATGGCTCCACCTCCACCTCCCAACAATTTATATTAATTTTTTGTATAAAAATTTCTTTGAACACTACAAACCATGTTTGAAAATATACCTCAGTATTACTATCCTATAACCTCACGTTCTATTAACGAACAAATCGTAAAAAACACTATATTTTAGACTTCTGCAATGCTACCCTTAATTTAAGTAAAAAGGCAGAAGTGGTGAGTTCCACCACTTACCACAATTTTACAGGAAGAAGTGCTGCAGTATCCAATTTTCCTTGCCTTTGGAACCTGCAACAATTGAATTTGCGTACGTTAACTGCAATGTCTGAACTCAGCACAACTTCGGCTGTGATCTGAAGTAATAATAAAATGAATGCAACAATACCGTAAACAAACTCCCATGTTATTATATCCTTCTAGGCAATATAACAACTTTGCAATATCAATGATATCATAAGAATCGCAATTTGACCATCAATCATTACCCCAAATAAATACGCAATGTGATTAAAAATATCGCGAACCAAATTATACAACTCTGAATTGAATGTTAAATAACGAATATATATATATATTGCTAGCGTACCAAATCAAATATGTGTTGTATAACTTGAAAAAGGTTGTTTTTGATCCCACTAGATAACTCACACAACTAATTTACATAATAACAACTAAAACTTTTTAAAATTCGAAACACTTATAATAACTAATTTATAATTATTTATAATATTCAACATTTCACTTTGTTTTTATATATAAACTGACAAATAGTAATTGTAAAGTGACGTATGGTGACTGTCGTATTCACAGCTGTTACTGCAAGAGCTAAGAAGATGACATCGGGAACAGCTGTGCATATGTCAATTAAGCTTTCGCGGTCGAACAGAAAAGCAGCGATAGGTAAATATAATAAAGAGATGTATGCAGAGGACATTCTATATTTGAACTTCGATAGGCAGTAAAAAACAAAACCGATCCATAAAGAAATATATGTGACATGAATACCTGTTTAAGTGATATCTTTCATAATACTAATGGTTTACTCTACTGTTGGTTCTAGTGCTTCCCCGTTATACCGTCCAGGCGTTGGAGTCTTCAGCAATTATTAGGAGACTCTTTGTTATGGCATCTGCAGTTACACGGTCTGGGAACCATTTAATTCTAGTGTTAACCATTCTGCTGGAGTGTAACAACATCAGAAGTGAATTCTCTTGACTTTCCTGTTACCCAAGTGGCTGCTATACCACTGTTAACTTCTCCCTGTGTATTTATGTCGATGCAAGGCATCTTGCACTGCTCCTTGATGAGCTCCGCATCTGAGTCATATTTCCTACCTGTGTGGGGAACGAGATTTTGAGCGTCTTCACAAGGGATTGAGTTAATTTGTATATACTTAAACTTGTTCGTTTTTATTTAAAAGGTTGACCATCGCGTTTTTCAATGCTCGGCATTTGCCAAACTGAATGTGCTCCATTGTTCAGTTGAATATACGCTATGCAGACTAATTTTTTATTATAATTCTTTTTTATTTACAGAACAGTTGAAGCGGAATGTGCACTGCCACGGTTGAACCGAGAAAGTAGAAAGAACAATGTCAGTGTAAAGAAGCTATTTGTTGGAGGATTGAAGGACAACCACAACGAGGAATGTTTGCAGGAAAATTTCTTACATTCGGATATATTCCTTATGTGAAAATCCTAGTTGATAAAGCAGCAGGTGAAAGAGGAAACTTTGGATATATTGAATTTGATGATTACGATGCTGTCGAGAAGACAATATGTTAGAGATCGGCATGATCTAAAAAAATGCCTTTTAATGTGCGCGGATTTCCTTACGGGGACGTATTGCATCCGCGGATCAGGTTCGAATCAACACGACTGCCTTACGAAATGAGAACTCCAACAACACCTTTGGTCATGCGTTAACACTCGCCCTCGAAGAGCTCGACGGAGGGAGAGTAAGTCCTTGGGACCAGAATGCCGGGCGTAGAAGAGAAATGGACACGCCTTAAGCATATTGTCATTAGTATTGGCAACTCCATCTTAGGCAGTAGTCGTAGAGATCGGAGCGACTGGTTTGATGATGAGTGCAAATTAGCGACTGAACGTAAGAATGCTGCATACTGGGCAATGCACCAGTCTCATAGGACGCGGGTACGCGAGGAGAAATACAAAGATCTTAGAAGATCTGGAAAAAGACTCCACAGACAAAAAAGAAGTGCCTCGGAAAAAATCTTGTCTGTGAAATAGAGAAAAGTAGAGAGCGAGGTCCACACCAGGCGCGGAAGTTCTACCAAATAATCCGCAGTATGACGCGGTACACACCACACTGCACTTACTGCAAGGATAAAGAGACTAATCTGATCAGCGATTCTGGAGCGATGGGAAGTGCACTTCAATGAATTGCTAAATAGTCAGCTCACAGAAGATTTGAAGACTCCATCAATGCAAGATCAAGACCAAATGCTGCCACCAGTAACAGTGTTACATCACGCAATTCATGAGATCGCGGTGCACGTATGGGAGCATGAGGAGATGCGGGAAGATTGACATCGTGGAATAATTTGCTCCCTACATAAGAAAGAAGATATCACACTGTCCAGCAAGCATAGGAGTTTAACACTGCTGAGTACCGCCTTTAAGATATTCTCCTCTACCGTACAAGACCGGATAGCCCCCATAGGCAAAACAGCGAATGATCAGATATTCACCCTTAGGCAGGCGATGGAAAAATGTCTGAAATTTAAGATTCCATTATATCGTCTGTTTATAGGCTTTAAGGCCGCCTGTGACAGCATAGCCAGGGTAGAACTATATAATACTATGAGAGAGTTCGGCATTCCAAACAAATTGATACGACTTTGTAAGTTGATCATGACCAACGTAACTAGTCATGTAAAAATAGCGGGATTGCTGTCCAAACCAATAACATCTTTGATGGACTCCGACAAGGGGACGGTCTAGCCTGCCTCCTCTTCAACCTGGCGTTGGAGAAAGCAATCCGTGACTCTGGCGTCACAACTAGAGGGACTATTATCACCAAGTCCAACCAGATACTTATCTACGCAGATGACATCGATAGATCCGATTCGGCTGTACAGGGCTCCTTCACCCAGATCGAGCAGGTGCACAGTGGGACGACCCATAGCAATAAATAAAAAAATCAACAGTTTTAGCGGTACTTTTTAGTGATTGGTAAGGCATCATAAATATATATATTTTATAAATCCAAAGAAATCATTTGGAATTGTGATTTGGTACAAACGTTACAGAGCGGTAAATTTTTTTCGCAATCTTGATTTACAAGTGTTTTTTGATATAAATTAAATTTATTGTCAGTTTTAATTATACGTATAAATAAAAACTACATCAAGATAAATAATAGTGATCAAGGTATGGAAAATCATATTTTAATATATAGAAAAATGTGTTTGTTTCGTATTATTATGTATTGTGACGTTTGAAGTGCAAGTCTAATTGGAAAATTTAAAATTTTGTGATTTTTGTGTTTAGCTAAGATTTTTTAAAAAACATCAAAAAGCGTCTTTGAGATTTTTGATGTTTTGTGATATTCTATGTGTCTATTGATCATATCCATAAGCGAAATTTTGCGCTTCTGCAATTTTTTAACGTTTTTGTAGGCTTAACTCCATCAATCAAAAACGGTGACCTTTTCCAAAGATGGATTGAGAGTGAGAAGCCAGTGAAGATAATTGCTATTGCTGAAAAATTAAGTGAATTACTGGGTCTAGAAGGGTCAGATGAAAATATTGAACCTGAAATTCAAAGAGTTTCCAAGTATTTTTGTTTGACATTAAAGAGAAAATGGGAAAATTGCCAAAGAAAGCGAAATAAATTTATGCAAGTTAATGAAAGCTGGCTAAACCTTAATTTGACATTGCCAGCAAATATTTTAACTCATTGTAGAAATAAAAATAGTTTAAATGCACGAGCAGAGGTAGACCGTCAAAAAGATTGGAGGAATGCAGTGAACGCACGAAAAAACGTCGGGTTCATGAATTAGCTACGCAGCACAGTTCAGAGGAACTAAGCTATGCTGCTAACATTTCAAATCGGTTTTCAAAGTCTCCTCAAAAATCGAATAAGACGTTAACTCTGCAACAAACGCTAGCATTGTATTTGGATTTGTCTAAGAGAAAATACGCTCTTCTACGATCTGTTGTAAATGGCCTTCACAAAGACTGTTTTCCCAGTTACCATAAATTGAGAAAAATATAAATCTGATCTATTACCCGAAATTGCTGTTGCGTCGGAAACAATTTCTGAAGTTAACCTCCAATCGGTTTTAAATAAAACTGCAAAAAGCATTGTCGATATAGTTAAAGAAAATCTTCCATCTTTGGACACAAGTAATTCATTCAATCTTGTATGCAAGTGGGGCTTTGATGGCAGCTCCAGGCACAGCAACTACACACAAACATTTTTGACAAGGAAATCATAAGCAATTTCGGAATAATATTAAGAACGATTGCAACTGGTCGTGAAATCAATGTCGAAAGATTCGCGAAGCTATTGGAAGATACTAAAACTATGTATCTTTCCAAATACAGCTGGTACTACATGCCTAGCAGCGTTCACAAACTTCTTATTCATGCAAAGGACATAATTTCATTTTTCAATTTGCCTATAGGTGCCCTTTCAGAAGAAGCTTTAGAAGCTAGGTATAAGGAAATTCGAAAGGCCAGACTAGATCACAGTCGAAAGTGCTCTAGAATGGATTCAATAACTGATTTAATGAATCACTTATTAATTACTTCGGATCCTCTCATTTCAAATATAAGATTCAAAAGCTCATATATGCCTAAAATAGATCCACAATTGAACATTATCTACTTCGAAATGGTGCAGAAAGTTTTACGCTACCAATAGACTTGGCCGATATAGGTGGAACATCATCATTGGAGAGCGATAGCCATTAATAATTAACATACATATGCACATATTTGTTATTTCAAATTAATTTATTATACCTACACATAATTCTAAACTATAAAATTGTTAACATACTTAAATTTTTAAATAAAGTTTGAAAAAACATGCGGAAGCTTAGAAAATAAATTTTGAGTTTAAAAATAAAGTTCGCTGCTCAACTCGTTTTTTTTTAAGAAGCTGGACAGGCCATTTTTGCAGGTTGATACCTTTTTTTAGGTCGTTGCATAGATATCAAATGTAAAAAGAGATTAAATGCAAAATATTCATATTTTAGTTACTAAAACCAGAGATATTAATTTTGCCGTTTTTCCCATAGAGTCGTCCCACTGTGAGGCGGCACAAAAACTGGGACTGCACATTAATGGGAGGAAAACTAAGTACATGGTGGCAACTTCTGCGAAGAGAAGACTTAACGTTGGTCAAACTATCAGCGTATTACAGCACAAATTTGAAGTAGTGCAATCCTTTAACTAACTCGGGTCAATCGTAGCAGCCGATAACAATATGGAAGAAGAAATACGTGAACGGTTGATCAAATCCACCAAAGCCTACTATGGTTTATCAAGACTCTTTAAATCCCGAAATTTAACCAGAACATTCAAGCTACTTCTGTACAAGACCATGGTCTTACCAGTACTCATGTATGCATCCGAGACTTGTGTGCTCAATAAAGGGCACTCTGAACTCTTAGCCACGTTCGAGAGGGCGGTCTTAAAAAGAATTGTTGTCCCCGTATGTGAGGGAGGACGATTTTGGAGACGCTACAACCTTGAGTTGTACGTGATCTACCTTGAAGCTAATGTTGTAAGAAAAATCAAGCTCGGTAGACTCCGGTGGGCGGGACACCTAGCTCTAATGAGCGAAGAGGAACCTGCCCGAAAAGTCCTTTGTGGCAGGATGTATGGAAGGAGACAGTGTGGCAGACCTTGTCTGCGATGGGAGGATGGCGTAGACTAGGACACCCAGAGCATGGGAGTGTTAAAATGGATGACATCGGGACCGGTGGAGAGATTTGTTAAATAAGGCCAAGACCGGATCCCGGTAGTAGTGCCGATGATGATGATGATCGACAAAATCTCCCACAATCTCATCACCCCTTGGATTCCAACCCTTACCAAACCTGCCGTGTCAGATTTAGATTCACCCTTTCCTATCCTTTTTCTCCCACGTCAGGGGTCCCCAGGGTAAGCATCTTGGACCCCTCCTATTTATTCTTACTATTAACGACATAGACCCTAATACCAAACACTCCTCTTTCAACTTTGTGCCAAAACAACTGCCTCGGACCAAATAATCGCAAATGTCACTCAATCACCTTCTCCCATAAACGCCCCCCATCCCCCCAACGTTCCCATTTCCTACACAAGCAACAAATATCACCTCTGACATCGATTCGTGACGATGGCATCTTATGTGATAGGGAGCTTAACTTCATCCCGCATATTGATGCAATTATCCTCAAGGCCAACTCTGTCCTCGGTTTTATGAAAAGCTGCTCGAAAGAATTCTCTAATCCCTACGTTTCCCGATCGCTCTACATAGCCTTTGTCCGTCACATTCTTAAATAAGCTAGTCAGGTCTGGTCTCCTTACTATTCGTCCGATATTCACAGGATCGAAAGCATGCAAATTGTTAGCGGCTGCTACTATTGACACAGGGTAGTTAAGGGATTGCACTACGGATCGCACCCGTTTGTGGTTCATCTCCCGACGGCGCGATAATCCCTGCATCAGAACTCGTTCCGTTACAGAACGGGGAGGCTGTGGAACTCCCTTCCCACACAAGTGTTCCCGGAGCGTTACAACCTGCAACTGTTCAAAAAGAACTGCAACAGTTAGATGTTTATTGGTTTAGACAGGATCATCATAACGCATAATCATGGGTATGATTGTCTGAACGTCAATCATATTCATGCCCAAATCCCATGATCGGTTGATAGCCGATAATAGGGAATAGGTCGCAACTGTTGGGAACCTAAGGGTATAGAAGCAATATTTAATTATGAACCGTAGGAAGAATATCGGCTGCAGCTGTGTCCACAATACGCTGGCCAGCGTGTGTTTATCGATTATTGGTGACGAGCCGAGCCGATAGACGATATGAATTGGTTCATGTATTATGAATCAGAAAAATTCGATGATATGAATGCCAGGTTTGCTTTCAGGTGGAAGATGCTGCAGGGTATCTTACGGTATTGGCAGGTAAGTAGAAAGTCTTGCCTGGTAAGCGGGAGCCAGGTAAAACGGAATGGGTGGTTCTTTGGAAATGGGTTAAAGAAATGTTTATTGGTTTGGACAGCAATCCCGCTATTTTTACTTGACTAGTTACGTTGGTCATGGTCAACCTACAAAGTTGTATCAATTTGTTTGGAATGCCGAACTCTTTCATGGCATTATATAGTTCTACCCTGGCTATGCTGTCGCAGGCGGCCTTAAAGTCTATGAATGGATGGAATCTTAAATTCCAGACATTTTTCCATCGCCTGCCTAAGGGTGAATATCTGATCATTCGCTGATTTGCCTGGGATGAAGACAGACTGATATTGACCAATGATGACTTTAGTGTATGGTGGCTATCCGGTCTTGTACTGTGTCAACAGTGTTAAACTCCTATAGTTGCTGTACAGTGATATCTTCTTTCTTATGTACGGAGCAAATTATTCCACGATGTCAATCTTCCGGCATCTCCTCTTGCTCCCATACGTGCACCACGATTTCATGATTGCGTGATGTGACGCTGTCCCCCCTTGTTTGATCATCTTTGCTGGTATGCCATCAGCTCCGGGGGCTTTATTTGATTTGAGCTGTCTTATGGCTTTTAGTGGTTCCTCAATGCTTGGTGGCGGTAGCATTTGGTCTTGATCTTGCATTGATGGAGCCTTCAATTCTTCTGTGAGGTGACCATTTAGCAATTCATTGAAGTGCACTTCCCATCGCTCCAGAATCGGTGATCAGATTACTCTCTTTATCCTTGCATTAAGTGCAGCGTGGTGTGTATCGCGTCATACTGCGGATTATTTGGTAGAATTTCCGCGCCTGGTGCAGTCCTCGCTCTCTACTTTTCTATATTTCACAGACAAGATTTTTTTCCCAGGCACTTTTCTTTTGTCTGTGAAGCCTTTTTTCAGATCTTCTGAGCTCTTTGTATTTCTCCTCGCGCATCCGCGTTCTATGAGACTGCTGCATTACCTGGTATGCAGCATTCTTACGTTCAGTCGCTAGTTTGCACTCATCTTCAAACCAGTCGCTCCGCACTCTACGACTACTGCCTGAGATAGAGTTGGCAGTATTAATGACAGTATTCTTAAGGCGTGTCCATTTCTCTTCTACGCCCGGCATTCTGGCCCTAGGACTTACTCTCCTCGAACCTGATCCGGGGATGCAATACGTCTCCGTAAGGCCATCCGCGCTCGGAAAACTGTACCAATAAGATAGTGATCCGAGTCGACGTTGGCACCTCGGTACGTTCGTATGGTCATCAGGCTCGAGGAGTGGCGGCGATCTATCAACACGTGGTCAATTTGGTTACGGGTGGCCCCATCAGGTGATACCCAGGTGGCTTTGTGGATATCTTTACGCGGAATCCTGGTACTCGCAACGATCAAGTTTTTCGATGCTGCCAGTTCGATGACTCGTAGTCCATTGTCATTAGTGTTCTCATGCAAACTATGGGAATCTGCGTAGTGCCTGAAAACCGGCTCTCGACCTATTTTTGCATTGAAATCACCAAGAACGATTTTCACATCGTATCTTGGGCAGGCATTGACGACGTTCTCGTAGTATTCTTCTTTTTCGTCGTCAGGGGACTCCTCTCTAGTTCCGTGAACGTTTATGAGGCTTATGTTCTTAAAGTTGCCTCGCACGCGAAGAGTGCATACCCTTTCATTTATTGCATTAAAGCCGATAATGGCAGGGTTCAGTTTTTGGCTGACTAGAAAGCCTACCCCGACCACATGGTGTTTTGCATGACAGCCGTAATAAATGTCATACTATTTTCTTTGAATAACACCACTCCCCGTCCATCTTATTTCTTGCAATGCTGTTATGTGAGCCTTATATTCGGACAGGGCATCGGCTAGCTCCTATGCATCTCGAGCTCTGTATAGTAAGCGGACGTTCCATGAGAAAATTCTCAAATCGGTTAGCCATTTTCGTTTCCGTGGTCGTCGTCGTGTATCCGGTCCACATCCGAGGCTTGTTAAATTTGCCATAATAATTCGTTTTTACTGGCATGGTTATTAACCTTGCGCCAACCTTTCTCATGATGATTTTGTCAATGGCCTTGCTGAAATCGGTTGTAACTACATCGACTTCGCTGCCGTTCTCTAAGGCACGTAGAGTGTGGGATGAGAACTCAACCAGATTATTGGTGGTCGACCTATCCATAAGGAAACCATGCTGGTTAGTTGAGATGATGGATTTGCAGCAGAAAGACAGCGCATTGTAAAGGATGCTTTCGAACAGATTTGAGATGTATGACAGTTCTAATATGACGAGGAGGCAGGACAATTGAGGAAACTCCACAACCACGAACTGGAAAAACTATACCGTGAACCTACAATAGTGAGAGTAATCAAGTCGCGAAGTTTAAGATCATGTTGGCGCAAGGCTAATAACCTTGCCCGGAAAATCAAATTATTATGGAAAATTTAACAAGCCTCGGGACTTGCTAAAAAAGGCCAAGACCGGATCCCGGTTGTAGTGCCGAATGATGATGATAATGATGATGACAGTTTGGCGATGTGGCGGAACATTTTTTTTCAAAAGGATAGCAGGGAGTCCAAATTTATCTTTGACTAGCTAATGCTAAGTTGAGAGATGAAGGGGCCAATGAAGAACTCGGGTAGGTCTTTGAAGTAAGACGGGTTAGGCTCGAAAGAGTTGTATGTGAAGGACTTTTTAAAGAACGAAACAAAAAGATTGGCAATAGTTTGGGGATCGGTTGAAATAGTCGTGTCATAGAAAAGGGATTTGGAATAGGCGTCAGATTTACGTTTGTAATTAATAAAGAGGAAAAAAGATTTAGGGTCATTGATCAGGTTGTTTTGTGTTTTTGTGAGGTAGTTGTAGTAGAGGGACATGTAAAGCTGGGTGAAATATGAAAGGAACAGGGTAGTTAGAGTAGTCTAAGGAGGAACATGTTTCACAGATCATTCCTTTTGTTCCGAAGAGTGCCGAGTTAGCGGTTATACCATGGTGGCGATGAAACCGATATCATATGTCGAGAATAAGGACATATAGGGAAATGGCATTGTAGATTTCCTTGTTGAGGGTAGCAATAGCTTCTTTTACCTCTAGATAATCAAAGCGAAATTCGATTTTGCTAAGATGCTCATTTAAATGGCAGAAGTTCTAAAAACAGTTGTCGGGGGTCGGGCTAAGCAGTCACGATATGGAGAAAAGAGAAGCGGTGTGTGGTAATTGTCACTCGTTGAGAAAGCGTGAGGACTAAGGGCAACTGAGAAATTATAGGAGTTCGTTGTAAACACAAGGTCAAGTTGTCTGTCCATATGATTAGGGACATTACTTACATGACGGAGGGTTGATTTGGTGAGACCGTCTATAAAGAGGCATTCCTTGGTACTTATGGGGTTAGAGGCGTAAAGGGATTGACCGCCTGACAATGACCATTGGATATGAAAGAGGTTTAAATCGCCAAGAACAACGATATCGTCTAGAGAAGTACTTAAGTCGGTTAGGTGATCAACCGCCACTATTGCGAGGTTCGTATGACACGATAGGTAGAGAAGGGGGTATATAGAAACAAATGACGTATAAAGACTTTAGGCGATGGTCGATTTTTATTGCGACAAGATTGGGTGAAGAAGAGATGACAATAAGAGATGAGGCGAATCTGTTTTGGATGGCAAGTAAGAAGCAGCACTCCACCACAGGGGGAATCAAGACATAGTCGATGGACATCGTCATCACGAAAAACGTTGAAAGAGGAAGGGCAAATCAGAGTCCTTCGTTTCATAAAGACTTTACAGGGACTTTTAAGGAAGTAACTCCCCCACCACATCTGTCCCAACTGAGAAACCATTATAAAAGACATAAGTATACATATATAAAACAAGTATACATAAAATCAAAACATGGCATTCATTTTCATAAACAAAACGAATTGTTTGTTTACATTTTTAAAACGTAAAACATTCATTTACCTCCAAAACAAAACATTCATTTACATTTTAAAATTATACACATAAAATATAAAACATAAAAACAAAATATAAAACACCTTCTAAATTTTCACATTCATTCATTAAAATAAAAACATACCGGTGATAACATCTCAGTTAAAATCGAGATCAATCATCACCGTTGAAAAATATTCTGACAAATATGACAATTAGTACTAGAATATTCTAGAAAGTCCGAAACAAAGTACTTGAATATTCTAGAACGTACTGGAAAACTGGAGACTACTAGCAGTAGAAAATTCGAGGCTATGAAACGGACGGAAACGAAACGCCGAATCAGAATGAGGAAAAACGGTATAAATACGTCGCACGCAGATCGGGAAGATAAGTAAGAAGTAAGCAGTAAAAGAGGCGATAATTACGGAAGCGATAAGTCAAGAAATCGTTAAGTGTACGGTAAAATTAACGTGTTATTAACGGACTAATAAAGTGTTACATTAATCGAAAATCGATTTAATGGCTCTTATTTATTACAAATAATGTGACGCATATGAGAATCATTACTAGAATATTCGAGAAAGTCCGAAATAAAGTACTAGCATATTCTAGAAAGTACTGGAAAACTGGAGACTATGAACAGTAGATAATTCAAGGCTATGGAACGGACGGAAACGAAACGCCGAATCAGAATGAGGAAAAACGGTATAAATACGTCGCACGCAGATCAGGAAGAAGTAAGCAGTAAAAGATGCGATAAGTACGAGAGCGATAAGTCAAGAAATCGTTAAGTGTACGGTAAAAGTAACGGTTGTTATTAACGGACTAATAAAGTGTTACATTAATTCAAAATCGATTTAACGGCTCTTATTTATTAAAAATAATTAATCCAGCGAACCCTAAGCTCGCTACAATTCGTGTCAGAAGTGAGATTTATTATTGGTGAAGTAAATAAGTCTGTGAAAGTGTGTGGCGACGATGTCAGATCGACATTTGGAGGACCGGAACCTGGATAGCAGATGTTTCAGCCCGTTCCCCGAAGCGGATTTACAATGATGATGACGAGTTGGACGACCGACTGGAAGACGACGATTGTGACCTTATTGAAGAGAATCTTGGTTTGAAAGTCGAACGCAGAAAGCGTTCCAAGCGTCTGCGTCGTACACAGGACGAAGAAAGTGATGGAGAGGAACAGCACGTCGATGGAGGTTCAGCACGTGAGGCTATAGCCGAACAGCTATTCGACGACGAAGACAATGTTGAACGCCGCTCTGAACGTAGTCACAGAGAAACTGAGGCGGCAAAACATTTCAATGATGATGAGGAATCGGAATCTGATGCTGAGGATTTTATTGTAGACGACGAAGGAAGGCCAATTGCTGAGAAGAAGAAGAAAAGACGACTTCTAGTCACTGACGTGTCATTGCAAGAAGGTCAGGACAGTTTCGGTGTAGATTTCGACTATGAGGTCTTAACTAATTATGACGAGGACGGTTATGAACCCAAATACGAACCTAGTGAATTGGAAAGGGGTCACTTTACGGATTTGGACAATGAAATCCGTAAAACGGATATTCCTGAGCGAATGCAATTGGGCGAAGTTCCGGTTACGCCTGTTCCAGAGGGACCCAATGAACTACAAGATGAAGCTGCATGGATTTACAAGCAGGCGTTTTGTAAATCAACTGTTTCCGAACAAGAGAGATCAACGGATGTTGGAGGTCGAGACCGCTATTGTAAGCCACCACATACGGGGGGAAAGATCTAGCATGCCCTAGATTGTAGGCGCAATCAACAGCTAGAGGTGCCGTTCATTGCGTTCTATAGAGAAGAACACGTGAAACCAGAATTAACGTACGACGATCTATGGAAAGTCTATTACTACGACGCACGCTGGTGTTTACTGTCAGCTCCAAAGAACAAAAGATACATCGTGACCGACTGGAGACTTTTGTTAACCCAGAAGAGCAGTGAACTTAGTTCGGGACGAACTAATCTAGGCGGGAGGTAGTGTGGCGCATATGACAATCAGTACTAGAATATTCGAGAAAGTCCGAAACAAAGTACTAGAATATTCTAGAAAGTACTAGAAAACTGGAGACTATGAACAGTAGAACATTCAAGGCTATGGAACGGACGGAAACAAAACGCCGAATCAGAATGAGCAAACGGTATAAATACGTCGCACACAGATCATGGAAAGAAACAAGCAGAAAAAGACGCGATAAGTACGGAAGCGATAAGTCAAGAAATCGTTAAGTGTACGGTAAAAGTAACGGCTGTTGCTGTTAACGGACTAATAAAGTGTTACATTAATTCGAAATCGATTTAACGGCTCTTATTTATTAAAAATAATTAATCCAGGGAACCCTAAGCTCGCTTCAATATCATTTCATGACTTCGACCGCGAGAAACTTTACGTGAAACATTAAACGCGGTTTTCTCGAAACTGTCTTTTTTAAAACGATACCCATGATTTTTCAAGTTCTATTGAACCAATTCACCTCAAATTTAGTATATGTCTTCTTTATAGGGTTTTCTAATGCATGAGCTATCCTCATCCCCAAATTTCAATGTTAACTATTTTTTAAAAATTCGAAAAACTAAAAAAAAATGGTACAAAAATAAATTTTTTTTTCAAGCAGTCGCCATATTGTTAAACAAAAAATTTTCAACATTTTTTAGTTCCAACGATAGAGGCATTTCTGTAAATTAATAATCTTTTATTTCAGATGGCTAGGAGGGTTAAATCGTGGGTATGGTCGCGTGCCAACTTTTTGAATTTTTTACTTTAAATTTTTTTACTGTATTCTTGAAATATTAATAAACATTCTATAAAAAAATGAATAGTAAAAATATTGATTGCTTTTTTTTTACAGCACTTCAAAAATTGCCTTAAATTCGTGCGTCTAGACCAGAACGTAGTGCCGATGATGATGATGATGAAACATGAAACTCTTGTTGACATCTCCTGAATACTTCATTAAGTTCAATAGTTTTTGAGATATTACGTATTTAGTAACCCCTACAAAAAGTACCTTAAGCAGGCATTTAAATTAGCGCCAATAGAGACGAATGGGAGGTCTTTAAATCACTGTTAAGGAGCAAATTGGCTGTTAGCCCTGTCAACGTTGATTTCTCATACCTTCATAAAACCGAGATTTTCTTATCAAAACTGCCATATATTATTTCGAAGATGTTTAAATGCTCTCATCTACTGAACTATAAATAAAAAAGGTAAGCGAAAAAGATCGTATTGCGTAAGTGGGCAAAACGAATTTAATAAATAACTCAGAAGAATCGAACAAATAAAATGGTTTCGTTGAACAGACGAAATGTAATAGTTTATAACCAACATGTAACCCCATGCAAGATTTCACTGATGTTTGTGACAGCGACACTGCCACTAGAATTGAATTTCGAGACTCTATTGTAATTATTTCATTTATCGCTAGGCAGTAAGTTCAGTACGGTATAATTTCTCTATCTTCGCACGTGAATACGTCTTAAGTTTTTATTTTTTCTCCAGACGAAATATTGGGGAGGAATTAAAATGGCTAACGAGAAAAAGCATAATACAGTAGAAGATGAAGTATGTTTGCGCTGTAAATTGATCGGTTTCTACAGAATTATCTATTTTATTTTATTTTTGTAGGAAATAACTGAGTTGGAACATTTGCGGAAACTTTTCGTTGGAGGACTGGCACCCTACACCGATGAAGATGCTTTAAGAACTTTTTACGAGCAATGGGGAAAGGTTGTTGATTGTGTTGTTATGCGTGATTCCGGAACAAACAGATCCCGTGGATTTGGATTTGTTACTTACAGCAAGGCATACATGGTGGATAAAGCCCAAGCAGCACGGCCGCATACAATCAGTGGAAAGTAAGTATTTCGTCAAAATGGCGGTCTTCGTCATGAAACCATTTTAGATGTGTAATAATTTAGTTGGCAACTAAAACTTTCAGATGAGGCGATCAGATATATTTTGTTCAATCAAATTCAATGCGATTATATGATGTTATTAGAGCTCATTCGTTGTGTTAAACTTTAGCTCAATTTTCTATTCTTTTTTTTTGTTTTTGTAAGAGATGGTTACTAGTGTGTTTATTTTTTTTACCACCCTTTTTTTGTTTCTCCACGTCTTGGTTGGAATATACCATCGATAACGCAAAGAACTTCATGTGCCTTGCGACCCGTTTCTTTTTCGTGAGCTATTAAAAGATAAATTTCATATAATGTTTGCCATTTGACGATCGTAAAAATCTCTACACTTGCATGTTGTTTCAATGTGTGATAGTTTTTACGAGAAGGAGGAATTAATGGCTGATTTATTAATTATATTAAATTTTTGCGTGTTTTTGCTTGGCGTTTCTATTCTTTTTCTTTTATTTTATTCTTTCCTGTGCAGAGACTCTAATATCCAATGAATGTCAATTTGATGATTCTTCACGATTGTTCCACCTTTCAGATACCGCTATGGTATGTCTTCTTTTATAACCTATCTATCTATTATAAATTTCTCATAACTTAGGGCAAGGTATACTTAAGGCACGCCTTAACGTCGGTCTGCCATCTTTTTTAATTTTGCTTTTGGGCAGACGATTTCCTATGTCCTACTTCGCCGTTCATATGTCACTTTGCAATAGAGTTCTACCAGTTCGCAAAACAGTTAAGTATTACTTGCTCTTGTTTAAAGAACATAATAATCCCATTTTGAGTGCTCAATACTTTCCTCTGAGGGAACTCAAACTCGATCATATATTCACGGAGTCGAAACCGCGTTAACAATAGATTGCTTGCACATTTTTTACCTTCTTTCCATTGGGACAACTCCTTTTCCCCCCTATGACTCAGAAAATCTTTTTCGCATATTTTTCTTACCGTCGTTTTTTTTGCACCCATGTCATTGTTTGGGTGGTCTACAAGCCAATAAGAATCACGGCTTGATTGTGTGCATAGTTTGCGTTCTTACTTTTTAGGGTTATAGAAGACGTATTTTCAAGTGATGCATTAACGTATGCAACATCGTGTGTTGGTTTTGAATTTGGTCGAAAAAAAGCAGAAGGCGCCGCCATTTTTCTGGAAGTCTTCAGATGATAGTTCTCGAGCAATACAGGCGCATGCCGGATTTTCACCGACTAAAACTACCTCCATCCAGCATTTATGCCTGTAGTTCCCCGTGAAACCTTGTATCTAGATGGTATTCCATCGCGGTGTGAAACGGAGGTCACCTGTTACTTTCTTCGTCATGATGCAACTGCCCCGTTATGCCACATTACTACTATTTATTACCCTGTAGGAACCCGGAAGTTCATGACCTCGCCGACTCGACTCCGCATTCTCTGTCCTGTGCGCTGTCCTTCCACGCTTGCTCATCCGATCCGATCTCTTCAAGTTTCAAACCTAACATTGTCGTCCCATCCCCGCCGCGGCCGTCCTGCGGTCTCTTTCCCGTTGGTCTTCTGTCAAGAATTCTACGCACGGTCCTATCGTGACCCATTCACATGTCCGGCCCATCTTAATCTTCGCGACCTGATTACTTTCACTATTGTAGGTTTGCGGTAAAGGTCTCCCAATTCGTGGGTACGGAGTTTCCTCCATTGCCCTGCCTCTTCGTCACATTAACCACTAAAGATACTCCTTAAAACTTTATTCTCGAATACGCGGAATTTGTTTTCTTCCCGCTTTGTGAGAGCCCATGTTTCGCATTCGTATAGAGCAATATGCATGATTATGGTTCTATAGACACGGAGCTTTATGTTACATGATAACAGTTTAGATTTCAGCAGTTTACGAACTGCGTGCCAACTAGCGTTGTTGGAATGCAGTCTTTTGTTAATTTCCTTCGACATTTCGTTACTGGCCGTCACTAGTGTTCTCAGATATTTAAATTCCTTAACTTTTTCAAATACCTTGCCTCTGACGTTTACATGTGTTCCCCGAGGTCCACCTGCTCTCGCCGTAATAATATAGTTTGTTTTGTCTTAATTTATTTCTAGGACCACCTCTTTTGCCGCTTGCATGATGATTTCATTGTTTTTGTTTACAGTTTCTAGGTTGTTGCACAAAACGGCGATGTCATCCACATATGCGAGCACTAGTTTGACCCCGTTCAGGGATGATCCAGCAATGTTGTCGTTTTGTACCTTTCTAATGGCATACTCGAACACAAGGTCAAAAAGACATGGTGAGAGTCAATCCCCATGTATTAATCCATCGCGTATTTCAAATGGTTCTTAGAGGTGGTTTTCTATTCTAACTCGTCCTTTATTTTCGGTCATGCAGATTTGAACGAGGGCGGCATATTTTTTCGGGACTCCCAGCTCAACTACAATAGTTTAGTGGGGCAACTACCCAATTTATTGGCTTAATTCCAGCCACATAATTACCGACATTTAAAATATATCTAAATTACAAACTACAGAGCTTAAGAACTACCTTCATTAGGCTTAACTTAAGGTAACCAGTACATACGGTAAAGTCTTTGCCTTGCGACTGAGACGTAGGCTTTTTTTTAAGTTAACGAACAGATGATGAACCGTCTCTCCGTATTCCCATTTCCTTTCCAGCAGTTGCTTACTGTGAACATTTGGTCGCTCGTTGATCGGTTCCTACGGAATCCGCACTGGTAATCTCCCAGTATTTCTTCTGCGTTTGGTGTGATTCTCACCAGTATGACATTTGTTAATATTTTGTATGTGTGTAACACCAAATAATTTTGGTATTAGCGTCCCTCCTCGGGCGCCAATCTATTACTATATAATTTTTGGTATTAGCATAAAATAGTAAGTTATCTCCCGGGAGATACTTCTCTGAGGTTACCAATTATTATATTTCTCTATACCACGCTTACCCAGCTCCGTCTATCGTGGCTTCCGGCTTGGTTAAGCCCGTGGGTCCTATTGGCAGATTTGCTGGTGTCCGCAAAGGTTACCAACTCGCATGTTTATGTGCGGGTCTGTGTTGGTGTTCCTGGGGCCTGAGGCGGGCCGCTAGTCTGCTGGTCTTCCTCCGAATGTGGGCAGTTCAATGATAAGAGTTGTTTTTTTTTTTTTTTTTATTTGACAAGGTTAAACTTTATTACTTCATTGCTTGTTTGGGAAGGACCGCCCCGGAACACTACTGATGATTATATTCACTACCCTAATCCAATCGAAGCAAAGGGCCCGCTGTTCCAATGCAAGGCTGCAACCCTTTGCTTGATTGATTAGTTCTTCCCTTCTGTTCATTTGCAACCACTCTTTTATACTTGAAATATGGGCGAGGAAGAGCAAACGATGTGTTTAGCTCAGCTTGGACTTTGATCCAGAACGTATGACCCATATTGAGGCCAATTGCCTGGCATGAGTCATTCGTATTTCTAAATTATCATTTTCGCTTAATTGCCCTGCTTAAGGTGCAGCGGCATTGGGTTAAGCAATTACTCAATTGATTGCTGCATTTACCGAACCAATTAACGTAGGTTGGTCGATCGATTCGCGTTGCTGTGTCTGTTCTTTCGCAGATCTCGGCATTTGATCACGCTCAATTAAATGGTTGCCAACCGCTTTTGATATGCTGACCGTGTCAATTGTTTTGTATGACACTTGTTTTCGGACATGAAGCAAAAAAATGCATTCGAAATATGAAACCATGTGAATGCCAGGTGTTGAGCTTGTTTCGAATACGAAGCAAAAATAATGCGAATCGGCTTTTTGCCTTGAGATTATGAATGAAAACGAGAAGCGTGTAGCTTGGAGAGGCGCATCCGTGTCGTATGTGGTATTTGAATGAATATCGCAACGTATGCGATATTAACATTAATTGCCTGTGAAAGAGGCATCAATTGTTAATTGTTTAAGAATGTGTTTTATGTGCACTATGAATATTGATTCCTGAGTTGGGGGCGATTGAAGGGGTTGTGTAGCGAGGCGTAACATGTGGCTGGGAGCAATGATGTTCCTTTGTAGTTTTCGTTGTCCGATCTGTCGCCTTTTTTGAAAATGGGGACGACTATTGAGGTGTTCCATTCTTCCAGAATGACTTCCTTATCCCATATTGTTTTAATCAGTTGGTGGATCTTTCGAGCGGTGGCCTCTCCATGCTTCATATGCTCTGCTGGTATGCAGTTGACTCCGGGACCCTTCTTGTTATTCAATTGATTTATCGCGTCTATAACTCCGTTGTAGAAGGCTCTGGGATATGAGGCACGGCTGCGTGTACGTCCGGGAGACTGGGGTTCGATTCCCCGCCGGGGAGCCTCTGGCGCAAGACTAATGACCTTGCCCGGAAAAAACAAATCATTATGGAAAATTTAACAAACCTCAGGACTTGCTAAATAAGGCCAAGACCGGTTCCCGATTGTAGTGCCGATGATGATGTGTGTACGTCTGGTGCGTTTCTTTGTCTTTGATTGGTGGCACATTGAGCAGGTTTTCAAAGTACTGCTTCCATCATGTCACAATATTGTTTGTTTCTGTGACCAGAGAGCCGTTTGCGTCCCGAATTATTTTGGCTCTCCCTCGGTAGCCATTTGAAACCGAGTTTATGCCGGAATACATACCTCTGATGTTCTTGCTCTGGCATTTTCTGGGATTTTTTCGATCCGAGTCATTTCCCATTCGCATTGTTTGCGTTTGAAAAGTCTCGTTGTCTCTTTCCGAATCGTCGCGTATCTGTCTGCGTTGACTTCATCACATCTTTCTAAGTGGATCACTCTGAGGCGTTTACGTTGTTCAATCTTCGGCCTGCACTCATCGTCAAACCAAGGTTTGGACATAATTGTTTTCTTAAATCCTAATTCATTTTGACCTTGGCCGGAAAAACAAATTATTATGGACAATTTAACCAGTCTCAGATATGGAAAAAT
Source organism: Microdon myrmicae (assembly GCA_963931805.1). Lineage (NCBI taxonomy): Eukaryota > Metazoa > Arthropoda > Insecta > Diptera > Syrphidae > Microdon > Microdon myrmicae. The sequence continues at coordinate 31,268,986 of OZ007499.1, forward strand.
TTGCTAAATAAGGCCAAGACCGGATCCCGGTGGTAGTGCCGATGATGATGATGATGATGATTTCTTTGCGCCCATGTTTCCATATGAGGTACCATGGCGGCGGTTCATCTGTTGCACTCTTCGTACAATTTCTGATTGCCACCAATATACTGAATTAGTAGCACATGATAGTTACGTTTGTGATAGCACTTCATTACTTTTTCGCTCTTTCTGTTCGCATTGGGTTCTGCTTCGAGATGTTCGATCGGGTTTTTCAGCACATAATCGAGCAACTCGCCATCGAGATTTTTTTCCACATACTTTTTCCGGGGTTTCTCGCCAACGTGCCTGTGATGAATCCTCTTGCAGTGATATTTGATATATTACGGCTTGGTGGCCTCTGTGGATGTCTCCAGAACTCGCCACTCCATATTCTTAACAAAATGATGCTTGCAAAGGTGATGTCGATTATAGACTGGAATCTTTCGGTAATGAAAATGTCATCAGCACCATCATTAAGAAGTACTACAATACATGTAAGACTGCGAGGGCTGTGAATGATGCCTGAACTCTACTGTTGGTTCTGGTGTTTCCCCATTTTACTGTCGAGGCGTTAACAACTTCAGCAATTATTAGTGGACTCTTTGTTATGGCATCTGCAGTTATTCAGTCTGGGAGCCATTGAATTCTTGTATCCACCGTGCTGGACCGTAACAACAACACTTCCAATATGTAACAATTTCTCCCCCAATATTAAAAATGGAGTTTCATTTTTAGAAGAGAAGTGAAACTCACTGAATGACGTACGTGTATTGTCGGTGGTATTTTATAATATCTGTGGGGTAGGAAGTAAGTGCACCGGCGTACGGCGCTGATTAGCTTCCTCCTCCATCATAATTACTAAAGATTCCACAAATGTTCCGCAAGCACTAGGAAAACTGTTCACCCGGAAGAAACGAATGTTGGGGGATTTCCTTTCTTTTTGAAAACGTTTTATTGGGCAGCAGCACAGGAAACACGCTTTAACAATGAAATGTGTCTAGTTTTGAATTTAATTTACTTTTAAATTTTGAAAATCAAACAGTTAATGAAATTTATAAATTGTTTATTGTTTGTCTTTTACATTTTTGTATGATTTATTCGTTTTCACAAAAACTATTGAACACTTTCGTATGAACTTAAGGATATTGTTTTATCAAAGAGACTATTGTATACCGATTTTTTTGCCGCACTATATGTTTTCGATAATAAACAATTTGGGATCAATAAATTTACGTTATTTCATAGATTCACGGATAAATTTACGTGGAAAAATAAACTAAAACTTCCTAGAGTTGAAAAATAAAACACACACGACTCACGGGGGTGCGAACTCCGACGCACCCCTCGATGGTGAAAGGGTGGCCCATCGTATTTACGCGTACCGAGCGCAAAGGTAGCGTAGTGGAGACCCGACCGACTTGGTCTGGTGATGGAATGAGACTCAAACGATATCCTCTCCAATAAGGATATCGTTTTTTACCTACCACCAGGGAAACGTAAAGTCTCTCTTGGTGGTATAGGAAACCAGATCTTGTAATACAGTTCATGGTGGTATGTGTGGGATCGTTGAGATCAATGCTATTCACACGTGCAGTGGAACAGCGAAACAGGCAGGCGGCAAGGACAAAAGAAAAGGCGACCAAATGGTTCGCTCTTTAATGAGGGTCATGTTTATACGATGCCTCGTCGCTATTTTCGACGTTAGGAGAAAAAGGTGCTAAAAGCAAATTGGATGTTTATGGCATCTCTGGCTGCAATAGAAACCGGGTTCATATTTGCATTAGGAAATGCTGGAGAATTCGGTTTCAGCGTCTATTGCGCTAATTATATGCAGCTGCTTGGGTTGTTTGTTGGTAAGACAAACAACAAAAGGTTGCCAGGCAATGTGTATGAAAAGGTATATGACGCGGCTGGGAAAATAGACGGCGCGATATTTATGGTCCCTGTCATGACGGTTACATTGATTGCAATCCGAATTATTTTGTTTACAGGAATTTGTCTGGTGCCGAATTGGTTCAGAATACCAAATAAGAAAACAAAGAAATCTTATGAAAAATTGTATGCGAAGGGATGCATGAAGGTAAGTTTTCTCTATAGGGATTTTATGGTTATAATAATTGGGTCTGTTTGATGCGTGAAGCATCTAAGATGCTAATGCGAATTGCATTAGCGAAAGCTGGTGCAGACCCGGGTTATGGTTATGGGGGTTTTTTCAGGAAGGCGAGCCGTGGGATCTGGCGGAACCGCCACATATCCATTATATATATAATGGATATTGTTTTTGGTTTTTTATGGGAAACGTATTGTTTATAATCTTTATGATTTGATCTCTATTTTTTTCTTCTTTTTTTACCATTTTGATTTACTATATTTACATAGTTTTTTTCTATCATCATCATCATCATCGGCACTACAACCGTGATCCGGCCTTGGCCTTATTTAATAAATCTCCCCACCGGTCCCGATTCCAAGTCGATGCCATCGAGTTTGGCACTCCCAGGCTCAGGGTGTCCTGGTCTACGCCATCCCTCCATCACAGACAAGGTCTGCCGCGCTGTCTCCTTCCATACACCCTGCCACAAAGGACGTTCCGGGCAGGCTTCTCTTCGCTCATTTGAGCTAGGTGTCCCGCCCACCGAAGTCTACCGAGCTTGATTTTTCTTACAACATTCGCTTCAAGGTAGATTGTGTACAACTCGTGGTTGTAGCGTCTCCGGAATCGTCCTCCTTCATATACGGAGCCAACAATTCTCCTTAAGACTTTCCGCGGGTAAGAGTTCAGAGTGCCTTTTATTGAGCACCCAGATCTCGGATCCATACCAGAGTACTGGTAAGACCATGGTCTTGTACAGTAGTAGCTTGGATGTTCTGGATAAATTTCGGGATTTAAAGAGCCTTGATAGACCATAGTAGGCTTTAGCTTTAGCGTATTTCTTCTTCCATACTGTCGGCTGATACTATTGACCCAAGGTAGTTAAAGGATTGCACTATTTCAAATTCGTGCTCCAATACTCCGATAGTTTGATCAACGTTAAGTCTTCTCTTCGCAGAAGTTGCCACCATGTACTTAGTTTTCCCCTCATTAATGTGCAGTCCCAGTTTTTGTGCCGTCTGCTCGATCTGGGTGAGGGAGTCCTGTACAGCCAAATCGGATCTACCGATGATGTCGATGTCATCTGCGTAGGTAAGAATCTGGCTGGACTTGGTGATAATAGTCCCTCTAGTTGTGACGCCTGCGCCACGGATTGCTTCCTCCAACGCCAGGTTGAAGAGGAGGCAGGCCAGACCGTCCCCTTGTCGGAGTCCATTAAAAATGTTTATTGGTTTGGACAGCAATCCCTCTATTTTTACTTGACTAGTTACGTTGGTCATGGTCAACCTACAAAGTCGTATCAATTTGTTTGGAATGCCGAACTCTCTCATGGCATTCTTCTGGGCATTCGTGAAAAATATTCAAAACTCAGTCTCTTCATCCATTCCATCGCTTATAGTCGATGACAAACCAGTCACCCCTGCAATAGAGAAAGCGAATCTACTTACTGCACATTATGCAGCCAACTCAACGCTGCCTGATACCACATCAGTTCCACCTCAACTTGAGCAAAAGCAGCACACCGCGAGCCAGATTCGCTTCCCAACGCGTACTGTTGCCCACGCACTCAAAGAGCTTGACGTACACAAATCGACTGGTCCGGACGGCATTCCCCCAATCCTCTTGAAGAGATGCTCCTCTTCACTTGCCAAACCACTGCGGAAACTATTCCATTTGTCTTATTCTACTGGTCGTTTCCCAAATAGATGGAAGTCAGCGAACATTCAGCCAATTCCCAAAAAGGGTGACAAACCATCCCTTTCGTCTTATCGACCCATAGCACTAACTTCTATTCTCTCCAACTCAACTTTCGAAATATCTGGAACCAAATGATCTCCTCAATAACCGCCAATATGGCTTTCGTAGCAACAGGTCCACAGGAGATCTAATGGCGTACCTTACCGAAAAGTGGAGCCATTCCATCCACTACCTCGGTGAAAACAAGGTAGTCGCATTGAATATTTCAAAAGCCTTTGACAGAGTTTGGCATCCAGCCCTTTTGTCAAAATTGCTGATCCAATGGATAAAAGACTATCTTTCTGCCCGTTCAATCCAAGTGGTTCTTGATGGTGTCAAATCTGTCTCCCATCAAATTAATGAAGGTGTTCCCCAGGGTTCGGTACTCTCACCCACTCTCTTCCTCATCTTTATAAATGATCTCTTGTCAATTGCTCACAACCCAATTCACTCGTTTGCTAATGATAGCACGTTGAGTTTCTCATACACTCCCGTCCAAACTCTTCGAACGTCACCACCAACCAGCAACATATGCTTGATACATTGAATTATCTCAACAAGATATATCAGTGGAGATTATCTAACCGAGTAGAATTCAATGCCGTAAAAACTCAGTGCCTCTTGTCAAAGGTGAACCCCAAAGTAAATATACTGTCTATGAACGGCACTTGCATCGACGAAGCCAAGGAATTATCAATCCTCGGCACTCGAATTATCTCGACTCTTAACTACTACCATCCAGCAACTTCTGCTTCATACATTGAATTCAGACCACATATTTGAAGCTGCGAAAAGTGCAGCCAAATGTATGGGATTCTTTAAGAGATGCAAAAGATACTTCACTCCATCCAACCTGGCCACTATTTACAAGGCATATATTTGTCCAAAAATGGAGTTCAACTCCCATATTTGGTCAGGCGCATCCAAAACTGCACTACACGTGTTCGACAGGATGCAGAAACGAGCAGTGAAACTTATTGGGGACCCAGCCGTAAGTCGATCAATTCCGTTCTTAGAACACAGGCGCAACGTATCATGCCTATCTCTTTTCTATAGGTATTACCACGGTCGTTGCTCGACTGAACTTGCTGAATGTGTAACGATACACGTTAATCTGTGAATGCGCATCAGTTCACGTTGAAAGTGGACTTTAGGCGCACAAATAAACATAGAGAGTCATTCTTTCGCCGAACCACACGAATGTGGAATGTTCTGCCTGATCATGTATTTCCTAGCCGTTGTGATGTCCAGACATTCAAGACCAATATACATCGACACCTCCTTTCCTTATCCACTTCCTCTCCATCCGCTCGCACTGTGCTCTGACATTTAAGGGTACTTCAAAATCCCCTTTTGTGCGCGCGTTAGTTAAAAAAAAAAAGGCATTATATAGTTCTACCCTGGCTATGCTGTCATAGGCGGCCATAAGGTCTATAAATAGATGATATAATGGAATCTTAAATTCCAGACATTTTTTCCATCACCTGCCTATGGGTGTATAGGGTATATCGTAACGTATCATGCCTATCTCTTTTCTATATATATTATCACGGTCGTTGCTCAACTGAATTTACTGAATGTGTTCCGCTCCTTCAGACATTTTCCCGCGACACCCCCCAATCTGTGAATGCGCATCAGTTCACGTTGAAAGTGGACTTCAGGCGCACAAATAAACATAGAGAGTCATTCTTTAGCCGAACCACACGAATTTGGAATGTTCTGCCTGATCATGTGTTTCCTGGTCGTTGTGATATCCAGACATTCAAGACCAATATACATTGAATCCTCCTTTCCTTGTCCACTTCCCCTCCATCCGCTCGCACTGTGCTCTGACATTTGAGGGTACTTCAAAATCCCCTGTGGTGCGCAAGTTAGTGAAAAAAAAACCTGCCCATTTTTTTTTTTAAAAAAAAGGTTGACCATCGCGTTTTTGAATTCTGGGCATTTGCCTGTTGGGTGTCTGTTACCACTAGTTGAATATGTGGTCTATTGTTCAGTTGAATATAGGTTATGCAGACTAATTATCTATTATAATTCTTTTTTATTTACAGAACAGTTGAAGCTAAACGTGCACTGCCACGACTGGACCGGGAAAGTAGGGAGAACAATGTCACCGTAAAGAAGCTATTTGTTGGAGGACTGAAGGACAACCACGACGAGGAGTGTTTGCGGGAATATTTTTCACAGTTCGGGAATATTCTCTATGTGAAAATCCTCGTTGATAAAGCAACGGGTAAAAGGCGAGGCTTTGGATATATTGAATTTGATGACTACGATGCTGTCGACAAAGCAATATGTAAGTGATCGGCATAATAGCTTAGGTTTTCTTATTAGATTTATTAATAATTTATTAGTGAAGGAATCTCATTCGATAAAATACGTGCTGCTTGATGTCAAAAAATCAATTTATAAGTATGAAGTGAATAAGCGTAATGCTGCTAACTCCGGAGAACAACAATCTGTGACAAATGGGAAAGGAACTGATGTTGTTCATAATCAGAATGCACCGATTCCGCCTCAAGGAGCATACCCAAGTGTTCCACCTATGAATGCATATGGACCACCGCCACAAAATTATAATTGGGGTCCGCCAAACTATTACAACGGCTACAATCAGCCACCAATGAACTGGAACTGGAATCAACCACCTAATAATGGGTGGAATGGTCCTCCCAGTGGTCCATGGCATCAGGGTAATTATGGTCCTCCCCCAAACTGGAATTGGAACAACCAAATGCCACCACAAAACAATTGGCAAAATGGCCCACCTCCACAACAGCCACCGCAACAAGGACTCAACTTTGGATCAGGTTACCAACAAAATGCTGGAGGAGGAAAACAGAAAGGCAACATAGGTAACGATATTCGCAAGAATCCATACAACGCTCCTTCAAAAGGAGGTAAATCATTGTTTAAGAGAAAAACAAACAATACCCCCTCTCGAGTTGATATATTCAAGAAAATAACCATCACGAATTGTATACAAATTATGAGGGGGCGTTGTTGCGGTTGATACCTTATATTAACACCTCAATGTTTCTTCAACATTGTTTCCTACTTGCAGTTGATCCTCCCCCGAGTATGATGGCTATGGGCGATGGAGATCGCCGATATTAAACTTCAGTCAGACAAATATTGGTTTTAAGGTAAGACGGCCCGATTTCTAAGGTAAAACTGACTATAATCCATGATCGTAATTAGTAATTTAGTTTGTTCAAAATTGTTATACAATATATTATTATAATTACCAATTCTGTTTAAGTATTTCGTAATTTTCAATTTTATTCTTGTCAGGAAGAACATTGCATATTGTTCAGACCACCAAGCTTAAGAAAGATTGCAAGGAAAAGTAATTATTCTTGGTGGACGACCGCGTCTAGGAATTAATCGCATATTTAAATATTATGTATTATATTTTAAGCAATTTGTAATTTTAACCACATTATGTACTTTATTTTATGTTATGGTCTCACATTAAAAGCATAACAGAAAAACACACTGTGTTGTAATATCTATTTTTTTGAATATTCAAATTATAATTGGTTACTTAATGTGAGTAGTGGAATTCACTTGATCTTATTTCTATTGATGATTGATATTACTATTTAAGAATAGACCGACAATACGTTATGTAGCTATTTCTGAAAAATAAAGTCGAAAAAAATCCGTAATCTATTATATATTTATGAGATGTATAAGATATATTGTATGGTTACGTTATGCTGCTGTTAGGTACGAATTCGGAACTGCCGTTTATGAGGCATTTTTACGTATTGAGGATACTACTTTTTATTGTAGATATCTTGTAATTTTATGGCCTTATATCTTGAACGCCTTTACAACTGCTAAGTATAATTCTTTGTTTAATTAGTCGCAAAAAAATTCGAATTGCGGAACCGTCAAATAACTCTATTTACAACAGGCAAGGCTTACAATTGGAAGGTGTCCTTAATTCAGCTGGAGTTGAAAAGAGAATCAACATCTCTTCATATATAATTAAACTCGTCTGTGATATATTGGGCTTCAGTATTTTGTTTTTAATTTTACTCTCAGCTACATGTAGTTTTGATTTCACATCATAAATTCCCTTACATCTACTCGAGACATTAACCGACATGATCATCACAACAAACTTAATAAACGAAGAAAATAGGAAATAAAGAAATAAAAAGTTTTTAATGTTTTTCTCTCCGTGTCCAGAATGTGCATAATATGGTTAAATTTCTGCACCACCTCAACTCACTGGCTAACTCAAAAAAGGTAGATTTTAGTTAAGCGGTTTTTCCATTTCGATGTTGCTTTGTTTAATACGATGTTGTGGTCTATCCTCCTATCTTGCACCGTAAGGCTAGCTTTATTTCTGTATGTGCACACTAGGCGGCTAAAGGGTTCCAAAAACATTTAACTTCATAAATTCGCCATATGGCGATGTTGTTTTAACCATGGTTGATTCATTTTTACATTATATTTCAACAGGATTAAGCTTGCAGAGGCTGGGTACAGCTAACACTTTTTTCCCTTTCGTCTACCCTAGCTTTTATTGATGAATATGACCTCCTGTCAATCACCTAAATCACAGCTTTGTATATTGCTGATGAGCACCTCTTACTGTGTACTTGATCAGCCAGATTTCACATGCAGACAGTGTACGCTGAGCCCGTTGAATTCTGGTCTCCATAAGATTTACCAACAGAAACTCTGCCTCCGAAGCACAAGGCAGCCTTTGTCATCGAAGAGAACTTCCAACCCAGACCCATTGTCTATGAACGACGCTTGTATTATTGAATCTAAATACTTAAGCTTTTCTGAGCAAGAAATACAATATATCATCCGGTTTAGCTGTAATAACAATACTGCGTCAGTATCTGGCTGACTTTCAAACCCACAACTTGTCTCTCAGTTTTGCTCGTGTTATTTTTCTTAATTACATTAACCGTTATATTCACAATAATTGTCACAAGCCATTATCTCGTTATCTTGTTTTCTTTGCCTCGTTACCGCAAACACAACTTGATCAAATGTGAAATCCGTTAAGTTATGGCCCCTGGGCCACGTGAGTTAAGCAAAATTAAACGTAAACGGTTGCGTTACGACCCCACTGTATACTTACCCGAGGAACCCCCATAACTACAACTCAACCGTCATAGTTTTCTGCTAATGCAATCGCATTAGCAGCTGTAAATGCTTCACGCATTAAGTTCATCAAATGCATTTAGCTAAAAGCTCCTGGAAGGGAACTCTTACCTTCATTCATTATTCGAATTCAAAATTCCCTATAAGAATTCTGTTCCAAACTTCATTAATCCCAAGGCCAATTCGGCACCTTCGGTAGCCAGGCAATCTCAATCTTACATACGCATTTTCCCTAGTCGAATTCCTGAAAACAAAACAATTTGGTTTCCATATAATGTAACCATCATAACAGGGATCATAAACGTTGCGTCGCCTATTCCCAGCCTCACCATGTGTATAATAAATTCCTTTACATACACATTGGCTGGCGACAAAAGCAAATATAAGCATCTCGCGTTTTAAACCATAAATTAAATCCTACAGCATAGGCAAATGCAAATAGGTATGGTATACTTACCATTGGCAGCGATGCAATAAACACCAATTCCCTGTAAATAAGCTAGAATTAATTAGCACCATGTGCATGGTGTATTGCGGCTATCGTTACAGCCGCAATGCATAGCTTAGACAATGATCTACCCGATCTTTTTGCCTTCCCATATTTCTGGATCTGCTTCTCACGACTAGCGGCATGAACAAACAGAAATCCCAATTAGCATCCAATGAGATTCGGCCGGTTTACTTAGCCGAACTTACATCTCATTGATGCACATTATTCCCTTTTCTTTGTTTTCAGATTCGTTTTTCATGGCTTTGTCCCATGAAAGAACCAATGTGCACACATACATGTGTATCTCTATGAGATCGGGTTACCTACCCCCAAAGAGAGACTTCACGTTTCTCTTGGGGTGGAAAATGCAGCCTTCAATTAAGAGAGCCAGTACCACCGGGCAAATTTCCTTAGTCAGCGAATAAATATCGTCGAGTCGTTTTCCATCACCCGACCGAGCTTGTCGGTCCGCCTCCCGCTCTCCGTGGCGCCGCGGAGAGGCGTACGTACCCGGGATTAGTGTTGCATAATATAAACCAGTTGTAACAAATATCAATTAAAAGTAATTTTTCGTGTGTAAATCAAAATAAATATGTCGTGAATAAAAGTAACCAATAATAATAAACTAGATCCGTGAGTTTTATTTCTCCTGTTGTGCTCCTTGGTGCTTGAATATTTTATTGTCTCAAACGGTGCTTCTCGGAGACTTATTTGGTGAACAGTTTCCTTTTATTGTGACGATGACCTCAGTTTCTTTTGGTGTCCGGAGAAGGACAATTTATGCTGGGGGAAGAAGGGAATCAGCGCCGTACGCTGGCCCACCATACTGTTTCCACACGGGTCAACCCCCTGATAAACTTCAAAAGTTAACAAAGTGCTAGCCAAATTCAATATGTGTTAACACTAACTATTTCCAACCGCTTCAAAGTCTAATGGAGGACTCACCTGAAATGGTCTCTACCAACGTCGATCAGTGTGCAGAAGTAACGAAAGAAACCGTTCCGCCAATTGTGATTTTAAAATCAACCAGTGGTAAAGTGCGAAATATTTTGAATAACATTAAAATAGACAATTAGTTAATTAAAAACATATCACAACCATCATCGGCACTACAACCGGGAACCAGTCTTGGCCTTATTTAGCAAGTCCAGAGGCTTATTACATTTTCCATAATGGTTTGTTTTTTTTTTTCGGGCAAGGTCATTAGTCATGCGCCAGAGGCTCCCCGACGGGGAACCGAACCTCGATCTCCCGCGTGACAGACTGGTATACTAACCACTGTACTATCGAGGAGCCGTAAAACATATCACTTGGACATAAAATATGTTCCCCAACAATGGACATACACAACAATTTTAGAACCGAACACTTGCGGTTAAAATGTTAGTTTTTTACCCACTCGCGGAAGGAAAAACGCCCACTAAAGGTAGTGTTATCCGGTTTAGATCTTATTAGCAATGACATAATAAAAAATGAACTAATTACACTCGGGATTAAGTGCCTAGATGTTAAAAGCATCAACAAAAGCCCTGTACAAACACTACTTGTACATCGTCTACATTCAACGCAGTACAATTAAATTAACCGAACTTAAACGTAACTACTCTACTTTATTTAAAACTATCGTTCGATGGGATTTCAAAACACATCATCCAGGTAAGGTCACACAAAGTCATAATTGCCAGCTTTACGCCCACGGCTCGATGCATTGCCACATAAATAGCTTCTGTGCAATCTGTTCTGGAAACCACAAAACATCTGTGGGGGTTCTCTATACTACATGGAGAACCAACTCACTATTTCCGCCTTATTTCGACCGCTAACAGCGTGTCATATCGTTCCCCAATTCCTTCTACCAACATAATTCACCTGTAAATCATATTTCAAAAACGGACGCATAGCTGAATTCATTATTCTATGCAAGTAATGCATAATTGAATTTAGCTACCTTTTTGCCATACGGCAACTCCAGTCCTCTAACCCATAAGATTTCCACCGAAAATCCCAATTCATGTGGTTAGTAACAACCAAGTCGAATCAAACGACGCGGTTGCATCATCATCCAATGGCTTGGGTAATTACCGCATTTCTTAGCGTTTTTCCCACGGTAATATTACCCTAGCCAAAGTAGCGTCACTTCGATTTTCCCCAGACACTCCATTCGCTGGGGATCAATGATCTCTTCTTACGGGTGAATAGCTACAAAAGATTTTTATCTTCCCCGGGTTCAATGCACTTTGAGATCACCACAGTCATCGCACTAGGGCAGTAGGTCGTCCTCAGAGGCTGCATTGATACAAGCACACAAGCTAAGCCAACCCCGAGAGGTTATTGCGCTCTCTCTTTTGTTCTTTTCATCCTTCGCATGCCCAGCGTCTGTCGAATGATGTGCAAGTATTATTCACCTCGTTGAGACATGCCAAAGAAAAGATTCATGAGAAAAGCGCGATGATGATTGGCTAATAGCCGTGCGAATGTAAAATTCAAATTTCATCCCTAATTGGGATCAGTCGGTTGTCATCTATCCACGTCTCCTGATTCGCCATCAACCTATCACCAAAGTCAAGTCAAATGTTTTTGTTCAATCACCACGGTCACAGTGTCGAGGAAGAAGTGCTTCATTTTGTATATAATTTTGAAAAACAATTTAATGCTATTAACGAAAGGTTCTATGTGAAGAAAAGAAAAAAACAAAACAATATTAAACGGTGATCACAGCCACCCACAAGTGTTTTCATTCTTCTTTTTATCCTCGTGGTGGATCAGTGTATCCGCATGTGTTAAATTAAATAAAACCAATTATAAACTATTCCCTCAGGATACTGTAAATAGATAATAAGGAACTCAAACAAAATATAATAAAAAAGGAAAAAAACGTTAAACACTTAAAACAGGGATATTTTATTTCTTCTCTCCTCTTCTCTTGGATACTTGTGTGAAGTGTGTTCGGGGATAAAAGTGAATCCGTGCCCCTGTCTTGGCACACCTACTCGTACCCCACACCTCCGACTGCAAAACGAATGAGGTCATCAATTGTGCAAATTGCAGTGGGCCACATAAATCCACATGAATGCATTAACCGTAAGCAGTACCTAGACATTCGCCGCAAATTATCCCCACGTGGGCGTGGTATAGGAAATACAACGTTCCTACAGCATCCGAGTGATAAACATCAACCATTGCCCGACCGATTCTCCCTTGCTAATTTTCCTCCACTACCACGATCTGTGCGTCAACCCTCACATCCTTCATCCAAGCAACTTTCCAACAGTGATACGACACACTAAGAATCTCCAACTGAAACTTTAAATAATGATAACTTGTTCTCTTTTAGCGAGATAAACTCTCTTCTTAATGAACTTCTAACCAAGCTTAGTGGTTGTCACACCAAATCTGACCAATTTAACGTCATTACCTCATTACCTATATTCGGAAAAATCGTTAAGAAACTCCCTTAGCATCATAACTTGGAATGCGAGAAGCATCACAAACAAACAGCATGAATTTTTTAATTTCTTGATAAATTTTAATATTGATATAGCACTTATTTCAGAAACCTGGCTCAAACAAGACACTTCTTTCTCTCATCAAAATTACATATGTTATCGCCTAGACACAGGGTACATGCTAGCGGTGGAGGTGTCGCCATTGTTGTGAAAAAATGTATAGAACATACCTTGCGTCCTTCATTACACCTTAAGTTAATTGAGGAAATTAGTATAGATGTAACATTAAGTGATAACTCCAAGGTGAGTATTTTTTCGGTCTATTTCCCTGGAGGAAATGGAAACATTGAGAAATCTACTTACTTTAAGCGGGATCTGCAAAAATTGTATAGACTCAACACTCGAAACAAGGTACTTATTGGTGGTGATCTAAACTCTAGACATCGGTCATGGAATTGTCATAGGGCAAAGTGCTGGGATAACATTTTACTAGATGTTACTGAATCGAGCCCAAGTTTTTCCATACTTTATCCACTTCTCCCCACCTATATCTCATCGATTGCTGACAAGAACCCCTCAACTCTCGATCTATATATCACAAATATTCCAAATTACTGCTCAGTACCATTAACTCTAAATGCGTTAAGTTCAGACCACCTTCCGATCAGCATCTCAGTAAATCATACAGTATCTGTAAATCGTACCAGTGTATACTACAACTATTCCTCCGCCAACTGGAATTGTTATAAATCATATATAAACACGAACTTGGTTCTAGGTGATACCAGCCTAAATTCTATAACCTGCAGCGAGCACATTGATATCCTATGCAACAATTTTGTTTCTATTATCAATAGAGCGGCCGATCTTGCGATACCTAAATGTTCCACTGCTCCAGTTGATAAGGCACCGCTTCCTGAAAATATCTTACATCTGATTAGGCTACGAAACTCTGAAAGAAGAAAATGGCTGCGTTATAGAATCGATTGTTTTCTAGTTAATGTTAAAGTCTTAAATAATATCATTAAAAACGAAATCTCAACATATAGGAACAAGTGTTGGAATAAACACCTTTCCTCTCTTGACAAAGCAAGCAAACCGTTCTGGAAAATATCAAAAATTATGAAAAAGAGAAGGTGCAGTATTCCTCCGTTGAAAGTTCACGACAAGTTGTTTATTTCTTCAGTGGAGAAATCGAACCTACTTGCTAACACGTTTAGTAAGAACCACTCCATATCTATGCATCTAAGCGACGCGTATACTGAAGCTGAAGTTGCTAACACTATCTATGTACTTTCTCAAACACCAGCTGAAAGTACTTACGCAACTAATATCAGCAAAGTTAAAGAATTGATAAAAAAATCGAAATCAAAAAAGGCCGCGGGTCTCGATAATATTAACAACAAATTAATCAAAGCACTTCCACCTGCTGCAAGTAACTATTTAACATTCATTTTCAACGCTTGTCTTAAGAATTGTTATTTTCCGGACTGTTGGAAAACAGCAAAAGTAATACCTATCCCGAAACCCGGCAAACCGAAGAACAGCCCCGAAAGCTACAGACCTATTAGTCTACTTAGCTGTCTAAGTAAGCTCTTAGAAAAAATCATTAAGGAAAGGATTGATCGTTTTGTGGAAGACAATAACATCTTACCAAACTTTCAGTTCGGTTTCCGTAGTGGTCACAGCACAATCCACCAAGTCTTGCGCATTAAAAACCACATAGCTGGTAAATTCATCGACAAGGAGTCAACGGGACTAGTTCTTCTAGACATCGAAAAAGCTTTTGATACGGTATGGCACGATGCCTTGATTTATAAGCTACTAAAACTTAAGCTGCCAATACCGCTTATCAAAATTATCCAGAGCTTTCTTCGTTCGAGAAAATATGTTGTGAGTTTAGGAACCGACATATCCTCTACTCACCAAATCCACCATGGTGTACCCCAGGGCTCGGTCCTTGGTCCCATATTATTTACATTGTTTGTCGCAGATTTACCATGTCTAGGTGAAAACATTCAGGTAGCTATGTTTGCCGATGATACGGCCATTTTCTCTTCGGGTGCCTTATTCACTAATGTCTACAACTCTTTGCAAGCAGCTCTTGACAAGCTAGCAGTATATTACAGGAAATGGAAAATAAAAATAAATGGTAATAAAACACAAGCTGTCTGGTTTTCGAGATGTAGGAAACACTGTTACCTACCAAATGGCACTAAACTCAGTATGTGTGCAGTTGATATTGATTGGTCCGAAGACTGTAGATATCTAGGTATTATTCTAGATAAAAAACTCATTTTTCAAAAACACATCACTACCACAATTGACAAAATAAACAAAGTCGTAAGAGTTATGTATCCATTAGTGTGTAGAAAATCAAAGCTTAGCATCGAAAATAAAATTATAATATTTAAAACCATTTTTCAAGCTATGCGCCTGTATGGTGTAATTGTGCTCGCACACACAAAATAAAATTGCAAAGGTGTCAAAATAAAATATTGAAAATGTTGCTGAATTTGCCATGGCATTATTCGACACATGAACTACATGAAAACGCCAACGTTAAACCGGTAGAGTTCCTTATTGACAAAATCAATCGAAACTTCTTCGACAATTGTTCTTTTTCTGACATTGTTCTCGTTTCCCGTCTTGCGTTATCCTAAGTCACTACATATGTACTCTGTCTATGAAAATTATATCGAGGTCATTACTACATAAAATAACCGGAAGCTCGTGCAATATTAGTCTTAAGATTCAAATAAGGGTTTTTTATTGTAGTTTTCCCTTAATTTATTATTTGTTATTCATTAAAATTGTGCTATTGTCGTTATATAGATTTAAGATTACAGTTGTAAAGGAATTGCTATCCTAAATCTCTTAAGTACTAGTTGTAAAATATACCATAAATGTAATTATCTACTAAATAAAAAAAAAAAAATTGAATTGAATTGAAAAATTCACCTCGTTGAGACATGCCAAAGAAAAGATTCATGAGAAAAGCGCGATGATGATTGGCTAATAGCCGTGCGAATGTAAAATTCAAATTTCATCCCTAATTGGGATCAGTCGGTTGTCATCTATCCACGTCTCCTGATTCGCCATCAACCTATCACCAAAGTCAAGTCAAATGTTTTTGTTCAATCACCACGGTCACAGTGTCGAGGAAGAAGTGCTTCATTTTGTATATAATTTTGAAAAACAATTTAATACTATTAACGAAAGGTTCTATGTGAAGAAAAGAAAAAAACAAAACAATATTAAACGGTGATCACAGCCACCCACAAGTGTTTTCATTCTTCTTTTTATCCTCGTGGTGGATCAGTGTATCCGCATGTGTTAAATTAAATAAAACCAATTATAAACTATTCCCTCAGGATACTGTAAATAGATAATAAGGAACTCAAACAAAATATAATAAAAAAGGAAAAAAACGTTAAACACTTAAAACAGGGATATTTTATTTCTTCTCTCCTCTTCTCTTGGATACTTGTGTGAAGTGTGTTCGGGGATAAAAGTGAATCCGTGCCCCTGTCTTGGCACACCTACTCGTACCCCACACCTCCGGCTGCAAAACGAATGAGGTCATCAATTGTGCAAATTGCAGTGGGCCACATAAATCCACATGAATGCATTAGCCGTAAGCAGTACCTAGACATTCGCCGCAAATTATCCCCACGTGGGCGTGGTATAGGAAATACAACGTTCCTACAGCATCCGAGTGATAAACATCAACCATTGCCCGACCGATTCTCCCTTGCTAATTTTCCTCCACTACCACGATCTGTGCGTCAACCCTCACATCCTTCATCCAAGCAACCTTCCAACAGTGATACGACACACTAAGAATCTCCAACTGAAACTTTAAATAATGATAACTTGTTCTCTTTTAGCGAGATAAACTCTCTTCTTAATGAACTTCTAACCAAGCTTAGTGGTTGTCACACCAAATCTGACCAATTTAACGTCATTACCTCATTACCTATATTCGGAAAAATCGTTAAGAAACTCCCTTAGCATCATAACTTGGAATGCGAGAAGCATCACAAACAAACAGCATGAATTTTTTAATTTCTTGATAAATTTTAATATTGATATAGCACTTATTTCAGAAACCTGGCTCAAACAAGACACTTCTTTCTCTCATCAAAATTACATATGTTATCGCCTAGACACAGGGTACATGCTAGCGGTGGAGGTGTCGCCATTGTTGTGAAAAAATGTATAGAACATACCTTGCGTCCTTCATTACACCTTAAGTTAATTGAGGAAATTAGTATAGATGTAACATTAAGTGATAACTCCAAGGTGAGTATTTTTTCGGTCTATTTCCCTGGAGGAAATGGAAACATTGAGAAATCTACTTACTTTAAGCGGGATCTGCAAAAATTGTATAGACTCAACACTCGAAACAAGGTACTTATTGGTGGTGATCTAAACTCTAGACATCGGTCATGGAATTGTCATAGGGCAAAGTGCTGGGATAACATTTTACTAGATGTTACTGAATCGAGCCCAAGTTTTTCCATACTTTATCCACTTCTCCCCACCTATATCTCATCGATTGCTGACAAGAACCCCTCAACTCTCGATCTATATATCACAAATATTCCAAATTACTGCTCAGTACCATTAACTCTAAATGCGTTAAGTTCAGACCACCTTCCGATCAGCATCTCAGTAAATCATACAGTATCTGTAAATCGTACCAGTGTATACTACAACTATTCCTCCGCCAACTGGAATTGTTATAAATCATATATAAACACGAACTTGGTTCTAGGTGATACCAGCCTAAATTCTATAACCTGCAGCGAGCACCTTGATATCATATGTACCAATTTTGTTTCTGTTATCAATAGAGCGGCCGATCTTGCGATACCTAAATGTTCCACTGCTCCAGTTGATACGGCACCGCTTCCTGAAAATATCTTACATCTGATTAGGCTACGAAACTCTGAAAGAAGAAAATGGCTTCGTTATAGAATCGATTGCTTTTTAGTTAATGTTATAATATCATTAAAAAAGAAATCTCAGGATATAGGAACAAGTGTTGGAATAAACACCTTTCCTCTCTTGACAAAGGAAGCAAACCGTTCTGGAAAACATCAAAAATTATGAAAAAGAGAGGGTCAAGTATTCCTCCGTTGAAAGTTCACGACAAGTTGTTTATTTCTTCAGTGGAGAAATCGAACCTACTTGCTAACACGTTTAGTAAGAACCACTCCATATCTATGTATACTGAGGCTGAAGTTGCTAACACTATCCATATACTTTCTCAATCACCAGCTGAAAGTACTTACGCAACTAATATTAGCAAAGTTAAAGAATTGATAAAAAAAATCAAAATCAAAAAAGGCTGCCGGTCTCGATAATATTAACAACAAAATAATTAAAACACTTCCACCTGCTGAAAGTAACTATTTAACGTTCAATTTCCAGGCTTGTCATAGGAACTGTTATTTTCCGGACTGTTGATAAACAGCAAAAGTAATACCTATCCCGAAGCCCGGCAAACCGAAGAACAGCCCCGAAAACTACAGACCTATTAGTCTACTTACCTGTCTGAATAAGCTCTTAGAAAAAATCATTAAGAAAAAGATTGATCTTTTCGTGGAAGCCAATAACATCCTACCAAACTTTCAGTTCGGTTTGCGTAATGGTCGCAGCACAATCCACCAAGTCTGGCGCATTAAAAACCACATAGCTGGTAAATTCATCGACAAGGAGTCAACGGGACTGGTTCTTCTAGACATCGAAAAAGCCTTTGACACGGTATGGCACGATGCCTTGATTTATAAGCTACTAAAACTTAAGCTGCCAATACCGCTTATCATAATTATCCAGAGCTTTCTTCGTTCGGGAAAATATGTTGTGAGTATAGGAACCGACAAATCCTCTACTCATCAAATCCACTATGGTGTACCCCAAGGCTCGGTCCTTGGTCCTGTGGGGGTACCTGTATGGTGTGCCTGGGCGGAAACTGGTTCTACTATGACCCCACAAACGCTTTCACTAGATACACCACGGAGAAGAAGGTATGGCGTTTGATCCACATGCGGAGCAGCGGGCACAGTAACGGGAATCACACAGAATTACTACTGCAAAACGATCACCAGTCGGGAAAGGAAAAATAAACGCACGAGTTGTTGTATTCGGTTTTTTTTATTGATTTCGTTAGGTAACATTTATTAGAAGAACAGTTTGGTCGTTTAACACTTATTAGAAGAACTGCTTGAAAAGGACTCAACAAATGCAAACACGAGAACTGATATTTCAGCGGGACAATTACGATGGTAGAGATTTTTCTCTTATCCTGATCGCACACACGTTTAATTAACACTGGTTTATTTAAATTAGAGTTCGCTAAATAACACTTCGTATATAATAATTAAAGAACGACCATTCACGGGGGCGTGCGCACGCTACGGTGGATGGAGAAACACTCGACCGACTCGTTCAATGGTTGGGATCAGACTCACTGAGGTACTCGGTGATTAACCTCGAGAGACTCTGGTGAGTCCTCTATCAGCTAAGGGTGCGTTTGGTGGTGTGGTGAAAAGAAAATGCATTGATGCCTTTTTGGCGGATTCTCGTACTGTCGATTGGGAATGTGCTCCGCCGAACACTATTCCAAATGAAAAGCGAACCTGGAGCAGACACTGGAACCAATAAAACACCGGGGAGAAATTGCCACGAATGAAACTCTGTACAAATGTTTTTGTTTCTAATTTTTACTTTTTAATTATTTGTATTCACGTAGGTATATGTCAGGGTAAATATTCTCGGAAGTTTCCACTATACAAAGGTTATTTACTTGTGCAATTTACACTATTCAAAGAGTTATTTTATTTGTTTTCAGTTAACACTATTCACAGAGTTATTGATTTGTTCAGTTTACCACATTTAATTTTTGGCACGTATGCATAATTTAATTTTCGATAATACTATTGTTTCTGGTTTTGCGACACTTTGCTAAACCTCACGTTCTTCGGCACTGGATGTTATCTTAAGCGACACTCAACAAATTCGCGTCATCACTCTCACAACGTAAGACTCCGGGACTTTTGATCTTTGCACCACCGTACGTAAATTATCACCTCTCCGATTAGATTCTCAATGTCGACTTTTTTCGTTTTTCGCTACGCGGATACCTCCTCGTCGGCGTTCTCTAACTGTACTCCAGTTCGACTATTCTTTGTCCTGCGGTTTCCTGTTTCGTCACAGGCCAGATGTGCGGTTGCACCCGCATACGCAGACGCGGATGTTGCTGCTTGTGTGGCCGAAGATCTTCCTGGGAACCCGGAGTTCACACCTTATGTCGAATCGATCGGTGTATCTTTGGTGTGGTTTATTATTCCTAGCGATCTCTTTATGGCTACAATAAGTATCTTGGGTTGCGATAATTATATTTGCTTTTCCCTATGGGAACAGCGTTTTAGTTAATTGCTGTTTCTCCGCAATGGCTTTGTTTGGACACGTGTGCTTTTCGGTTTTAGGATCTTGCCAGGAATTAGAGGTGCTAATTACTATTAGCTACAAGAGGAGATATGCGTTATTCTGTTTGTTTTCAGAAAAATGCGTTTCATGGCTGAATCGAATGGATGCATTGAATTCAATATTAGGAAATTTTGAACGTTAAGTTCGATTGGTTTTTACTATTGAATTCAATGTTGGGGCATTTGGAATGTTACCTTTTGTTTCAGGCGGAAGTAAGGACTTTTGGGAAACGTGTCTGTGGGCACGTGTAATGGATATAGGTGAGTATGTTCCTTTGGTGGAACGACGATATCTCAACCTATATTGGGTTGTGTGGTTCGTAGAACCATCAAACCTTTGCCTGTAAAGAATTCTTTCGGAGAATTTTTAAGGTGCATTGGATGCATGAATGGTAAGAACTTCTTGCAGGGAATTTTAGGTAATGCATTAGGTGCATTAAATGACCTTGTGGGAGGAATTTTTGCAGGTGCTAATGCAAAATTGCATTAGCGAAAAACAATGGGGTTTTTGTAGCTTCAGGACAGGAAGCATTGGGGTAATTGGGATGGAATTGTAGGTGGCTCTTTGCGTAAGGTTAGAGAACCCCTACAGTCCCATATTATTCATATTGTTTGTCGCAGATTTACCATGTCTAGGTGAAAACATTCAGGTAGCTATATTTGCCGATGATACGGCCATTTTCTGTTCGGGAGTCTTATTCACTAACGTCTACAACTCTTTGCAGGCAGCTCTTGACAAACTAGCAGTAGCAGGAAATGGAAGAAAAATTGTAATAAAACACAAGCTGTCTGGTTTTCGAGATGTAGGAAACCCTGGTACCTACCAAATGGCATTAAACTCAGTATGTGTGCAGTTGATATTGATTGGTCCGAAGACTATAGATATCTAGGTATTGTTCTAGATAAGAAAAACATCTTCCAAAAACACATCACTACCACAATTGACAAAATAAACAAAGTCGTAAGAGTTCTGTGTCCATTAGTGTGTAGGAAGTCAAAGCTTAGCCTCGAAAATAAAATTATAGTTTTTAAAACCATTTGTCAAGATATACTCCTATACGACGCCCCTGTATGGTGTAATTGTGCTCGAACACACAAAATAAAATTGCAAAGGTGTCAAAATAAAATATTGAAAATGTTGCTGAATTTGCCATGGCATTATTCGACTCATAAACTTCATAAAAACGCTAACATTAAACCGGTAGAATTCCTTATTGACAAGATCAATCGAAACTTCTTCGTCAATTGTTCTTTTTCTGACGATGTTCTTGTTTCCCATCTTGCGTTATCCTAAATCACCACCTATGTACTCTGTCTGAAAATTATATCGAGGTCATTATTGCATAAAATAACCTGAAAGCTGTGCAATATTAGTCTTAAGATTCAAATAAGAGTTTTTTCTTGTAGTTTTCCCTTAATCATTTATTATTCATTAAAATTGTGGTATTTGCATTATATAAATTTAAGATTATAGTTGTAGAGGAATTGCTGTCGTAAAACTCTGAAATACTGGTTGTAAAATATAAATGTATTATCTACTTAATAAAAATTGAATTGAATTGAGCAATCATCATCATCATCATCGGCACTACAACCGGTGACCGGTCTTGGCCTTATTTAGCAACTCCTGAGGCTTGTTAAATTTTCCATATGACTTTGTTTTTTCCGGGCAAGGTCATTAGTCTTGCGCCAGAGACTCCACGACGGGGAATCGAACCCCGGTCTCCCGCGTGACAGGTGGGTATACTAACCACTATACTATTGAGGAGCCCAAAATTGAACAATACTGCCTAATAAAACACTAGATATACAAGTATTATGCATTCAACTCTTTTCATTACAACACGGGTGGAACGTGAACTTTTTTTTTTCCTGGTACAAGTATTACTACAAACATTGCTCAAGAGAAGAAGAACCTTACATTCTTCTTCCCAAAGTATTCCCCCGTGAGGATTGCCAATCGGGTTGTGTAAGCTGTTTCGCATAAAAACACTGTTAGACGAACAGGCAAATACATGCAATTGTTCTTCAGTCGCATGGCCATGTGATCCTCCACTGTGATGATTCGCTTTTCTTCCTCCCGCTTTGTGTAGTTAAACAATTCCGCTCGTGCAACGCGTTTAAAAAAAATACTTACATATTAATTTCCATATAAATATTTTTAGTTCGCTACAGCAAAAAATAATCTGCGTGATGTCTCTTAACCCTAGAAACCAGACGCGGTGCGTAGGAACCCCACTTCAAATTATTTTGCGTATACTTTTTTTTTGTACCCGGTAGGTGTGGGTGTCATGAGCCGACACTACCACAAGTTCAGAAATCATCAAGAAAACACCGACTCGGCAAAAAGACGTATGAAAAAACGGAAAAAGCGGGTTATACGCGTCGGCACGTGGAATGTTCGAACGTCATATAAACCAGGCGCGATACAGACGTTTACAGAAAACGCGAAACAATACAAAATGGACATCGTCGCGCTTCAGGAAGGCCGACTCCCACATCAAGTAATCGAAACCAGCGGGTTCACACTGGTGTGTGGAGGTACCGACACACATAACCTCGGAACCGGCTTCATCATAAGCAAGAAGATTACTCCCCAAATATGTAAAACGTGAAATTTATTAATGACCGAATGTCGGTGCTAAAAATACAGGGCCCATGGTACAACTATGTACTTATAAACGTACAAGCCTCAACAGAATCTACCGACGACGAAATGAACGGCACGTTCTACGAGACCCTAGAAGAAGTATTTGATGGGATCTCATCATTCGATGTTAAAATCCTCTTCGGGGACCTCAATGCGAAAAGTGGAAAGGAAGACATCTTCCAACCAACTGTAGGTAAAGAGAGCCTACACGACGTTTCAAATGATAATGAATTATCATGTTCGCAACTTCAAAAGATCTGGTAGTGAAAAGCACGATGTTCAAGCACAAGCAAATACATAACGCCACATAGATATCGCACGACGGCGTGAGGCGTAACCAAATAGACCACTTCCTCATAGACAAAAGACACCACTCGAACACCCTTGACGTAAGATCATATAGAGGAGCAGATTGCGACTCCGATCATCTTCTAGTGATGGGCAAAATAAGGAGTCGGGCCGCAGCAAACCCACACGGGCAGCTACGGGAGACGAGCAAAATGTTCGACATTGATAAACTAAAAGACTTGCCCAAAAGGGCTGAATATCAACACGAACTAATGATTAGATTTAGCACCCTAGAGAATGAGAGCAGTGAGAAAGAGGAAGCCAATAATGTGAACACTAAATGGGCATCGATCAGAGACGCAATCAAACAGCACAAAAGGTATTAGGATTTAAAAAAATAATTAAGTCCATACCTTGGTTTGACGATGAGTGCAGGGCGAAGATCGAAGGACGTAAATGCCTCAGTATGATGAAGTCAACACAGAGAGATACGCGACAATTCGGAAAGAGACAATGAGACTTTTCGAACGCAAACAACGCGGATGGGAGATGACTCGGATCGAAAAAATCCTAGAAAATGACAGAGCAAAGAACATCAGAGGTATGTATGCCGGCATAAACTCAATTTGAAAGGGCTACCGAGGGAGATCCAAAATAATTCGAAACGCAAACGGCTGCCTGATCACAGAAACAAACAATATCGTGACAAGGTGGAAGCAGTACTTTGAAAACCTGCTCAATGTGCGCACCCATCAACCACAAATAAACGCACCAGACATACATAAAGCTGAGTCTCAGATCCCAATGCCCTCTTTCAACGAAGTCGTAGACGCAATAAATCAATTGAAAAACAACAAGGTTCCCGGAGTCGACTGCATACCGGCAGAGCTGGAGCATGGAGGAGAGGCAACCACTTGAAAGATCCTCCAACTGATTAAAACAATATGGGATAAGGAAGTCATTCCGGAAGAATGGAAAGCCTCAATAGTCGTCCCCATTTTCAAAAAAGGCGACAGAGCGGACTGCGAAAACTACAGAGGAATATCATTGCTCCCAATCGCATACAAAATACTAACAAATGTCATACTGGCGAGAATCACACCGTACGCAGACGAAATACTGGGAGACTACCAATGCGTATTCCGTAGGAACCGGTCAAAACGCGACCAACTGTTCACAGTAGGGCAACTTCTGGAAAGGAAATGGGAATATGGAGAGACGGTTCACCAACTGTTACGACTCAATCGCAAGGCAAAGACTTTACCATATTGTAGTTGCGCTGGGGGTCCCGAAAAAATATGCCACCCTCATTAAAATCTGCATGACCGAAAATAAAGGGCGAGTTAGAATAGAAAACCACCTTTCAGAACCATTTGAAGTACACGACGGATTAAAACAGGGGGCTGAACTCTTACCATGTCTTTTTGACCTTGTGCTCGAGTATAAAGGCACAAGACGACATTGCTGGGTCATCCCTGAACGGGGTCACACTAGTGCTCGCATATGCGGATGACATCGCCGTTTTGGGCGACAACCTAGAAACTGTAAACAAAAACAATGAAATCATCATGCAAGCGGCACAAGAGGTGGGCCTAGAAATGAATGAAGACAAAACAAAATATATGATTACGGCGAGAGCAGGTGGAACTCAGGGAACACCTATAAACATCAGAGCTAAGGTATTTGAAAAAGTTAAGGAATTTAAATATCTGGGAACAATGGTGACGGCCAGTAACGAAATGTCGAAAGAAATTAACAAAAGACTGCATTCCAACAGCACTAGTTGGCACGCAGTTCGTAAACTGCTGAAATCCAAAATGCTGTCACGTAATATAAAGATCCGTGTACGGGTGCGTACCATGGGCTCTCACAAAATGGGAAGAAAACAAATTCCGCGTATTCGAGAATAAAGTTTTAAGGAGTATCTTTGGCGGTAAATATGACGAGGAGGCAGGACAATGGAGGAATCTCCACAACCACGAATTTAAAGAGGTAGACCGCAAACAAATGCCACATTTGCCACCCCTACTTACACTCGCTCTTCTCCAGCCTCCTACCTCCCCTACCCCAAAAGTTCTCTTCTTCCTTGTTTTTTCTTCTTTTTTTTAATTATTTTGTAATTACTACTTTAGATTTAAACTTATTATATTATATTAATTTAAGCTTGGATTAAGCCTAATAAATGAAACAGACCTACATTAGCGAGAGTAATCAGGTCACGAAGATTAAGATGGGCCGGACATGTGGCGCGAATGGGTCACCATAGGACTGGGCGTAGAATTCTTGATGGAAGACCAACGGGAACGAGACTGGCAGGACGACCGCAACGGAGATGGGAGGACAATGTTAGATCTGACCTTAAGGAAATCGGATCGAATGGCACAGTGTGTAAGGAGAACGCAGAGGACAGGGAACGAAGGCGGTCATCAACTTCCTGGTTTCTACAGGCCAATAAATAATAATAATAATGCTTTTTTTGTAAGAGATGTAATTATAACAGATTGACATTACTTTTATTTTTTCACTGTTTCTGTATGACCCAATGCAATTAAGTTCGTTTTCTCTCTCAATTGCGTGGATATCTTGGTCATTGGGGTGTATAGGTACCCCGAATAGGTTTGCAGCTTTTTTTTCAACGGTTTTTATAAAATTTAATTTCGCGGTTTTGGTCTGTAAATATGTGCTGTTTTTTTTTTTTAAGTTTCGGAAAGTAAAATATTGAAAATATTTAATAGAATCGAAAAAGCTGCACACGCTATTAAACAAACTGCTTAGGAAGTTGCTTCCCTGATCGGTGATCAGTTGCTTCGGAAGACCACATCGAGCAACAATTTGATCAAAGAGGGGGGGGGGGGGGGGGGGGTGCATAATAAACGTATAAACAATTCCCACGTAATAAACAATTCCCCGCCCCCCCCCCCCTCTAACGGTTTTAAGAAATCAAGTGTTGCCATTTGCAAAAATGTATGGCCCACCCTAGACTTAGACAAATTATCTGAAAACGTGAGTATATATTGGTGGCCTGTTATTGTTACGGTGACGTATGGCATCCGCGGATCAGGTTCAAATCAACACGGCTGCCTTACACAATGAGAATACCAGTAACACCTTTTGTCATGCGCTAGGACTCGCCCTCGAAGAGCTCGACGGAGGGAGAGTTACTCCTGGGACCAGAATGCCGGGCGTAGAAGAGAAATGGATACGCCTTAAAAATACAGTCATTAGTACTGCCAACTCCATCTTAGTCAGTAGTCGTAGAGATCGGAGCGACTGGTTTGATGATGAGTGCAAACTAGCGACTGATTGCATATCGGGCAATACAATAGTCTCATAGGACGCGGGTGCGCGAGGAGGAATACAAAGAGCTCAGAAGATCTGAAAAAATACTTCACAGACAAAAGAAAAGTGCATGGGAAAAAACGTTGTCTATGAAATAGAGAAAAGTAGGGAGCGAGGTCCGCACCAGGCGCGGAAGTTCTACCAAATAATTCGCAGTATGACGTGGTACACACCACCCTGCACTTACTGCAAGGATAAAAATAGTAATCTGATCATCGATCCTGAAGGCATTTTAGAGCGATTGGAAGTGCACTTCAATGAATTGCTAAATGGTCAGCTCACAAAAGTGCTGAGGAGTTCTGTTAAATTTTTTTGTTGTCTTTACCGCTCCTCGGCGACATGACTGGATACAGATCAACCACCCAGCTTCTGAAATTGTTGTCCTTGGCGATTTTAATGTGCACAATTCCAGCTAGTTGATACATTCTAAGAGAACCGACGAGGCTGGGAGGCTGCCGGAGATGTTTGTTGTTAGCCCCAATTTGGCTCAACTCGTGGAGGAACCTACGCGACTGCTGGATACCGGAGGTGATTATGCGAAGACCCTGGATCTGATGAAGAATGGTCAGAACCTCAAATCTGGAGAAAGCTTGAAATTGCTCGGCGTCACGGTCTGTGGGAATATATCGTGGCATAAACACGTGTCAAACATCGCCAGATCTGCCTCAAGAAAACTGAGTTATCTTTTTAGAGCCAAGAAATATTTTACTCCGGCTCAACTTCTTCTCCTGTACAAGTGCAAGTTAATATGTAAATTTGTTATCAACCAATGAAATCAACAATCGGCACCCAACTTAAACAACCAGGGGGATCAAAAATCCACCAGCCCCTGCAACAAGAAAACCTGCCACGCCGACCGAGAATGAATAAATAAATAGAGGGCAGAACCCTCATTTTATTTCGCTTAGTACAAAACGTAGAAATAAACTTACGAACTAACTTAAAACGGTCCGACGCCCAAACTCTCGTAAGTCGATTCAGCAGTTTCCGTAAAAGATTAATTGTTGTATAAGCCAATTAATCAATTTCTCATTTCAATAATTATTGTTAAAAGCATATATTTAACAGGGACTACAGTTGCTATCATATCGAAGGCGTGTAGCCGACCTCTGTCTGTTTTACAGATATTATCATGGGTACTGTTCTTCAGAGATTCGTGGTATTGTTTCGCGGAATTCGGTTTATATGCGCTCTACAAGACAATCCGACGGATCCCACCAGTTTGCGGTTCATCTCCCGACGGCGCGAACATACCTGCATCATAACTCGTTCCGTTACAGAGCCGAGAAGCTGTGGAACTCCCTTCCCACGCAAGTGTCCCGATCGCTACAACCTGCAACTGTTCAAAAAGAACTGCACCAGTTATTTGCCAAGTAACCAAAGAAATAATTTGAATTTTAAGAAACGTAAAAAGGAAAACAAATCACATTTTCTTATGGTAAATTATATTACCTAAAATTTAAACTTTTGTAATTGTAAGATTTAAAATAAAATAGTATTCTTGCGGATTGGCAATTGAATGTGCTGGAATGTACTGGAGAAATCTAGTACATTCGCAGTGTATACCAGTTGCGCAGCAGCTGGCACCAGCTGGCCAATTGTCACCACGACGACGTCATAGCGTCCGTTTTGAATTGGCAGTTATGCCCAATGAGTGAGTCCGCTACCAGCTATCATCGCGCGCACACCGTCCGAGTCATTGCTGCTGATCCTACATAAATTAATAAATAAATAAACTCAATCTCATGTAGAGAAGTTGAATTGTTGTGCGTTATTAATGATTTATAAACCAAGTCGCATCCGACTTAGACAATAAAAAACCTAAATACTCACCTCGAGTTCAGTTTTGGTTTTCTTATGGTTCCGTTTCGCTGCAAGTTTCATCGGGATCCTCTCCACAAGGGAACAGCGGGTAACATCAAACATCCCCGTTACGTTTTCTGGTCATTCGAGCGGGATCCAGACCTGTGGATCTACTCCATCGCCGCCCAGTTCGCGGCACAATACGGGCACAAAGTCTGCCATCAACTTCCATCGTGGGCAACGAGTCTGCCATCAACTTCCATCGTGGGCATAGAGTCTGCCATCAACTTCCATCGTGGGCATAGAGTCTGCCATCAACTTCCATCGTGAGCATAGAGTCTGCCATCAACTTCCATCGTGGGCACAGAGTCTGCCATCAACTTCCATCGTGGGCATAGAGTCTGCCAGCTACCTCGACACAAATCAAGGAACTGAAGAACAACGCGACAACAGCAATGGAAAAACAAATCGCCGCGCAGTATGCGGCACGAGCCAAATGTCGCGCGCATTCACCAACTTGAAGGAGCGAGGGCCATCAACGGTAATTGCCGTACAAGCCCGTAGAGACAATTTACAGGGCAAGTGGAAAGAAATCCGTGACCGGCACGACGACATCCTGGAGCTGGCGACGTCGGAGACAAAGGACCACCGCTACTTCACGGAGAACTTCCTCGAGTCAGCAGAGGAGGTCTACTTGGAGGAGATGACGAAGTTCGCCGAAGAGCTTCGTGGCCTCAACATGGAACCACCGACAACATCCAAGGCCGCGGCCGCAGTGCTGAAACCCCGCGCCAATCCCCGCAAGCTGCCTCCAGTGCAATTGCCGACATTTTCCGGAAAATACTCGGAATGGCGGCCATTTAAGGACCTGTCCCAGGGGTATTGGCAGCTCACCCTGATCTGACTGACGTCGAACGACTCTATTATTTGAAGTCGAGCTTCCGCGACGACGCCGCCCGGGCCATCAAAAACATTCCGGTGAGGAGAATTACCAGCGAGCCTGGAACAAGCTGGTGGAATACTTCGATAATACTCGGGCACTGGTTCACTCTGCCTTGAGTATCCTCTTCCAGGTACAGGTCGTCGAAAAGGAATCTGCTGCCGGCTTGCGCCATCTCCGCGACACGACAAATGATGCAGTCGAAACCCTGGATGCGTTCGGCCGCCCCGTGACCGCCTGGGACGACATACTTGTCTACCTAACAACACAGCGCATGGACCCCCGCACCGCTCGTGACTGGCAAACGGCGCAAGGCAACACCAACCAGCCACCCACGTACCACCAGCTCGATAACTTCCTGAAGACAGGGATCGAAGCTTTGGAGTTTGTCGAGCTGCCCCGTACCGCCATCGATCAACCCCAGCGTAACAGATCCGGCCAGACGGAGCACGACCCCAAAGCGCGCCTATCAGCACACACGGCCTCACCACCTGCCCGCTGCTCGGTCTGCAGATCAGATCACTACATTGGATCGTGTGAGGGATTCCGGGCCCCCAGCCTAGGAAGGCATTTACACCGTGACTGTCCATCGACATCCAGATGCCGGCAGTGCCAAGGGCGGCACCACACCTTGCTGCATACCATAACGACCACAACCAACATGAATTCGGAAAGAGGCACAAGCCCCAAGCTTCAAAGCGGCCAGATCCTCGGGGTGTCATCTCACACGACCAGCGCCCTGCCCGCCCGGGCGATCCTCCTGGCCACAGCACGCGTCCTCGTCTAGTCGGGCTCTCAACGCCGACTGGAGGCTCGGGCCCTACTGGACCCCTGTTCAGAGGCCACCTTTATATCGGAATCACTCGCCCAGCGACTGCACCTGCGCCGGTGCGCATCGTTCATCCCAGTCCATGGAGTCGGGGGCGCCCGCTGCCAGACGGCGAAGGCCCTATCATCCGTCATCATACTGCCCCGGACCAAGAACTCGCAAAGCTGGATAGTCGACGCGCTCATTCTGCCCCATCTGTCGGACTACGTGCCACCTCCACGACTCCTGCCAAGCGATATCTCTATTGTGGCGGGCCTGGAGTTGGCAGGCCCAGAAGTCTCATCAGCAGAAAACATAGATTTAATCATTGGTGCTGATGTATATCCGGCGATCATTACCGCCGGATTAAGGAAGTCCACAAACTCTGACGCGATCGCCCAGGCTACGCACCTTGGGTGGATACTGACGGGCACAGCTGTCCACGGCCCACGGCATACCACAGCCATATCATCCCGCCTAAAGGTGACAAGGCCTGTCACCAGCCGTCATATGGCCATTCCTCGTGGGTTGCGAATTTACAACTCCGACCCAGAGGAACTGGCCGGCCCTACGACTGATTATCACAGCTCCCATCAGAAGATCAAAAGGAGGTCTCGCCGGCATCGGCCCCAGGGGCCACCTACGAGGCCCATGCAACTACCAGCCACCGATCATTTGCGCGACCCAACTGCAAGACATACCCCCGCTCGCTGAACCATTGCAGGGGCAAGGGGCAATCGAGGAACCAGGAGCTTGTCCACTCGAACACTTCAAGGCATCCTGTCGCCATCGATCATACGGGCCATCCCAGACCCTCAAGCCTCCAGCGCTCCTCAGGGCGGGCGCCCCCCCCCCTCACAACCGATCATCCATGCGAAATTGGACAGCCGACCAAGACCAACCGCCACCAGCAGACCGCACACTCCCGGCCCCCAGCCACCGTCCCCTGGAACAAAATGATTCGCCAATGATTGGCGAAGGCGGGCGGAATGTTGCGGATTGGCAATTAAATGTGCTGGAATGTACTGGAGAAATCTAGTACATTCGCATGTATACCAGTTGCGCAGCAGCTGGCACCAACTGGCCATCATTGTCACCACGATGATGTCATAGCGTCGCCTTTTGAATTGGCAGTTATGCCAATGAGTCAGTCTGCATCAACCTTCAACGGGATCGTTACAATCATCGCCAGCAACAGTCGAGACAAATAAAACAAGGCTGTACAATTTAAATGATAGGAAATAAAAGTTAAGTTATCTTTTACTAGTCCTTTACTGTGTTGTATTCTATTATGTGTTCGAGGTATCTTACTGTTTGTGCTGCGAAGTTCCATTTGTGACGTGCTCTTCTGCATTGACCGCGCTGCTCTCTCTCCTTTGCGACAGCGAATGTTCGTTGTGACCGTCCATCGGCGGCCAACGATACGCGTACCACTTCAACCTAACAAGTAGTTTGCAAAAAAATGCAAAATGTAAAACTTTCAAACAATGTTCTTTTTGGGAAATGCAACTACCTTCGCAGGTAACACCGAAAATTGTAAAAAAAAAACTTTGTATGAATAAAATAAGAAATATAAATAAATAAAAAAGGCTGTATTAAAAGAATTAAAAAAAAATCTTAAAGACGAATTAAATTCCCTATCCTCGATGTCGTGCAAGAGGACGTTATTTTGTTATTTATTAGTGGTTCAAAATCCGTTTTTCCATGTTTCATAAAAAATGAGCAATATCCAGTAAACTGGAATAGGTACATAAAGCGAGAAAACTACCTCAGACTTCTTAATGGAAACCCTTCTTCAAATGCTTCATAGATACCCAGGACGTTCAACTGAAATGACAGAATATTATCTTTGCCGAGAATACAAATGAGGAACTAATGACAAATAAACGTGCGTATTACATTTTCATCTGCAACAGCAAATCCTGGTAATAAATTAAGGAACTGTGTAATCTGCAAAAAGAAAATACTATTTTCATATGTATCATATATTATAAACATACTTTCAATAATAATAATTTTTCAATTCCATGACACACTACTACATTGTTGGCTTGTGTTTCCATCTTGAATGGCGTTCTTGCTGTTCGATTCTCGCCTGGTTGAGTGATGACGAATGAGCATTCTGATTAGTTCGTTGGTGGACTCAGTCTTTAAAGTTTTTTTGAGGCGCTTGCTGATAGTGTAGTTTAGTGTTCGAGTTTTATTTTAGTGATACTAAAATGGCTGCCAAAAAGAATGTAAACGGTGGAATGCACGGGCTTAAGCCCGAAGATGACGTAGGTTTCGATTTACATTACAATATTTGAGATTTTTCATTTTCAATAGAAAATAATATTTTCTCATCCTAACTTCATTACTGTTAAAGGAAATCTGCGAGTTGGAACATTTGCGCAAACTGTTTATTGGTGGCTTAGCTCCATATACGAGTGAGGATAATTTAAAGGAGTTCTATGAACAATGGGGAAAAGTCGTGGACTGCGTCGTGATGAAAGATCAAGTCACCAAGAAATCCCGTGGATTCGGTTTTATTACTTATACGAAGGCGTACATGGTGGACAAAGCTCAGAGCAATCGCCCCCATATCATTGACGGCAAGTGAGTATATAGAAACGTTGCGCATTTGCTGCCCAATCGTTTTAACTTAGAATTATTAACATAATCCAAAACATGGAGATTCAAATTTTAACTCATTGAGAGATTATAACTTTTTGCACTGCGATATTTTGGCATCGATTTCTGAACTTAAATTCTCCTAAAAAATTTTTTTTAATTAAGGAGGCTCCGTTGTTGAGAAACATCAGCTATCCTGTTTTAGTTTGGGTTGCAGGGGAATATAAAGGCTAATTTCTTTATCATTTTCGGAATATAAATACGTATTACCCAACATATATACATATATATATATATGCAAAAAGCAGGGATCTGCTACCGCCGGTAGGTTAACCGGTACTGCTCTTGATATTTCTCTCAGAGTGATATTTACTCTTTTGGCAATCTGGACCAAAAATATGAATCGGGAAAATAAAACATATGGCATGAAGATGCTCACCTTAGAGAATCATGATGACCCTGTTGTCAACCTTTGGTAGGACATGAACTATTTACAAAGTATTCTATTTAAGGACCCTTCAATCAAGCAATGAAAATAGGTAAAATGAACACAAAGCAAACATAAGCGTGCATAAAAAACTCAGACACTATTCCTCATACCAAAAATAAATGGAATTAAAACTTAACATAGCACATTTAAAATGTTGACATTTTTCGAAATCTGATGTTAAATTGTTTTGGAGACTCTAATTGACTTATTTTGTGATATTTGTGTAGGTATTCGGTCGTGTATCAAATTACTAGTAGGCCGAAGTAATGCAATATTACAATTTGTAGTTCGGAGCTGGTATTCAAATTCAAAATTGTAATTCGATATCATTGGAAATTTCTCAGTTCTACGAAAACTATAAAAAGTGTGATTTTTTATACGGTCGGAGTTAAGTTAGTTTCAGGTTATCAGTTTATGATAATGGCATATTTAACATCGTGTAGATTGAGAGTGCAAATTCGTTGACTACTTTTGGTGTGGCCATAAGTTTCCTCGAGAAATCAATATGGTGCTTCTCTACCGGTTTAGTAAACTATTGGTTTATATGTTTACACCTATTTTTTAGAAATAGCAGTGTTTGGCTTTTCGGATATTCATCATCATCGGCCTCTGTCTGCGTCCCTCAGGCATCGATACTCTCGATTGATTAATAATCTTTGGAGAGTCTTTTGTGTCTGAATGGCATAATGTTCATCGTGGAAGTGATGTGACCTGGATTTCGGCACGGATCTAGTGGGGTCCCTACTACAAGGGCATAACACCTGTAGTGGTTGCTTTCTCTTATCTATTGCTGGTCCCGACTTGCAACCTTTCCCGAGGCGGTATTGGTTTTATGTGTAGGGCCATTTCAATGGAGCGGGAATTTCGCGTTGATTTGTGTAACATTTGCGGCTTGAGATGCAATTTCTCTTCTGTGTTTGCCCATGTTTCTAGCCAGAATCCAACTATCCTTGCACTTAGCGAAACCCAGGTAATTACTAATACAGATATTTCCGATTTTAATCTACCTGGATATAACTTAGTGCCACTGTTCTTTCCACATCGTGGTATAGCCACATACATACGAAATGATATTGCTTTTTGGCTTCTGCCACAATATGGGCTCTGTTCCAACCCAGAATTTAATTTCTCTTAGTTAAAACTACACGTTCGTAAGCATATCATACATTACTGCTTTCTTTACAGAAGCCCAAACTTGGACAGAAATGCATCCTTTAACGAATTTGATGCTCTGTCTGATTCTATCGATAGGATCTTGACCCTATATCCGCACACTGAACTCGTTATTGCGGGTGATTTTAATGTGCATAACTCTCGGTGGCTTCGTCACTCCGGAACAACAACACCTGAAGGTCAATATGTCCAGCTTTTTGCTGATTCAAATAGCTTAACTCAACTTGTCAATGAGCCAACACGGGTACCAGATATATATGGTCATTTCGCCAACACATTGGACCTGTTTCTCACCTCCCACCCAAACAAATACATGATTGAAGTTTCTTCGTCCTTGGGCACTTCAGACCACTGTGTCGTGTCAGCTAAATTTCCTCTAACCAACACTAAGGTTAATGAGAAAGCTCCCAAAAGAACAGTATGGTTCTATGAGAAAGCCAACTGGATAGGTCTGAACGACTTTTTTGGGAGGTTTAATTTTTCCTCCATAACGATGTTGACTCTAGCGGACACATTGACAGACACCATTCTACTTGCCATGCGGACCTTTATTCCAGACAGAGTAAAGAGTATCAAACCCAAGAGAAATATGTGGTTCGATTCCGGGTGCAGAGAAGCCATTAAGGCCAAAGAGTTGAGCTTCCGGTTGTATAAATCAAACAATACTGAGGAATACTGGAAAAGATTTAAGAGAGCCAAGAATGACTGCTATGCGTATATTCAACGCGCCAAGTTCTTGCATCACCACAGAGTGAGACAAAAAATACTACACTCTCCCACAGGTAGTAGAAACTTCTTGGCATTTGATGACAAACCAGTCACCACTGCAATAGAGAAGGCGAATCTACTTGCTGCACATTTTGCAGCCAACTCAACGCTGCCTGATACCACATCAGTTCCACCTCAACTTGAGCATAGGCAGCACACCATGATCCAGATTCGCTTTCTAACGCGTACTGTTGGCCGCGCACTCAAAGAGCTTAAAGCACACAAATCCGCTGGTCCGGACGGCATTCCCCCAATCCTCCTGAAGAGCTGTTCCTCTTCACTCGCTAAACCACAGCGGAAACTTCCATTTGTCTTATTCTACTGATCGTTTCCCAAATAGATGGAAGTCAGCGAACATTCAGCCAATTCCCAAAAGGTGCGACAAATCGTCCCCCTCTTCTTATCGACCCATAGCACTAACTTCTATTCTCTCCAAGGTAATGGAATCTCTTATCAACCGTCAACTTTCGAAATATCTGGAATCAAATGACCTCCTCAATGACTGCCAATATGGCTTTCGAGCAACAGGTCCATAGGAGATCTGATGGCGTACCTTACCGAAAAGTGGAGCCATTCCATCCACTACCTCGGTGAAAACAGGGTAGTCGCATTGGATATTTCAAAAGCCTTCGACAGAGTTTGGCATCCAGCCCTTTTGTCAAAATTGCATTCATATGGAGTGGACAATTCCCTGATCCAATGGACAAGAGACTATCTTTCTGGTCGTTCAATCCAAGCGGTTCTTGATGGTGTCAAATCTGTCTCCCATCAAATTAATGAAGGTGTTCCCCAGGGTTCGGTACTCTTACCCACTCTCTTCCTCATGTTTATAAATGATCTCTTGTCAATTACTCACAACCCAATTCATTCGTTTGCTGATGATGCACGTTGAGTTTCTCATACTCATACGAACACTCCCGTCCAAACTCTTCGAACGTCACTACCAACCAGCAACTTATGCTTGATACATTGAATTCAGACCTCAACAAAATATATCAGTGGAGATTATCTAACCGAGTAGTATTCAATGCCCTAAAAACTCGGTGCTGCCTCTTGTCGTCAAAGGTGAACAACACCACCGATAAAGGCAAGTTGAAAAATCAAAGTACATCTGTCAAAAGTTGTATACCATAGCAATTCCACATCAGTTGAGTGTCTTGGGCTTTGAGATTGAATTTGTACTCGTGACAGTGGTCTGATGCCCTGAGCTCTGGTTTTATGTTTTACAGATTCCAATCGTGATAGAGTCGGTTCGAATCACACGCTCTTCACTGTCGTCGCAAATGCTATAAATATCCTTGCAATAATGCGCGAAAGAATTACTAATAGTTTTACGATACCAAAAGATACAAGGCAGGCACGAAAGAAGGAAAGGTATAGGAGTATAAGTAGAACGAAGAGAATATAATATGACTGTGTGCCTGCAAGCATCTTGCGATAACCAGAATCACACGTTTGTGAGGATGTTGGACTCGGTTTCAAGATACCCAAAAAAAAGGGGGGGGGGGGGGGGGGGGGGGGGGGCACATCGATAAAGTCATTAAGAATTCTATCTTGTCCCTATACGGTGATGATACCAACTTATACAAGATCATTGAGTGACCACTTGATTCTGCACTGCTGCAATCTGACCTTCACAGCTTCTCGACTTGGTGTGACAAAAATTGCTTTGTACTTAACATTGCCAAATGCTAATCTATAACCTTTTCCCGCAAGCGTATTCACTCATCCTCACGTTCCTAAACCCTTCATAACCAACCTCTGACCATTGTCCAATGTATTCGAGATCTTGGGATCCTTTGCGACAGGGAGCTTAACTTCCTCTCTCATATTGATGAGACGATCCGGAAAGTAAATTCTGCCTCGGATTTGTGAAATGATGGTCTAAGGAATTCTCCAATCCTTAAACAAAGGGCGAGTTAGAATAGAAAACCACCGCTCAGAACCATTTGATATCCGGGACGGACTAAAACAAGACGATGGCCTCACCATGTCGCTTTAACCTCGTCCTCGAGTATGTCATCAGAAAGGTACAAGACGATAACATGGCTGGATCATCCCTGAACGGGGTCACACAATTGCTCGCATATGCGGATGACATCGCCGTTATGGGCGATAATCTAGAAACTGTAAGTACAAACTGTGAAATCATCATGCAAACGGCAGAATAGGTGGGCCTAAAAATAAATGAAGACAATACGAAATACATGATTATGGCGAGAGCAGATAGACCTCAGAGAACACACATAAACATCAGGGGCAAGATATTTGAAAATGTCAAAGAATTTAAATACCTGGGAACAAAACTGACGGCCAGTAACGAACTATCGAAGGAAATTAACAAAAGTCTACACTCTGGCAACGCTAGTTGGCATGCAGTCAGTAAACTGCTGAAATCCAAACTGCTATCACGGAATATAAAGCTTCGTGTCTATAGAACCATAATCATGCCGATTGTTCTATACGGATGCAAAACATGGCATCTCTGGATCCCAGAGCCCTCTTTCGACGAAGTTGTAGACGCAATAAACCGATTAAAAAACAACAAAGCTCCCGGAGTCGACTGCATACCGGCAGAGCTTGTGAAGCATGGAGGAGAGGCAACCGCTCGAAAGATCCTCCAAGTGATTAAAACAATATGGGTTAAGGACGTCATTCCGGAAGAATGGAACACCTTAATAGTCATCCCAATTTTCAAAAAAGGTGACAGATCTGACTGTAAAGACTACACAGGAATATCATTGCTCCCAACCACACACAAAATACTAACAAATGCCATACTGCCGAGAATCACACCGTTCGCAGACGAAATACTGGGAGACTACCAATGCGGATTCCGTAGGAACCGATCAACGAGCGACCAAATGTTCACAGTAAGCAACTGCTGGAAAGGAAGTGGGAATACGGAGAGACGGTTCACCAACTGTTCGTTGACTTCAAAAAATCCTACGACTCAGTTGCAAGGCAAAGATTTTACCATATGTCCTGGTTACCTTAAGTTAAGCCTAGTTAAGGTAGTTCTTAAGCTTAAACTCGCATACCTCATCTGATCCTGTTACTATTGCTAACTTCTTCGTCACTCTCTTCAATCAGTCATTCACTAAGGACTCCTTTGTTCCTGACCCGTCATACTTCAACTACCTACCTCACTTTTCCCTCGGGCTCCTTCTTCACAACTCCTTTGATCCGAGCTTAATTGAATCCAAGCTACTCCAACTAAAAACGAGTTTACACCGGGCCCTGTTGGTATCCCTGCAATCCTCCTCAAAAATGCTCATCCATTCTCTCTGCTCCAATATCCAACCCCCTCCTCACCCCCTCTGGGGACCACATGGTAGCCGCATGGGTTCTCTCCTATTTATACCTGTCACTAATGACATCGATAAGGTCATTAAGAATTCCAGCTTGTCCCTATACGCTGATGATAACAAGTTATACAAGATCATTGAGTCACTCTTGATTCTGTACTGCTGCAATCTGACCTTGACAGGTCCTCGACTTGTGTTTGTACTTAACATCGCCAAATGCCAATCTATAACCCTTTCCCGCAAGCGTATTCACTCATCCTCACGTTCCTAAACCCTTCATAACCAACCTCTGACCATTGTCCAATGTATTCGAGATCTTGGGATCCTTTGCGACAGGGAGCTTAACTTCCTCTCTCATATTGATGAGACGATCCGGAAAGCAAATTCTGCCTCGGGTTCGCGAAACAATGGTCTAAGGAATTCTCCAACCCTTAAGTTATTCGATGTTCGTTGTCTTCAAAAAAGCCTACGACTCAGTCGCAGGGCAAAGACTCTACCATATTGTAGTTGAGCTGGGAATCCCGAAAAAATATGCCGCCCTCATTCAAATTTGCATGAACGAAAACAAAGGGCGAGTTAGAATAGAAAACCACCTCTCAGAACCATTTGAAATCCGGGACGGACTAAAACAGGGCGATGGCCTCTCACCATGTCACTTTAACCTTGTCCTCGAGTATGTCATCAGAAAGGTACAAGACGGTAACATGGTCGGATTATCCCTGAACGGGGTCACACAAGTGCTCGCATATGCGGATGACATCGCCGTTTTGGGCGAGAATCTAGAACCTGTAAATAAAAACAGTGAAATCATCATGCAAGCGGCAGAAGAGGTGGGCCTAGAAATAAATGAAGGCAAAACGAAATAGATGATTATGGCGAGAGCATATGGACCTCAGAGAACACACATGAACATCAGAGGCCTAGTTAAGGTAGTCCTTAAGCTCCGCCGGAGCAAACTCCATATACAAGATCCATATCCGTAGAATCGAAAGTATTAAACGTCGCTTCCTTCTGTTCGCTCTCCGATGGCTAGGGTGGGAAAACCCCTTAATCCTTCCCCCGTACATTCATCATCATCATCATCGGCACTACAACCGGGAACCGGTCTTGGCCTTATTTAGCAAGTCCTGAGGCTTGTTAAATTATCCATAATGATTTGTTTTTTTTTTTTTTTTTTTGGCAAGGTCATTAGTCTTGCGCCAGAGGCTCCCCGACGGAGAATCAAACCCCGGTCTCCCGCGTCACAGGGGGCCATACTAACCACTATACTATCGAGGAGCACCTGTACATTAACCGCCTCAAATTAATCAACCTCAGAACCCTTGAGGGCGCAGGGTCATGGCTGACATAATCTTCATTCATTGGGTCCTCTCCGGCTCGGTCGACTGCGCCTTCCTCCTTAACTTAATTCCTCTGAACACAAACCCTCGAAATACGCGTAATCCCCGCCTCCTCTACATTCCCCCTGACCGGACCTTTTATGGTCTCAACGAACCCCTTTCGCGGATGCTGAGAAATGTCAATTTCAACTCCATTTTGTTTGACTTCGACTTCTCTACCCATACCAAGCACCGGCTCCTAAACCATTCTCACCACCAATGTTAAGCGGCGCTTCTACACCTTACTATAACCTGCCGCCACCTCTCGCCCCTACTCCTGCCTTCTTAATTTGTCCTGGTTACCTTCGGTTAAACCTATTTAAGAAAGTTCTTAAGCTCTCTAGTTTGTAACTTATAAATACTTTCATCATCATCATCGGCACTACAACCGGGATCCGTTCTTGGCCTTATTTAGCACCTCCTGAGGCTTGTTAAATTTTCCATAATAATATGTTTTGCCGGGCAAGATTATTAGCCTTGCGCCATATAAATACTTTAGTTGTAGATAATTATGTTACTTTAATTAAGCCAATAAATGGGGTGGTAGTCCCACTAAACTTCGTATAGGTGAGAGTTGGGGTAATGGCGGTTGTCAGGACTTCCAGAATGGTTGATGCATCTTCTGAAGAGTTTCCTTTCGAAAACTTGTCTTTCCATTTGGGGCGAAGATATATGGGAAAGTCGTACAATATTCCAGATCGGACTAAACAGAACGGCTCTAAAATCATGCTCTGTATGTAATGGCACCAGTCCGACGTAGTGTATCATACGCTGACGATCAGAAGCAAACGCAAGTGGTGTATTTTAGCCGTCCATTGAGAAAGGAACATCCGCAATACAACGAGATATACGATAATTTTGTAACATGGCAATGCCTGACGTAATGAGAAAATGACCACGACATACTTGGAAACGTTGAAATGGAAAGTCCTACACCACCCCCCATATTCCTCAGACACTGCTCGCTCTGACTATCACTTGCATCAATCAATGCCGCTTGGAGTGGCTGACCAGCACTTCTGTTCTTATGAGGAAGTGAAAAGTTTGATCGATTCGCGGATCACCTCAAAAGATGACCAATTTTTTAGGCCGGGATTCGTATTCTGCCAGAAAGATGGGAAAATAATGTAGCACTTCTTACTTTCGGTTTTCCTTGTATTGTTGGACTTACACAACCGGAAGCAAACACCTGTACTCTATGTTACAATCCTTACACAAATACAAACGGGGGAAACCGAAATAAATGAAGTTTCTTATTGCATCAGTCTTAACGTCGTTAATGTGGAATAATCAGTAACCAATTTAAAATGTCTTAAGATTTTCTTTCCTCGTAAAGCGATGCCATATGTTTCGGGAGTATTTTGTTATCTCCGTTTTTGACTATTTGTTATTGTCTTGTGTCGCGCAATAGAGTATGACAAACTCTCCTTCGAATCAGGTCTTATTCAGGAATTCCCTCCCCGCGTAAGTGTTTCCGGAGCGTTACAACCTGAAACTGTTCAAAAAGAACTACAACAGTTATTGGTGGCATCTCGGGGCGTGGTGTCGGCGCTATAGGTTCGCCTCTCCTGAGAGAAGTTGTGGCGGTTCTGTGGGGGGCGAAGTCGTTGTGCCGGCGTACGACACGGGGTTCTACCTCGTCCCACGAACTGTTCACTGGACACACACAGCAATGCCGCTAAAATGCTTATCAAAAGTCACCAAGTTCAAAATACAGAGCGGATACAACACGGGAACAATGAAACGCACTATTTGTTCAATTATGATTTGCTTTATTTTATATAATAACTACATTCATTTTTACTTTACCACTGGTGTTTCTGCCGCGGCGATATATTTGTTAAATTTCTAAGGTAAACTCTAAGTAATGTTAATATTCACTCAATTTATTAAGTTCACCTCGTATATACGGCAACTTTGAATAACGTTTACGAAATATGACTCGGGTTTAATTAAGACCCCGGGTATGTACGCGTCCCCGTGTGCATCGGGGAGCGGGAGCGGTCACGACCTGCGAGGCTGGATGTTGAAAAACGACTCAATCGTGGGTTGGAATCTGGCTCTTGATTCACCCTCGATTCGATGGTGGTGAATATCCTCTCGGCTAAGGATATGTTTACTTACCACAGAGAAACGTAAAGTCTCTCTTTGTGGAATAGAAAACCAGATCTCGTAATGAAGATCATGGTGTATACATGTATGGGTGATCGTACAATCACAGTGTTTATCGATGCATTTCAGCAAAGGATAAACGAAACCTGAAACGAGGGAAAAAGAACAAAGGGATCGTATAGATCATTGTTTACGCTGTGCTGGTTGCTATCATAGACGGCAATTCATCGGAGAAATGGTGCTAAAAGCAAATAAGGGCATCATTACAGTCGTGGATGAGTGGTGCAGATGTGTTCATAGATGTATCGCCATTAGGAAGAGGTGCTAATGGGTTTTAAATGTTTATGTCATCTCTGACTGCCATAGGAACCGAGTTCTTATTTGTACTAGGAAATGCTAGAGGATTCGGTTTCGATGATAATACTTGGGAAGCGGTAATTGTTTGTTGATTGGACACGAATCGCGGGTCGGTTTATTACAGCTGTATAAACAAGCTTTCCGACATAGCATTTTAACGATGACAAAGGGTGCCGAATGGTTTGGGATTTATGATGCCGTATGATGTGAAGAATTCTTTACAGGGAATTTGAATAACGCATTAAATGCGTGAATGCTGGGAGAATTCTTTTTAGGGATTTTCAGATAATGCGTCGAATGCATTAAATGTCCTTGAAAAAGGAAATATTTCAGGTATGCTGGTGCTTGAGATGCGAATATGGGGTGTTCTTCAGGTGAGCTTTAAGAACCCCCACAGTTCCATTGAACGCCACTACTTACCTTCCCATCAATCATTAAGAAACTGCTTCCTAGAGCACCAAAAACCCTGGAAAGCATTTACTTACCTTTCCATCGTTTGCGCAAATTATCACCTGAAACTCCTTGAATCTATAATTTTCGCCGATGCAATTCCATCAGCACCAAACAGATATTTTTTCCTGAGGGCATGGTCGCATGAAACGCACCATGTTCCTTAAAAGCAATTTGGTTGCATCACCAGCAACCAACATGACTCGAACCATTTCGGTGCAGATATCCCCGAACGAATTCCGCCGCACATATGCAGGAGATATTCCTTTTCCTTTTTCCTACAAGCACATTGGTCGCTAAACCGATCGACAAGCAATAGCTTAACTCGCACCTGGCTGCAAAAGGGAATCGAGTTCTCGTTAGTGTGTGGCGGTTCCCTTGAACGCCACCAATCATCTTCCCCTAACTATGTAAAAACTCCCACCTAGGGCATACAAAAACCTCGAAAGCAAGTACTTACCTGTTTATAGTTGAACCATAAAGCCTTAAAACGCAATAAAATAACAATATTTGCTGATGCTAAATCCATCAACACCAAACAGGCATGTTCCTTATGGGCATCACCACGCAACCAGCATGAACCGAACCAATCCATTGAACATGTCTCGGATCGATTTCCATCAATTGACAGGCATCCTCCACACGTGAGAGCAATTTGGTTGCACCATCTAGCAACCAATATTGTCAGAACAATATCCATGAGATATACCCTTACGCGCCAGCCATGCAGGAAATGTTTTAGCTTTTCCTTTTGCATACATGCCTACATCGATCGGTCATCCGACCGACAAATACATGAAGGTATATGGCTGATCACCCAAGCAAGTCGAGTTCTCAAAATGGAAAATTACCATCGAGAATTCGACTACGTGGAGATGCCACCAACATGTGCACGGTCAGCATAAATGCTTAACGCAGTCGCTGATCGTGCAAACACTTCAATCCCTATGTAGAGATATTTGCACCAGCTGCAACCATGTCAGCTTACGTTCCCCTTGGGAAATTGTTGTATCCACGGACCGCTTGCTCATGCACAGCATGGGGGGGGCGATGCAACCTCATCTGTGTGTGTGCACATCCTTGCGGTGATCATCCCTTATATGTTCATCGGGGTAATGAATGAAAGTTTCGGTGTTCTGTCGTTTCAATGTATATCTTTAATCGCGTTCTGGATTCCGTGTAGGCAAGTCGGGGCCTCCACGTTAAATAACGAGAAACAGAGTCGAGTTTAAGTAGCCTTAACGTGCGGTCGTGCCATCAAGTCGAAATAGATAAATTTACTTGAATTGTACAGCAGATAAATTTACTTGAATTTTGTTCATTGCTAGTGGCGTAGTTGCGCAGTTAATTGATTGTGAACTGGTATGTGAGGACAGTTTGTGAAACAGTATCCTTGAAGGTAGATGACGAAAGACAATGAAGAAGTAAATCTACCAAATTTACCACAAGTGTAAATACACACACGAGAGTTCGATCCTCTGAAGACGCCAGCGACGTGTGTCCGATCGGCATAGATGCCGTACGCAATGCCGATTGGGTAAACATCCCATGTTCCTTGTCACGATAGCTTGCCCAGTGCAAACTCCTTTTATGGAATTCTAATATCCACAGTTCGCATGCTCATGG
The DNA here is from genome assembly GCA_963931805.1 of Microdon myrmicae. Taxonomy (NCBI): domain Eukaryota; kingdom Metazoa; phylum Arthropoda; class Insecta; order Diptera; family Syrphidae; genus Microdon; species Microdon myrmicae. Next base: position 31,313,502 of record OZ007499.1, read on the forward strand.
ACACACAGCATGAGCGTGCGAGGTAACCGCATCTGAGTGCGTGCACATCCTCACCGTGACCAATGTATGGAAGATCATCCCCTATTGGTCACCGAAACGATGGATGAAATTTGGTATTCTGTCGTTTCGGAGGGAATCTTCAGTCTTGATACAGATTCCGTGGAGGCAAGCCGGGTCCTCCACGTAAATTAACTACATGGTTCATCTACCAATCATCGCGGCGTGTGCACGCATGTGCATACGCTACACGGAGTCAAGTTTCATCCACCGGTAAATACGCACGAGCCGAGTATAAACGGAATCGATGTCCGAAGGGTGTTCAAATTGTACTATATTTTATTTAAATCTTAACAAACCCGAAGTGTTGTTCAAGATGTATTATATTTTATTTAATCATAAACGAACCCGAAGTGTTATTCGAGTTGTATTATATTTTATTTAAACATATATGAACCCGATGTGTGGTGTAAGTTGTAACCAATATTAACGAAATATATATGAATTCAGACATTGTACGCACGTCGCGAACTATTTTTTATGTGTAACCACGGCGTCCCAAATAGAAGTTGGAGAATAGAATTGGAGTCGTTTTTGTAAATCTAATTGGGACGTGCAGGGAACAACCATAGCGTCTTGGTTTCTGCGCCAGTGATCCATGACTAGAAAGCTAGGAAGTCTTAGTGAACCAGTGCACCTGCCTGCACATAACAAAGACGTACCCACAAAGTATATTATAAAACAAACAGCTTCGTTTATTTGTTTTATTATTTCCATGATTAATATTGTAATAATTTTATTATAATTCCGAAATAATGCATTATTTTCTTTTAAATTTATGAAGGACTGTTGAGGCTAAACGCGCTTTGCCGCGTCCTGAACGTGAGAGTAGGGACTCTAATATCACAGTTAGAAAAATATTCGTTGGTGGATTAAAGGATAACCATGACGAAGAGTGCCTCCGAGAATATTTCAAACAATTTGGTAATGTGGTGAGCGTTAAGATACTGACTGACAAAGTAACTGGAAAGCGAAGGGGCTTCGCATTTGTTGAATTTGATGACTATGACGCAGTTGACAAGGCAATTTGTATGTTGAAAACCACAGTTAAAGTTTAACTTGATTACAATGTATTTATCTCATTTAGTGCAAAAGACACATTCCATTAAATACGTTCTGGTGGACGTTAAGAAATCTGTTTATAAACAGGAAATGCAAAAACGTGCTGCTGCCGCGGGAGTAGGTGGCAATGTTGGTACTCAGTCTGAGGTAAATCCAAATGCTGAAGTCCCTGTGGTTCCATATCAAGCTGGGTCACAGGCAAACACCGGATACACACAACCCCCTCCGAATTATAACCATTGGGGACCACCACCAAATAACTGCAATGGGTATAGCCAACCTCCAATGAACTGGAACTGGAATCAACCACCCCAAAATTCCTGGACCGGACCAGCAAATGGTCAATGGAATCAGGGAAGCTATGGACCTCCACCAAATTGGAACTGGAATAACCAAGCTTCTGCTCAAACTAACTGGAATAGCGGACCGCCAACTCAACAGCCACCTCAGCAACAACAGCCAGTGGTGCAAAATTTCGGAGCTGGGTACCAGCAACATCCTGGAGGGGGCAAACAAAAAGCTAACGTAGTTAATAGCACCGTGCGAAAAAATCCTTATACTAACACAAAAGGTGGTGAATAAACATCTTGTAGCTTCTACAATTGTTGCACTAAATACTTTCTGACTTCGTAGATCCACATCAGGCCATTACTGTAGGAAACAACACCCGCCGTTATTAAACGTGAAGAAATTCAAGCATTTAAATGTAACGTCAGACTAGAAGTAAGGTAAGCATACGATCCCGCACTCGAAAAAGGGCTAAATCTATATATATTCCTATGTACGATTGAGGCTAAGTCTAATATGGTACATCCAAAAAACGTCCAAATATTATAAATAACTTATTTTTATTCTTATTTTTAAGTATTTGATAATTTTCGCACATGTATTTTATTTTTTTCATCTAATAGGAGCCAAGATGACCATCAAGTATAAGTGTGTTTAATCAAGGCAATCCTTGTACCATATACAGCCCTACATTTACAATATGTTAAGACGTACGGAAAAGCAGGCTTTCCAGAAAAAAGAAATTATCTTTAAAAAAATACAATTCGGTTAATTTATATTGTGTGAGCTACTTACCCCAGACGAATGACACGTGTATTATGTATCTTAGATGCATACACCAGAAGAAGACTATTCATTTTAGTATTAGTATCCAGCGCTTGCTGTTCACAGGTAGTTTTTGGTCAGGCGCAATGACTTCTATCTCCTCCTTCATACAAAACAATTCATTTATCTATGAATCTAATAAAAAATTAAAATTGTATATTTATGTATTTTCTTCTTCGGTCCGAATATATCGTTTTACGTTACGTATACTTTAGTTTCATTTCCATAATTTAAAGTATTATTTTATGGTATTGTATATAGATTGACTCAAAAAGAGCCAAAGAACGAGTAACTAAAAGTCGACTTATATATTCCTTTTATATTAAGTCTTTAGTCTTCTTTTGGATTAAGGATTTAAAAAACTGCGGTCTTTGTATTAATATTTGCACTATAGTTATTCTTAAATCTTTTTACCATTTTGGGTCTCGGTACTATATGAAGTCCGATCGTAGGGCGAGTGAAGCTATTGAGATGGCGTGTCCCCACATGGTGATTAATAAACAACTGACAGACCGAAGACACCGAGGAAGTTGTCTAATGTGCGGTTTTCGTTGAAGCGTGAGGACTGGTGTTATTTCAAAGACCCCAATTAATATCCGGTCAACAATTCAGAACTATGAGAAGAAAGTCCGACCAGAAGTGGTGTCTTGTTCCTCACATGGGACCACCGAACACAATAATACCAAAAATTAACGTCTTTCTGACGAGTGCCATTATTATATAGAGAATTGGATTATGTAAAACTACCAAAAAGGACAGAGATGATGCAAGATGCATAAACCCCCCTAACTCGTAATGCATGTAAACAAGTACATACGACTGCTCACGAAGTACAAGTAATGATTGCTGATCAAAAAGGAAGAACAGAGGTAAAAGCTGGCTTTTTAACGCTAGAACCCAACCGGCCGCCTTCATGTCATCATTGGTAGTAATGTCTTAGCGGAAATGGGTAAGATCACTCAAGTGACACAGGTAATGTTTTTTTATCGATAGTAGGAGAGTACCACGGCTATAAACAGTTAAGATTTCATTTAATAACAACACAACATTCCGTTCAAGTTAAAATCCGTCCGATTTCGCAGGATTAATGACTACAGTTGAGATTCATCAAGAATATATTATAATTGTAATAAAAAAAATAATAATGAAAATTTAAGTAGCATTAGAAGCACTTGGTTTGTTTTTGATAGCCATCCTACGTAAATTTTGAAAATGTAAAGATATCGCTTCTCACGTCCTTAATTGACCAAAAAGTTGTGAACAAAACCGCTTGAGGGGCTATGATGGTAACTAACTGACGACTGGTTTTCACCTGAGTTATGATGTGATTTATATGAAGGTGTTGAACGTTATTTTGAATTATACAGATTTAATTCAATATAGAAAATGAATTTTCAATTTATTTATTATATAATTCAGAAGAAGAAAGAAACCTTGAATATCTTCTAAAAGTCTATAAAAGAAATCCGATTCATTGTTGTTACCTAAGAAGATGTCATTGAAAGAAAAACAGCCTTTTAAAAATTGATTTTTTTTTAATTCATTGATTTTCTTAATTAACAGGTATTATACATGCTTAGTACGGGGCAAGGCTAATAACCTTGCCCGTAAAAATAAATTATGGAAAATCTAACAAGCCTCGAGACTTGCTAAATGAGGCCAAGACCGGATCCCGGTTGTAGTGCCGATAATGATGATGATGATACATGCTTAGTTACTATCTATCTATTTATTGGCCTGTAGGAACCCGAAAGTTCATGACCTCATCGACTCGACTCTGCCATTGTTCCCTGTCCCGTGCGCTCTCCTTCCACGTTCGACCATCCGATCCGATCTCCTCGAGGTCTAACCTAACATTGTCCTCCCATCTCCGTCGCGGCCGCCCTGTCGGTCTCTCTCCCGTTGGCTTACCGTCAAGAATCCTATGCACGGTCCTATCGTTGCGCATTCGCGCCACATGTCCGGCCCATCTTAATCTCCGCGACTTGATTACTCTCACTATTGTAGGTTTGCGGTATCATCATCATCATCGGCACTACAACCGGGAACCGGTCTTGGCCTTATTTAGCAAGTCCTGAGGCTTGTTAAATTTTCCATAATGATTTAGTTTTTTTTTTTTTTTTTTTTTTTTTTTTTTTTTTTTTTTTCGGGCAACGTCATCTCTATTAGCCTGTAGGAACCCGGAAGTTCATGACCTCGCCGACTCGACTCCGCATTCCCTGTCCTGTGCGCTGTCCTTCCACGCTTGACCATCCGATCCGATCTCTTCAAGTTTCAAACCTAATATTGTCGTCCCATCCCCGTCGCGGTCGTTCTGCGGTCTTTTTCCCGTTAGTCTTCCGTCAAGAATTCTGCGCACGGTCCTATTGTGGCCCATTCACATGTCCGGCCCATCTTAATATTCGCGACCTGATGACTCTCACTGTTGTAGGTTTGCGGTATAGCTCTTCCAATTGGTGGTTGTGGAGTTTCCTCAATTGCCCTGCCTCCTCGTCATATTTGCCAGCCAAAGATACCCCTTAGGACTTTATTCTCGAATACGCGGAATTTGTTTTCTTCCCGTTTTGTGAGAGCCCATGTTTCGCATACGTCTAGAACAATCGGCATGATTATGGTTCTATAGACACGGAGCTTTATATTCCGTGATAACAGTTTGGATTTCAGCAGTTTACTGACTGCATGCCAACTAGCGTTGCCGGACTGTAGTCTTTTGTTAATTTCCTTCGACATTTCGTTACTAGCCGTCCGTATTGTTCCCAGGTATTTAAATTCTTTGACATTTTCAAATGTCTTGCCCCTGATGTTCATTGTGTTCTCTGAGGTCCATATGCTCTCGTCATAATCATGTATTTCGTTTTGCCTTCATTTATTTCTAGGCCCACCTCCTCTGCCGCTTGCATGATGATTTCACTGTTTTTATTTACAGTTTCTAGATTATCGCCCAGAACGGCGATGTCATCCGCTTATGCGAGCACTTGTGTGACCCCGTTCAGGGATGATCCGGCCATGTTCTCGTCTTGTAACTTTCTGATGACATACTCGAGCACAAGGTTAAAAAGACACGGTGATAGGCAATCTCCCTGTTTTAGTCCGTCCCGGGTTTCAAATGGCTCTGAGAGGTGGTTTTCTATTCTAACTCGCCCTTTGTTTTCGTTCATGCAGATTTGAATGAGGACAGCATATTTTTTCGGGATTCCCAGCTCAACTACAATATCGTAGAGTCTTTGTCTTGCGACTGAGTCGTAGGCTTTTTTGAAGTCAACGATCAGTTGATGAACCGTCTCTCCGTACTCCTACTTCTTTTCCAGCAGTTGCCTTATTGTGAACATTTGGTCGCTCGTTGACCGGTTCCTACCGAATCCGGTAGTCTCCCAGTATTTCTTCTGCGTACGGTGTGATTCTCGCCAGTATGACATTTGTTAATATTTGGTATGTAGTTGGGAGCAATGATATTCCTCTGTAATTTTCGCAGTCAGATGTGTCACTTGAGGTTTTTCATTCTTCTGGAATGACTTCCTTATCCCATATTGTTTTAATCAGTTGGTGGAGCTTTCGAGCGGTTGCCTCTCCTCCATGCTGCACAAGCTCTACCGGTATGCAGTCGATTCCGGGAGCTTTGTTGTTTTTCATTCGATTTATTGCGTCTACAACTTCGTCGAAAGAGGGCTCTGGGATCTGAGGCTCGGCTGTATGTACATCTGGTGCGTTTATTTGTGGTTGATGGGTGCGCTCATTGAGGTTTAAAAGTACTGCTTCCATCTTGTCACGATATTGTTTGTTTCTGTCACCAGACAGCCGTTTGTGTCTCGGATTATTTTGGCTCTCCCTCGGTAGCCATTTCTAATTGAATTTATGCCGGCATACTTACCTCTGATATTCTTTGTTCTAGCATTTTCTATGATTTTTTCGATCCTAGTCTTCTATTCGCGTTTTTTGCGTTTGAAAAGTCTCGTTGTCTCTTTCCGAATTGTCGCGTATCTTACTGCGTTGACTTCATCATATGCTTCTAAGTGGATCATTCTGAGACGTTTACGTTGTTCGATCTTTGCCCTGCACTCATCGTCAAACCAAGGTTTGATTGTGTCTCCGATCGATGCCCATTTAGTGTCCACACTATTGGTTTCCTCGTCCTCACTACTATCATTCTCTAGGATGCTAAATCTATTCGTTAGTTCGTCTTGATATTCAGCCCTTTTGCGTAGGTCTTTTAGTTTATCAATCTCGAACTTTTTGCTCGTCTCCCGTGACTGTCCATGTGGGTTTACTGCGAGCCGACTTCTAATTTTGCCCATCACTAGAAGGTGGTTGGAGTCGCAATCTGCTCCTCTATATGATCTTACGTCAAGGATATTCGAGTGGTGTCTTTTGTCTATGAGGAAGTGGTGTATTTGGTTACGCGTTACGTCGTCGGGTGAAATCCATGTGGCGTTATGGATTTGCTTGTGCTTGAACATCGTGCTTTTCACTACCAGATCTTTTGACGCTGCGAAAGTAATAATTCGAATTCCATTATAATTTGAACCGTCGTGTAGGCTCTCTTTACCTATAGTTGGTTGGAAGATGTCTTCTTTTCCAATTTTCGCATTGAGGTCCCCGAGGAGGATTTTAACATCGAATGATGAGATCCCATCGAGTACTTCCTCTAGGGTCTCGTAGAATGTGTCCTTCGTTTGTTCGTCCGTAGATTCTGTTGGGGCGTGTATGTTTATAAATACATAATTGTACCATGGTCCCTGTATTTTTAGCACCGACATTCGGTCATTAATAAATTCCACATATTTTACATGGGGCGTAATCTTATTGCTTATGATGAAGCCAGTCCCGAGGTTATGCGTATCGGTACCTCCACACGCCAGTGTAAACCCGTTGGTTTCGATTACTTGATGTGGGAGTCGGGCTTCCTGAAGCGCGACGAGGTCCATTTTATATTGTTTCGCGTTTTCTACGACCGTCAGTATCGCGCCTGGTTTATATAACGTTCGAGCATTCCACGTCTCGACGCGTATATCCCCCTTTTTCCGTTTTCCCTACGTCTTCTTTTTGCCGAGTCGGTGTTTTCGTGATGATCTGTTCCCTTATGGTAGTGTCGGCTCATCACACCTACGCCTACCGGGTTTTTCGTAAGATTGTTTTTTGTATATTGATTATTCATTTTTCTTCCCACGAGTCTTGGGGCTTCAAATAGTCCGCCACATCAGAGCTCCGTTTTGATGTGGTAAGGTCTGCTTACTGCTCTGATTCGACCCGGTGTCAGAGAGGCGCCGTTATAATACAGCCGGTATACCCCTGGCTACAAACCATCCAATGAGCACGGTGACGCGTAACACCCTGGATTAGAGGTGACAGATCTTTGTATGTTACTCTTCGCCAGCCTGTCTGACATGGGTGGCCCTACTGGAAGCTATGCTTCCGTCAGCATAGCCTGAGTGATTCATTATAGTTTAAGCCCCCGCACCACGTCAAGGTTTCTACCAAGCGGGGGATGCTTAGTTACTAGGTATACCATTTAATCGATCATTCGAAACATCATTTCGCGTTTTTGTTCGTTCCGATTTTGACCTCGCTCGATCGGCGTTTTGTAGTTTACACTACATCTCCTTCGATTATATCCTCACGTTTTCTAATATAGTTCAGGTTCTCTTTTGTTTTGTTATTAAATTGTTCCTAATGTTAAATGCAAGTAAATAAGAAATGGTAAAGGAAGGTAGGCGTGAAAAAACAAGAGTAATGTGTCTAATGTACGCTGATACATAATACACAAGGACATGTAAGAAGTCAAGTTGCACGGTTATATTTCCTTACCACCACTAATTGAATCAACAAATTAACCATTTCATCATAAATAAAAAAACCTCAAGGCAATCTGGTAAAAGTACGGAAAGGAAATACTCCACCTGTACAGTGCTCCGTTCACTCATATCCGATGTAGTAAGTAAGAAACTGCAAGACCTAAAGGTAACAATATCATTTGTGAATGTATAAACTCGTGATAAATTTTCAAATAAAACGTAATAACTAAAAGATCTCAGTTTTGTTCATATTTTATATAAATATATACAGTGGAAAAGGTTAATAAAAAAAGGCGAAGAATTAATTCGTGCCAGCGAAGTTTAATGACTTCAAAATTTGCGGTCACTAATAATCTTCTAATAGAGGAAAACAAATAGTCGCATGTTGGAACAATAGCTCGATCAAAAAGTAATCGCTTGAAATTAAATCAACCGTTCTTTATATATTTTTTTTAACATATGCACTTATAACGTTTTTCTGTGGTTGTTTGATAGAACCTACTCTGGTTCTACAGATGAATTCGACAAGCACATAAACTTGTCGAAATAGATTCGATGCACAGATCCCGCGAAGGTGATGTCGCAGATTTTACGCACGGCATAACGCAAGCAGTAACGGACTGCAATGAGCCGGTGATACGTAAGTATGGGAATGCAAATAGCATAGCGTTCACCTTCCGGACCGAAAGACTAGCAAAATCAGTTCTGATGGTAGGGGTCAGAAATGACCAACTAAGACATCTGATAGTGAAATCAGAAAAGGACCCCATAGATAGGATTTTGCTAGGATTCTCGAATTAGAGAAAACCGAAAATTAGATAAGGAGCGAGAGTGGATGGTATAGTAAAGAAATACCAACGAGGTATCCTAACCAGTCACCTTCACCTGAAAGGAACACACATACCATGCCCCCACCTCACCAAATAGGCTCATGCTAAAAAACAATCCATTTTACGATTGGGAGGATGAACAGGATCCCCCAGAGGAAACAAATAGGGTTTCAGATAGGACCTACGGGGATACTCGACCAAATCCCTAGTCATCGAAGCAAAAGCAAAATAGGCCTACAAACGATGCGTCTCAGGTAGTAGGGACACCGAATAGGAACACTAACAATAGGTTCCCAGAAAGATCTCACCCTGTTACACGCCCACAACCTGGGAAAACCCCGTTTAGGTCAGGAACACCACAGCATTCTTCCAGAAGACCAACAGGGTCTAAACCAAAGAAGCCCGAGGTAGCACGGCACCTTCAAGGAGGGGGAGACGATTATTACAGTGATTCCTCTAGTCAAAGCAGGAACAAACGTGCACCACACCAATGGATTGCACGCATGACTTGCCCGTTCTGCAATAGGAAAGGGCATTTGTACGACGAATGCCTTCGACGCCGAAACACACCGAAGTGGGATCGATATGGGCCCGATGTCCAGGACTGTCGAGCACTAAGTACACAAATGAAGGTGGATAATCCCGAACCTACACAACCAAGGTCGCAGAACCAACGGAAGTCATCCGTGAATACCTCAAATCAAGGGCAGGAACGACCATCTACTTCGAAACAAGCAACTGCATCGACTCATGTGGGACGAGTGTCATCAAAGCAATGTGGGTAAAACCACAAAAGCCAACAGACACATCCAATGTGGTTAAGTCTGTACCCTGCGACCACACCCCACCGACCTGCACGGTCAATACTGAATGGCAAACAGCCCAAAGAAGAAAAAATTCAAAGGACAATAAATAGCCACGTGACAAAGGCGGTGAACAGACTCGAGCAAAGAGTAGTACTAGTTCGAGTAGTACTGAACACTCGGAGGCTCGAAAACGGAAACAACGCCAGCACCGATTACAACGCCATCGACCCGAATCGAACCGTAGCCAGTCGAATTCAACCGCTACGGACGCGTCAGAGACGCCAAAACGGGCATCTGCGACAGAAGAACGGTAAATAGTGCACATTTTGCAGGCGACACAACCACACGGAGGCAGTATGTCGACAAAAAGCAAAATGGGAAACGTCGGAAAACTCCCAGAGGTCGGGTCGGAATTCCCCAACCCGACCGAACTAAAGCCGCCAACTAAAGAAATCTGTCCTCATCATCATCATCGGCACTACAACCGGGAACCGGTCTTGGCCTGATTTAGCAAGTCCCGAGGCTTCTTAAATTTTCCATAATGATTTGTTTTTTCCGGGCAAGGTCATTAGTCTTCCGCCAGAGGCTCCCTGGCGGGGAATTGACCCCTGCTCTCCCGCGTGACAGGCGGGTATACTAACCACTATACTATCGAGGAGCCTAATCTGTCCTCAGCCACCAACTATTATTATTATTTATTGGCCTGTAAGAACCCGGAAGTTCACGACCTCACCGACTCGGCTTTGCCATCGTTCCCTGTCCTGGGCACTCTCCTTCCACGCTTGACCATTCGATCCGATCTCCTCAAGGTCAAACCTAACATTGTCCTCCCATCTCCGTCGCGGCCGTCCTACCGGTCTCTTTCCCGTTGGTCTACCGCCAAGAATTCTATGCACGGTCCTATCGTTCCCCATTCGCGCCACGTGTCCGGCCCATCTTAATCTTCGCGACTTGATTATTCTCACTATTGTAGGTTTGCGATATAGCTCTTCCAATTCGTGGTTATGGAGTCTCCTCCATTGTCAAAAACAATCTCACAAAAAACCCGGTAGGCGTAGGTGTGATGAGCCAACACTACCATAAGGGAACAAATCATCAGGAAAACACCGACTCGGCAAAAATAAGACGTAGGGAAAAACGTAAAAAGCGGGATATACGCGTCGGCACGTGGAATGTTCGAACGTTATATAAACCAGGCGCGATACAGACGGTCGTAGAAAACACGAAACAATATAAAATGGACATCGTCGCGCTTCAGGAAGTCCGACTCCCCTCAGCCACCAACAAAAGTTCCAATTGTCCAGCTCCCATTAGACATTGGATGTAGAAGCACTACACGTCTAACAGTGGACACATGTCCGGAGATAAGCCTTCTTAAGCTGAAGGCACTCCAAAATGGAACAAAATTGGACACCAAAAAGGCAACTACGCTCCAAACGCTTTTTGGAAAGGGAAAGTCTAGGGGTTTTTGTAAGGGGATATTCAAATTCCCTCAACAAATCGCCTGTAGCTTTCAGGTAATAGACTCCCTACCGGGATTGTCAGCAGATGGGTTGTTAGGGAACGACTTCCTGTCTAGGAATTGTAAAGTCAATGGACCCGGGAATTGTTTGGAATTCTCCCAAACCAAAGTAAATCCGGTAAGCTTTTCCGTTGAATTTACAAAAGACAGGAAGAGGATTTCCAGACATAAGGCAACCAGTCGGGAAACCGAACCAAGGGGATCCACAGAGGTCCAGACCGCGTTCGGATGTATACCGGATACCCTACCCAAACGGGAAAAGTGGCGATAACTTGTCAGGCTCCAAGCACCCCAACCCCATATTGATAGCTACCAAACCAGAGAAAGCTAACGAAGAAGAAGCAGTGGTGGAACACTCACTGCCAAACGTTACGGGGTAGACATTTTTCTGAACAAACCGGCGATAATACCGGCACGTTCACGAAAGATGCTTAGACTCCCCATGGAAATCCGGGAAGAGGTAGTGCTAGTACCTAAAGCAGAACAATCAGGGATTTCCATATCCAATTGTATTGCAGGGAAAGCGAAGAGTACCCAAGTAGAGGTACCCAATATCGCAAGCTACCCCCAAACCATAGACCGGATTATGGTGGAAGTACATCCAATAAAGGAATTTTCTATCTTTCCGCTGGAAAATGAGGACAACCGTTCTACGGGATACAATTCGGATAAAAAATCTTCGGAGGGGGAACACCTCCAGTATATCGACATCTATTCCCAGAGGAGGAATCACCAAAAGATCCAAGCTTGACACAATTGCACGAGGTACTCCACTTAGGGAAAAACCTAAGTCCTCAAGAGTGTCTTGAAACTCACCACTCTTGGTAGTTCCTAAGAAAGTGGTCCCCGATGGCGAGTTGTGGTCGATTTCAGGAAACTGAACGACAAAACTATCGGTGATGCATACCCTCTCCCTCCAATAGAGGACATTTTAGACCAGCTCGCTCACTCACGCTATTTTTCCACGCTCGATTTAGCGGCTACCACAAAGTCTTAGTGGATCAGGAGGATCGAAGTAAGACAGCGTTCAGCACAAATTACGGGCAATATGAGTTCAAACGTATGCCATTTGGGCTGAAGGGAGCACCAGCTACGTTTCAAAGGCTCATGAACCATGTTCTAACCGGATTGCAAGGTATCGAATGCTTTGTTTATTTGGACGACGTGGTCATATATGGGAAAAACCTAGAACACCATAATGACAAACTCCGGAAAGTATTCGATCAAATTAGATACCACAACCTCAAGTTGCAACCGGAGAAATGCAAGTTCCTCCAGAAGGAAGTAGTATACCTGGGACATGTTTGTTCCGAAAAGGGGGTAATGTCAAATCCCAACACGACAGCTAGTGTCAGAGATTTCCCCACTCCCAAAACGGTAAAACACGTTCAATCGTTTCTAGGCTTGGCGAACTACTACCGAAAATGTGTTCAAAATTTTTCGAAGATAGTACGCCCCTTAACAATTTTTTTAAGGAAGGACGTCAAATTCACCTGGTCAGACAAATGCCAACAAGCCTTTGATAACATAAAGGAGTTATTGGTCGCGTCTCCACTATTAATTTATCCAGATTTTACCAAACCCTTTAATCTGACTACGGATGCAAGTAATGAAGCACTGGGTACCGTACTGTCGCAAGGCGAAATCGGTAAGGGCCAACCAGTCGCGTGTGCCAGTCGAACCTTGAATAAGGCGGAAAAGAACTAGTCTACGATCGAGAAAGAGTTACTAGCCATTGTTTGGGCGGATAAGAATTTCCGTTGTTATTTACAAGGGAGGAAATTCAACATATACACGGACCACAAACCGTTAAAAGGAGTATTCAACGTGAAAGACCCCACGACACGTTTACTAAGGTTCCATCGCAAACTACTGGAGTTCGACTACCAAATCGAGTATAAACCCGGTAAATACAACACCAATGCGGATACCTTGAGTCGTATCCCGCAAATTTGTGATGAGACTCCCACACTACCAAGGCGCAATGTACTAACACGCGCCCAAGTTAAGAAGCTAAGGGCAAGCGAAGGAACTCAGGATAGTCGAAACGACGATAAGTCCTCTCTTAACGAGAATCCCATTCCAGCCTGCACGGAAAAAGGAATGGAGATAACCAATCCTGAAGACATCCGGTTTCTACTCCGGGAATACCATGATCCTCCTTTGGGTGGACACCAAGGAGTGAGCAAAACGTATCATAAAATATGTAGACATTTTTGGTGGAAGAACATGATGCGCAACATTAAACAGTAAATTAAAGTATGTAAAACATGTCAAACCATGAAATCTTCACCGAACATACGAATGCCTATGGTAATAACCGACATTGCAAACAGGCCTTTTGACACTTCAACCGGCAATCAATATATACTTACATTCCAAGACGACTTGTCTAAATATATAGATTGCTACGCTCTCCCAGAGGCAGAGGAGGCAGAAACGGTAGCCACAGTCTTTTTCGACCAAATAATTGCTCGGTATGGTGTTCCGAAGCAGTTGGTCACCGATCAGGGAAGCAGTTTGTTTAAAAGCGTGTGCAAACTGCTACGTATTAAAAAACCAAAAACCTCAGCGTACCACCCACAATCGAATGGAGCCTTAGAAAGAGCCCATCGTCCACTCGTAGATTACCTGCGAAGCCCGGTGGATGGGAATTCCCAATCATGGGACCAGTACCTGAGAACGGCAACATTCGTATACAACACCAATGTACACGAAGGTACTAAGCTTACGCCAATGGACTGTCTATTTGGGTTCACCCCGGAGGTACCGACAAGCATAAAGCAACCTCCGGAACCGGTATACAACCATGACAGTTACCATAAGCTATTGAAGTACAAACTTCAACATACGTACGAAATAGCAAGGCGTAACCTATTAACCTCCAAGAAGAAGTCGAAAGAGTACTACGACCGTAAGATACGCCCATTCACGTTTCATGTGGGCGACAAAGTTTTAATACGGAACGCTCAAAAGCAAGGAAAGTTAGCTCCCATATGGAGAGGTCCCTATAAGGTAGTACAAATAAATAGTCCGGTAAATAGCGTCGTAAAGGTAGGGAGAAGAAATGTGGTGGTACACAACAATAGGCTGAAACCCTATTACGAATAGAGGAAGCAAAAGCCAGACAGACCACGACAAACAAGGGAAGATAATACACCACAACCAGTGTGAGGATCAACGCTACAGTTAGATACTTTTGTAGCTAAGCTTCATTCCTCTTCTAAGAATGAAGCTATCATTATTTAAGGGGGGAAGGTATTGTTACGGACCTACCTCGCGTCCAGGTCCCCCTAACATCCACAAATCCCCTTTCGTAAGTTTCGCCTCTCTACCTCTAACAGGAGAATAACTCGCCCAGTAGCTAATTTGCATAAACTACTTTGTGCAAATTCTACTTGGTAGAGAAAAAAATAATAAAACGGTGTTGGCGCCGAATAAAAATAAACGTCAACGGCAATAAAAACAATTAATTCATTCGACGTTAAACGACGATAGCGTACGCATGAAGGTGAACAATTGTAAATAGAACCACAAAGACGAATTCCACGGACTACGACAAAATAGTACGCATGAACGTGAGCAATCGTAAATAACATTACAAAGGCGAGTGCAACGGACTACGACGAAAGAGTACGCATGAACGTGAGCAATCGTAAATAGAATTACAAGGACGAGTTCAAAGGACTGAAGCGGAACAGGGGAGCATCACTTCAATGCCCCCTGCACCCTGTCGCAAAATAACATCAAAACCCAGCGACCGCTCAACGGCCGTCTAACTCAAGTAAGTCCCCCAACTTACCCTTAATCAAATAAACCTATATTACTAATATTCAATTATTAACTATATATTCATATTAAATTGTTGAAAAATAAGTATAACAGTGCTTGTTTTGATGTTTGATACCTTTACCACTTTATGATTTATTATTATTATTATTATTATTTATTGGCCTGTAGGAACCCGGAAGTTCATGACCTTACCGACTCGATCCCGCCATCGTTCTGTGTCCTGTGCACTCTTCTTCCACTCTTGACCAGCCGATCCGGTCTCCCCAAGGTCAAACCTAACATTGTCCTCACATCTCCGTCGCGGCCGTCCTATCGGTCTCTTTCCCGTTGGTCTACCGTAAAGAATTCTACGCACGGTCCTATCGTTGCCCATTTGTTGCCCATTCGCGTCATAATCATCATCATCATCATTGGCACTACAACCGGGAGCCGGTCTTGGCCTTGTTTAGCAAGTTCCGAGGCTTGTTAAATTTTCCATAATTTGTATTTCCTGGGCAAGGTCATTAGTCTTGCGCCAACATGGCAGGCCCATCTAAATCTTCGCGACTTGATTACTCTCACTATTGTAGGTTCACGGTATAGTTCTTCCAGTTCGTGGTTGTGGTTGTGGTTGGTTTCCTCCATTGTCCTGCCTCCTCGTCATATTAGAACAATCGGCATGATTATGGTTCTATAGACATGGAGCTTTATGTTACGTGATAGCAGTTTGGATTTCAGCAGTTTGCCGACTTCGTGCCAACTAGCGTTGTCGGAATGTAGTCTTTTGTTAAGTTCTCTCGACATTTTGTTACTAGTCGTCAGTATCGTTCCCAGATATTTAAATTCTTTAACTTTTTCAAATATCTTGCCCCTGACGTTTATGTGTTCCCTGAGCTCCACCTGCTCTCGCCGTAATCATGTATTTTGTTTTGCCTTCATTTATTTCTAGGCCCACCCCTTCTGCTGTTTGCATGATGATTTCACTGTTTTTATTTACAGTTTCTAGATTATCGCCCATAACGGCGATGTCATCCGCATATGCGAGCACTTGTGTGACCCCGTTCAAGGATGATCCGGCCATGTTCTCGTCTTGTAACTTTCTGATGACATACTCGAGCACAAGGTTAAAAAGACACGGTGATATACAATCTCCCTGTTTTAGTCCGTCCTGAATGGCTCTGAGAGGTGGTTTTCTATTCTAACTCGCCCTTTGTTTTCGTTCATGCAGATTTGAATGAGGACAGCATATTTTTTCGGGTCTCCCAGCTCAACTACAATATGGTAGAGTCTTTGCCTTGCGACTGAGTCGTAGGCTTTTTTGAAGTCAACGAACAGTTGGTGAACCGTCTCTCCGTATTCCCACGTCTTTTCCAGCAGTTGCCTTATTGTGAACATTTGGTCGCTCGTTGACCGGTTCCTACCGAATCCAGTAGTCTCCCAGTATTTCTTCTGCGTACGGTGTGATTCTCGCCAGTATGACATTTGTTAATATTTGGTATGTAGTTGGGAGCAATGATATTCCTCTGTAATTTTCGCAGCCAGATGTGTCACTTGAGGTTTTTCATTCTTCTGGAATGACTTCCTTATCCCATATTGTTTTAATCAGTTGGTGGATCTTTCGAGCGGTTGCCTCTCCTCCATGCTGCACAAGCTCTACCGGTATGCAGTCGATTCCGGTAGCCTTGTTGTTTTTCAATCGATTTATTGCGTCTACAACTTCGTCGAAAGAGGGCTCTGGGATCTGAGGCTCGGCTGTATGTACATCTGGTGCGTATATTTGTGGTTGATGGGTGCGCACATTGAGCAGGTTTTCAAAGTACTGCTTCCATCTTGTCACGATATTGTTTGTTTCTGTCACCAGACAGCCGTTTGTGTCTCGGATTATTTTGGCTCTTCCTCAGTAGCCACTTCTAATTGAATTTGTGCCGGCATACATACCTCTGATTTTCTTTGTTCTGGAATTTCCTAGGATTCTGTCGATCCTACTCTTCTCCCATTCGTGTTTTTTGCGTTTGAAAAGTCTCATTGTTTCTTTCCGAATCGACGCCCATCTTTCGCGCTGACTTCATCATATCTTTGTAAGTGGATCACTCTGAGGCGTTGACGTTGTTCGATCTTCGCCCTGCACTCATCGTCATACCAAGATTTGGACTTGATTGTTTTCTTAAATCCTATTACCTTTTGGGCGAAGATTATTGGTTTCTTCTTCTTGACTACTCCCACTCTCTAGGATGCTAAATCTATTCGTTAGTTCGTCTTGATATTCAGACCTTTTGCGTAAGTCTTTTAGTTTATCAATGTCGAACTTTTTGCCTCTCTCCCGTGATTGCCCATGTGGGTTTGCTGCGAGCTGACTTCTAATTTTGCCCATCACTAGAAGATGACCGGAGTCGAAATTTGCTCCTCTATATGATCTTACGTCAAGGATATTGGAGTGATGTCTTTTGTCTATGAGGAAGTGGTTTATTTGGTTAGGCGTTACGCCGTCGGGTGATATCCACGTGGCCTTATGGATTTGCTTGTGCTTGAACATTGTGCTTTTCACTACCAGATCTTTTGACGCTGCGAAATTAATAATTCGAATTCCATTATAATTTGAAACTTCGTGTAGGCTCTCTTGACCTATAGTTGGTTGGAAGATGTCTTCCTTTCCAATTTTTGCATTGAGGTCCCCGAGGAGGATTTTAACATCGAATGATGAGGTCCCATCGAGTACTTCCTCTAGGGTCTCGTAGAATGTGTCCTTCGTTTGTTTGTCCGTAGATTCTGTTGGGGCGTGCATGTTTATAAATACATAATTGTACCATGGTCCCTGTATTTTTAGCACCGACATTTGGTCATTAATAAATTGCACATCTTTTACATGGAGCGTAATGTTCTTACTTATGATGAAGCCAGTCCCTCCACACTCCAGTGCAAGCCCGTTGGTTTCGATTACTTGATGTGTGAGTCGGACTTCCTGAAGCGCGACGATGTCCATTTGATATTGTTTCACGTTTTCTACGACCGTCTGTATCGCGCCTGGTTTATATAACGTCCGAACATTCCACGTACCGACGCGTTATCCCACTTTTTCCGTTTTTCTCTACGTCTTCTTTTTGTCGAGTCGGTATTATCTTGATGATTTGTTCCCTTATGGTAGTGTCGGCTCATCACACCTACGCCTACCGGGTTTTTTGTGGGATGGTTTTTTATATATTGATTATTCATTTTTGATCGATCCCACAAGTCTTGGGGTTTCAAATAGTCCTCCACATCAGAGCCCCTCTTTGATATGGTAAGGCCTGCTTACTGCTCTGATTCGACCCGGTGTCAGAGAGGCGCCGTTATAATACAGGCAGTATACCCCTGGCTGCGAACCATCCAATGGGCACGGTGACGCGTAACACCTTGGATTAGAGGTGGCAGATCTTTGTATGTTACTCTTCGCCAGCCTGTCTGACATGGGTGGCCCTACTGGAAGCTATGCTTCCGTCAGCATAGCGAGAGTGATTCATTGTAGTTTAAGCCCGCGCACTACCTCAAGGTTTCTCCCAGGACAGGGAACGATGGGGAAGTCGAGTCAGTGAGATCGTGAACTTCCGGGTTCCTACAGGCCAATAAATAATGTGACGCATATGACAATCAGTACTAGAATATTCGAGAAAGTCCGCAACAAAGTACTAAAATATTCTATAAAGTACTGGAAAACTGGAGACTAGGAACAGTAGAACATTCAAGGCAATGGAACGGGCGGAAACGAAACGCTGAATCAGAATGAGGAAACGGTATAAATACGTCGCACACAGATCATGGAGATGAGTAAGAAGTAGAAAGTGAAGCAAGCGATACGTACGGTAGTAAGAAGTAGTAGTAGAAGTGATAAGTGCGAAAGGAAGCGATGAGTAAGAAATCTCTTATTTATTCAAATAATTAATCCAGCGAATCCTAAGCTCACTACAATAATAATAATAATAACTACAGACAAAATGGCATTTCTAAATGCATTAAAATCCCTTATATTTCTCACATTGATTGCAGGTGGCAGGGGAATTTCCCCCTCTTTGGCAACGTCATTTGTTGAGTTAGCAATTGGCGTCATACGTCATATTGTTTACAGTATTGTATTTTATTTATGACCATTATCAGTTTTTCTTTTCTTATAAACTGCACGGGTTTCCTCTCTCTAGCTCTTCTTCGTCTGTATGATATTCTACTGGCAAAGGCATAGTGGCACATACCTGCGATTGTATTTGATTTTCTAGTGCGTTGATTTTATGAAGCATTTCATTTGTTATCGCTTGTTGTGGTAACTGCTCATATGTCATAATGTTGCCATTATTCGTATTCCTTAGCAGGATATTTTGTGGTTATATGATGTAGTGTCCATTATTATTTTATTATGTGTTTTACACTATGCACTTGTGGGGTTAGAAGTAGGTTGCACCGGCGTAGGGCGCTGATTCACTTCACTCCTCATCACTAATCGAATGTTCAGCCGCGTATTGTCCACAAACGTATTGTTCGAAAGAGGAAAGTTGTCCACCGAAGAAATACGACAATAAAACGCACTGTTTAATGGTTTACAAAGGTTCTTTTTTTTTTATTCACAACAATTTTTAGGTATTTAGTGAGATTACAAAAAACTGATTTTAATTACACTGATAGTTATTTTTTTGTAATTAAGTAAATGAGCAACATGTATTAAATGTCACTGGAAACCATAAAAATATATTAATTAAAGCATTCTCATTGCCATCGATCAAACGGTCACAATACCCCAACTATCTAAACACCTCGCACGATTGGTTCCGACTATATAATTAACTGGGGAGGAAAAGCGACTTCTTGTTGGTACACGTCCCCGATGGGCCACGGGGAGCGAGAGAAAAGCCTACCGTCGGGATCGGTGGTTGTATTTAGACTCCACGGTATTTACGCATCCTGGGCGATACGGGGAGCGGAAGACGAACCGTCCGGATCGGTGGTTGAAATACGACTCAATGATTCAACCCTCGTTTAGGGTGAGTTTGGTGGTGTGGTGAAGAGGAAATGAAATTTCCTTTGACCAGTGACCGATGGAAGGCGATCTCTGGCACGCAGTGGTGTGCGTGTGTGGTCGTACACATCACCGTGTTTATCGATGCATTTAGCAAAGGATAAACGAAACCTGAAACGAGGGAAAGGGAACAAAGGGATCATGAAGATCTTTGTTAATGATGTGCATTGCGGCTGTACTGATAGACCGCAATGCATCCTGCACATGGTGCTAATTGGTTTCAACTTATTTACAGGGAATTGGTGTTTATAGCATCGACGCCAAGGGTAAGTATTCAATTCCTACTTGTATTTGCCTATTGCTGCGGATTGGCAGTTGGATATGCTGGAGAAATCTAGTACATTCGCAGTATACCAGTTGTGCGGCAGCTGTCACGGACCAGCTGGCGGGTTGTCACCGACGATAAGGTCAACAGCGTCCCTTTTTGAATTGGCGGTTATTCGGAGTCGTTGTTGTTGATCGAGCTGTCATCCATTCAAACGTGACCAACGGTTTTTGGTCAGTCTGCAACCAACCTTCATCGCACGCACACCATCGGAGCAATTATCATCAGTTCCAGTCAAACGGAACAACAAGTTATATCCGATTTAAATAATAAGAAATAAAAGTTAATCGCAATAAAAACTTCTGACTTTGCTTGTGCTCCCTCTTCGCTGTCTCCACCGACTTCCTTCCATCGTTGCAGCTCTCAGCTATCCTCTTGTATGCAGCTAACCGTTCCTGGACGCTGCCCTCTAATACCGACCAAGCACCTCTCTTGGACGCCTCATTATCGCCCGCCTCCATCACACCTATGCTATAGGTTTTGGTTTCAGCGTCGTTTGCGCCAAATGTGTGCAGCTGCGTTGGATTGTTTATAGTAGGGGGAGAAAGGTCGCCAGCCAATGTGTATGTAAAGTGATTTATTATACCATGGTGAGGCTGGGAATAGACGACGCAATCTTTATGATCCCTGTTATGATGGTTACAATATATTGTCACAAATTCAAAACCGACACACACAACACACCGATTCTGGGGCCATCTAGAGGAATACTGGAGAATACACGAAACTGGCGAAAACGTCAGAAGCAGATGGAACCAGACCAGAGGCACGTGCAAAAAAGAACTAAGAAAAAGGAGAGCCAGAGGAGACGAGGAATTGAGGAATTTAACGGAGCAAAAGTGGTTGTCTTTGAACATTGAAGCACTCATGCGATCCAGTGGTCGAACTCGCGTAAAAGAACGGATAGTTTTAAACTGGACATAGTTTAACGGTCGTGTGCGAAATAAAAATGTAACAATTTGTGTCAGAAGTGGGATCGCGGAGTGATGGTGGACAATGGTAAAGTTTGCCGACCTAAGAATACCTCAATTGAGGGATGAATTGGAATCTCGACGATTGCCCGGAACAGGACAAAAGGCGGAACTGCAAGCACGATTGCGGAAGGTTCTGGAGAATGAGGGCATCGAAGTTGAAACCTATGAGTTTTACCAAGGTGCTACGGGACCTTCATCCGAGGTCAAGGAGCAGTTGATGGAACCCCAACCAACTCTAACATTCGACATGAACCTGCTTTTACAAGCAATGGCACAACAATTGGGGGAGCAGTCTTCACGTATGGAAAATCAAATGGCGGAACAGTCCTCACGCATGGAGAATCAGTTGACGGAACGCATAAAGAAGCAGCTGGCGGAGCAGTCCTCGTGCATGAAGAACCAGTTGGCAGAACACACTTCACAAGTTAAGGACCAACTAGCGCACATCGAAGGAAATGTCGCTAAGTTGCGGGCGAGGCAGGACCAAATGGAAGGCGAACTACATCACTTGGAATCGAAACTTAGGGAGTTTGATATTCATGTGCGTGAAAGACAGTCAAGCGTACCAGTTACGACTGCCATTGCGATGACTTAAGGTCCCAACCTTTGATGGAACTGTGCCGTTTAGTGTTTTTAAACTACAGTTCGAGACGACAGCACAAACTAATCATTGGACAAGGACGGACAAAGTGGCAGCGTTGGTGGTATCGCAGAAAGGCCCCGCCGCCGATGTGCTACAAACTGTTCCTGCAAGTGATCGTAGCAATTATGACGCAATAATGGCGGCGATTGAACGGCGTTACGGCAGCGATCATAGGAAGCAGATGTTCCAGATAGAGTTGATGAATCGCCACCAAAAAGCAAACGAGCCTTTACAAGAATATGCAATGGAGACAGAACGGCTCGCGCACTTGCCAAACGCAGATGCACCCGCGGAGGTAATCGAAATACTCAAAACCCAGGCGTTCGTCAATGGTTTGAAGGATGCAGATACAAAACGCGTAGAGCCAAAAAGGACATTCGCGGAAACAGTGTCGTATGCATTGACACAGGAAACAGCAAGTCTGTTAAGCAAACCAGTGCATAGAGTCCATCGCGTGGAAATGGAACCGAACGAATCCCTGGAGAAAAGTGTGAGGGATCTCATAAAGACTATGACTCAAATGATGTCAACCGGACGCAAGGGCTCCGACGGGAAATGTTATAATTGCGGAAAAGCTGGGCACTTTTCACGGGATTGTGATGCACCACGCAAGAGAAAAGAGAATGGAGGAAAGCGGAGGACACCAAGAGGACAGCATGGAAACACCCATGTGCAGTGGAGTGTAAACATTGCTCGAGGGCTGAACGATGTGAAGGGATAGTCGACCTCCGCTTATTGAGTCCCGGACCAGATGCAGAATGGGACTCCAGTGCTATGAGAAAAAGCCAACTGGAAGATGCCGATTTGGTCAAGATCCTGAAAGCAAAAGAATTGAATGAAAGACCAGCAAAAGAAGGAATGTCATCGGAAGGTCCAGTGGCCAAGGTGTATTGGGCACAATGGGACAGCCTGAAATTAATAGACGGAGTATTACATCGCCAATGGGAAAGCAATGATGGCAGATACACCTCCGACTTAATTGTCCTACCAAAATCAAGGATAGCAGCCGTGTTGGAAGAATCCCATAATGGACCAAGCAGAGGACACCTCGGCGTTGCAAAAACCCTGGAGAAAATAAAACAACGGTTTTATTGGGTAAATGGCCGGAATTCAGTTGCTAACTGGATTAAAAACTGTACACAATGTTGTTATGTTTGTCGGTCCGTAACATCTCCTCTGGCTCTCCTTTTTCTTAGTTCCTTTTGCACGTGTCTCTGGTCTGGTTCCGTCTGCTTCTGACGTTTTCGCCAGTTTCGTGTATTATCCAGTATTCCTCTAGATGGCCCCAGACTCGGTGTGTTGATGTCGTCTTAGTTGGCTTAAGGCTCGGTGCGACGCCATGAGGTCACGCTAACAGTTGACAAGTTTGTCGGTTTTGAATTTGAGACACTACCCCCCACTTAAGTCTGATCGTCCCGATCAGACTCCAAATTCCATGATCCCAATGGGGATAGTCTCTCTATATGCACAACTTTTATCTACCCTTGCCTCTTCCGTATGCGATACACCACATCGTTTAGTCGCTTTAAGACTTTATATGGGCCTTCCCACGATGTCTGCAGTTTTGGGGACAGACCCTTCCTCCGTTGGGGGTTGTATAATAGTACTAAATCGCCTTCTTGGAATACCTCAGAATTCATGGCTCGATCATACCGATCCTTCATCTTGTTGCTCATCAACCGCGTCCGTTGCCTCACGAGACGGTGTATTTCCGCCATCTCGGATTGGAGCACCTCCCAGTAGCTGCCTCCGGCTTTAATAGTGCCACCTTTGCTACCGAATTTCAGGTCCAATAGGAGCCTCAAGTCTGTACGAAAGATGATGTGTGCAGGTGGGTGTCCGGTAGTGTCGTGTACTGCTGATCGGTATGCCATTAAGGACATTTGGATGTGCTTGTCCCAATCACGCTGACATTTGTCGACAACTTTTCGCAAATGTTCCTCGAGCGTACGGTTGAACCTCTCAACCATTCCATCCGACTGTGGGTGCAGAGCTGTCGTCCGTGTCTTTTTGATGCCCAGCAGTGAGCACATTTCTTGGAAGATAGCAGACTCGAAATTCCTCCCTTGATCCGAATGTAACTCGATCGGTACTCCAAATCGCGTGACCCAATTCTGCACGAAAGCTTCGGCTACAGTTTTAGCCTCCTGGTTTGGTATCGGATACACTTCGGGCCACTTACTAAAATAGTCCATCACCACGAGTACATATTTCTTGCCGGGAAAGTCACTAGTAGGGAAAGGGCCAGCTACATCCACTGCGACGCGCTCAAATGGCGCACCGGCATTATACTGCTGTAACTTCCCCCTGCTTTTGACTTTTGGGCCCTTGGCTGCCATACATTGTTACGGACCGACATTGAGTCCAGGTCCCCCCAGAATCCACTAATCCCCCTTTGATTCCCCTCTTTACCGGTAAAAGGAAAATAACGCGCCAAGTAGCTAATTTGCATAAACTACTTTATGCAAATTCTACTTGGCGGAGAAAAAAATAATAAAATAAAACATAATACACCGGAAATAAATTCGGAAAAATGACAATTCGCCGTCAACTTCAGAACTGAAAAGATATAATCACAGAATCAAATACAGCAAAAGACCTTTCTTCAAGGCGTTTACGTAAGAGACCGATGTCACCAAATTTGAAGACCAATTCTAAAGAAGAATCAGTTAAACCCTTATCAAACTCTAGCACAGAGACCCCAAAAACAAATAGACTTAGGCCGAGGAATACCAATACTATCGAAAAATCCACACAGCCACGTAGGTCTACACATTCAATTGGTAATAAAACGATCAGCCCTTCGAGCAAAGAAAATAAGCCAAAGAGTCCATCAGATTCGAATTCATCGTCGTCTGGAGAATCAAATTCGCCAACTGGATAAAGAATGTAATAACAGCCCGTTGATAAATAAAATAGTTCAGGGTGACAAGATTGTGGATGAACTAGATGCCTTGCAGAGTAAGCGACCTCTAAAGCGGTCCCTACCTATTCGAGATAATTGTTTACCAGCGGACCACAACAACAACAACAACAACACAGCGACCGCTCAACGGTCGCTCTAACTTAATCACAGTAAGTCCCCTTCTTACCCTAAATATATTTAATTGTTATAAATAACATAACAGAGACGAGGAATTGAGGAATTTAACGGAGCAAAAGAGGTTGTCCTTGAACATTGAAGCACTCTTGCGATCCAGTGGTCGAACTCGCGTAAAAGAACGGATAGTTTTAAACTGGACATTGTTACGTGCGTCGGCCACCCCATCAATTAATAATTTGTATTTAATATAATTTTGTTTTAAGATAGTATGATGGTAAGGTGGTGGAGGAATTGCACGATCCAGAAGTGAGTTTTTGAACACGCCCCGATTCGGATGTGGATCGTGCAGTTCTTCGAGTTCGAATTCGGTTTTCGAAGTGGACGTGAGTGGAGAGCGAGAGAGACGGAGGGTTAATGTTTTTCTTGAATACGGTTTCGAATTCCGTTGTGCACGGTTTTTTTTTTGACAAAGAAAAAGAAACGTTTTTTTTTGTGTGCAGTTGCAAAAAGGAAGAAAGTGAAATTGTCCCCGTTGTTGAAAAATTTGAATGTCGAAAGAAAAACAAAAGTAAAAAACAAGAATAATAAAACAAAACGAATTGGAATAACTTCCGAACAGGTGGAATTTGTATTGTCTATCTCAAAGCTTCTGATACAATCCTAATCCTCGAACATTGCTTGTAAACCCGAGTGAGACGTCGATAATTATCAATCATATTGTTCTTGATATGCAACTGAATCTTAAATAATTAATTTGGTCAGTAACTATTTGCGGTACTCAGCGGAATCTCGTGTGGTTAATATAAGATGCCTATTCTACGATTTTATTTGGGAAACGCCTTTGAGAAGCCTCATTAAAGGCGTGTACTGCAACAGCATAAAGCCTGGAATCTCGGAGACACAGCCGCTTCTCAATTCGGAGCCACGGAAGCAGTCCTCCCCCAGAACCAGGTAATCAATTTTGCATTTAAATATATATTAAATTTTCTGTGGCTACATATTGCCACAACATAGTTTAACGGTCGTGTGCGAAGTAAAACCATAACAATATGTAAACCAAATTATTTCGTTTTCAGGAATTCGACTAGGGAAAATGCGTATGTAAGATTGGGATTTGCCTGGCAGCCGAAGGTGCCGAATTGGCTTGGGACTTATGATGTTTGGAACAGAATTCTTATAGAGAATTTAGAATTCGAATAATCGAATGAAAGCTAAGAATTCTCTTACAGGAGCTTTTAGCTAAATACATTTGATAAACATAATGCGTGAAGCATTTACAGGTGCTAATGCGATTGCATTAGCAGAAACTTACGAAAGCTGGGGTTCTACGGGTAAGTAGACAGTGGGGTTTGGCGGAACTATTGACAGATAATCCACGTACGCGTTTATTTTCAATTCCGTTTATTTTCTATTCCGCCGTCGAAAATATCTCCCGAACATTTCACGGAAGCTATCGCTTTATGGGGTGGTGCTACACTGAACAACTGGACCACTCCAACTGGCTCTTGCCTATTACGATAAGCCGGCTTAACTATGAGTATATCTTAAAGCCCTAAGCGCAAGGCACGATTAGTAGTCATTCGAATACGTGCGTGTTGAGATTCAGTTGTTTTCTTTTCTATACAAAACACCCCTTTTCCTCGATGAAAAAATCGATACTTCCACTACGTGAAACCGAGGCCTTTCTTCTTCTTCGATATTGGAGACTCTTTTTGATAAAAATTGCATCAACGCCCACAATTCCTTCGTATAACATACTTCTTGTGGCCTATTTTATGCATCTGATTTCATCATAATCATCATCATCGGCATTACAACCGGGATCCGGTCTTGGGCTTATTTAGCAAATCTCGAGACCTGTTAAATTTCCCATAAAGGGGTTATTAGCCTTGCGCCATATATCGGGTTTTACAATAGGGACTTGACAACTTTGAATTTAATTTGTGAACGCACCCTTTCGCTAATCATCGAACTGTCACTGTCAATTTATTCAGTAAACTCAACATGTTCACTGTGGTTAAGTACACGAACGAACAACGTCTGCAAATTATAAAAATTTAATACCGAAAAAAAGTTGTCAAGTCCCTATTGGAGAAACCATTACATCTGATTTAGCTAGTGAAAAAGAAAGTACCGACTGTTTATTATAAACTTTATAGTTTGAACATGCCATTACATACTATTATTTTGTTCCCTATCGAATGGTGGCAAGCTGTCTATTAAGAAATAAAATTTAAAACGCCAGGGCTGACATATTATCTAATTGGAAATAAGGAAATTGTTTTTCACTCGGTACGCCATTCATATTTTTTCTAAAATAAACCGTATTAGTAGCCGCTGCCTTTTGTTTTTTTGTTTATTTTACATTTTATTATCGTTTGTTAAATATGTGCTTTTAATCCCGACTTTTCTTATTACTATAAAATTCAATGGCATTTTGATTTCTTGCTTACATTTAAATAACTTTTAAGCGAACACACCAATGTAACGTACCCCATTGCATTACCTACACAATTATTTTTGTAGGCACACAGTTGTTTGCCCTGTGTAAAGTTTGCTTCCAACGCTTGTGTATATTAAGGGACGATCAATACCTTGGTGTTTTTGAAAATCGACTAAAATTTAGAGAAATATTGTATAAAATGACGGACGTTGATAATCATAATGGTAATTCCAATCAAAATGAATACGAAAATGAGGTAAGGCAATATAAATGATATAAAACTTTTCAATATTCGGCATTAAAATTATGGCGGTCACAAGATGGCGGCGTATGTTTGCCGGAAAGCTATGCAATAAAATAATTAGAGAAATCATTGAAAATATATTTTTCTATTTGAATGTGATTGAATCTAGAACATCTCAGAGCCAGAGCATGTAAGGAAACTCTTCATCGGCGGATTGGATTATCGCACTACTGATGAATCTCTTAAAAGCTATTTTGAGCAATGGGGTAATATTGTGGATGTGGTCGTCATGAAGGATCCTAAAACAAAACGCAGCAGGGGCTTTGGGTTTATCACCTACTCCCAATCTTTTATGATAGATAATGCTCAAAAAGCAAGACCTCATAAAATAGATGGTCGGGTAGTAGAACCAAAACGTGCTGTTCCCCGTCAGGAAATAGATAGCCCCAATGCAGGTGCCTCTGTTAAGAAATTATTTGTTGGTGGTTTACGCGATGATCATGACGAGGAATCATTACGGCAATATTTTAGTGAATTCGGAAACATTGACACTATTAATTTTGTTACTGATAAGGATACCGGCAAAAAGCGGGGATTCGCTTTTATCGAATTCGACGACTATGACGCAGTCGACAAAATCGTCCGTGAGTAAACTTCGAAAAGAATATTAATTTTGTAAATCATTTCAATTTATTATGTGCATTTTAGTTCGCAAAAATCATTCCATAAATAACAAAGTCCTAGATGTTAAGAAGGCTATCGCCAAACGAGACATGAATCGTATGCAAACCCAAGGAAATAACTTTGGGCGCAATAATGCCCCATCGGGTGGTCGAGGTGGAATGGATAATTCGTTCAATCGTAATTCTGGACGTCAGAACAATTGGGGCGGCGATGGAGGAAATAATCGTGGACAGACCGGTGGCTGGAATAGCAATGATAACTTCGATAACAATGGTGGAGGTGGTGGAAATAATTGGAACAATCAGCCTTCTTGGAATAACAATTCCAAAGATAATGACTATTGGAGCCGCAACGGATCTAACTATAGTTATAACGGCAATGACAGCGGCGCTAATCAGAATAGCTGGGGTGGAAATGGTGGTTTCGGAGATGACTACCAACAAAATTATAGTGGTGGGCCAGTGAGGAATAACTATGGAAACAATAGATCTGTTCCGTACAATCAGGGTGGAGGCGCCAATAACAATTTCAATAGGCCACAAAATGGTAATAGTTATATGAAGAATGCTATTTCTTAAAGACAAACACACTTGCAATATGTATTTTTAGTTTCTGCCGGCGCTGGTAATCAAAGGGGGAATGGTAGCGGTGGCTTCTCCGGGAACTTTGTTCCACCAGGAAACAACAATGCCAACAATAGAAGGTATTAAACGGTGAGTTTATAACACGTTGGTCAGTTTCGTCAGGTGAGCCTTTTAAAAAGTGAGTTGTTTCAAATTACCACCAAGAATATTTTCTTTAATAATCACTAAGGATCTAAGGATAGCGTGGACAGGGTTAGTTCAATTGTTCTCTAACTACTTGGATGGTGAGAAAGAAATCGTACAAGACCGGTGGGTTTTGAGTGCGGTAGTAAACGCAGATCATCACGTCTTTGGTGTCTGATAATCTGCGCTTTGGTCGGTGTGTGTGTTAGTGCTGTCTTGTACTGTGCGTGCGTGTTTGTAGTGTGTCAGCAGTAGACCCTATGGGATGGGTCCAGGAATCCTCTATTATAAAGGAGAATGTTGTTGGGAAGGGTGCTTTCTTCAGTTTTGTACTGAAGAAGAAATTGTGGTGGTCTGATCCGAAGAGATCGAAAGAGAGAAGGGTCAAGAACGCAGGACTCCCGTACAAGAGAAAATATGCAGGACCATATGGGCAAGGCGTATGATATTCCAGATCGAATTAGCTGTTTATAGCAGCGAAGCTTAACTTTGGTGTCAACTTTGTTGCTCCACTTCAAGATGTGCAGTTGCTTAGACCGACCGAGGCCCCTTTGAAGAATGTGGGTCACATGTTTGATGAAATTCATTTTTGGGGTATAAATGACCCCAAGATATTTTATCCTGTCCTGTGGTCTAATCGTAGTACCTCGTATTTGTATTTGGATATTCTGTGAATATCGAGAAGTAGGTTGGGAGTGTTTACTACTCAGAATTGTAGCTACTGCTTTAGATGGGTTAAGTCGAATTTTCTATCGACTGTAATACTGATACAGTTCGTCCAGATGACAGTTGAGTCGATTTGTTGCGAGTTGTGGGCTTTTATAATAGACGACGTGTACACTAGGACGTCATCCGCATAGCAAATCTGGTTTACTCTACCATCCACAGGGCGAGGAGTATCTGAGGTGCAGATATTAAATAAGATAGGGCCTAGAATGGAGCCCTGTGATACGCCTGCAGCGGCGTTAAAAGTTCGGGAAAGCTTTCCATTCACTCGAACTTGGAAGGTTCTGTTTAAAACGAACTGGTAGATGATACTACACAGCGTTTTACTGAGATCCAGATTGTGTCAAAAGCCTTTTCAATGTCCAAGCTCACCGCAATGGTGGGTTCCTTATTAAAGAGGCGCACGCAAACGTGGTTTTGAAATATGTTGAGAGCCGTAGTGGTGCTGTGCGCTCTTCTAAATCCAAATTGGAAGACAGGTATTAGGTGTCTAATACTGATAAATTTATTTAGCTTCTCGAATATGAACTGTTCATATATTTTGCTGATGCAAGTAAGGAGCGAAATAGGGCGAAAGCTTGAGGGGTGATAATTTGGTTTCCCAGCTTTTACTATTGGGCAGACAACAGCATGCTTCCAAGCTTGGGGAAAGTACCCCATGTAGGCATCGTTGAGCAGAATGGAGAGCTTTATAAAGAATAACGCAGAAAGCCTTCGCAACGAGTGGTAGGACATGTTGTCGATACCGGGTGACTTCTTGGAGTTTCGAGATTTAACTAGGTTCTGTAGGGTATTTGGTGTGACGAAGTCGTGACTATTATCACGTGTGTCGTCGAAGTATGCACTGTTAGCTGAATTAAAGACAACTATTGGCTCGTTAAAGTTGTCTAATTTATTGTGAACCTCTGGACTAATTATTGCATTAGTTTCCGGGTCGCCATCCTCGAGAGTGAGCTTGTGATTATTTTCGAAGGTCTCTCCGATGATGTTTGCTTTATTGGCATCATTATTGACAACAAGACCGTTGTGCATTACTGGCCCAGTGATACGAGAAGTGCCACATGTTTTTTTAACATTTTTATAAATGTTCGGGTCCATCTGAATACCCTTCAGTTTGTCTTCCAATTGTCGGGTGCGATTGTTTTGGATTCCTTGTTTTATCAGTGTGCCAATATTGTGAATAGTGGATCGGAATAGTGGCTCCCTTTGCGTGAAGCGGTGACGGTATCTCATTCTGCAGGATGAGACGAAGAGTGATGTCGTCATGGGGAATCTGATAGGTCTTTTCAAGTTTGTACTTCGGGACATGAGTCTCAGAAGTTTCAACTAGAATCTCGTGAGGTCGAGTTGCAGCGTTATTTATCTCAACCGTCGTTAGGTTCCTGTCAGTGCGGAGAGATAGAGAGTAGGTGGAGTTTTTCGTTCAATGTAATATTGAAGTTGTCCCAATTTGTGCGCCCATAATCGGGTATGTATCTGACATGAGCCCAAGATGCTCGATAGACGCGGATGAACATGCTCACAGCGTTGTGGTCAGATACACCCGCCGATACTTGGGGAGGAGTGATTTGGGGAAGTAAGTCTTTGGACTTAATAAAGATGTCCAGGATGGTGTTACCACGGGTACCACCCGTAGGTGCGACTATTTCGAAATTGAGGGCATGACAGTTTTCGGTGTACCATTGAAACAACTTTGTGCCGTTTGGGCAAGAGACGGAGTTGTTCCAGTGAGGATGCCTGGAGTTGAAATCGCCGCCTATGACGAAGGGTGTATGCCCCGAGGACGTTATTAATTGGCCGGTATCTTCGGGATTAATGGGGCCATTATTGGTTTTATGCGAGTGGTATACGGAGTATATGTTCACTCTACCATTATTAGCTAGATGCAGTTCAACCCTCTATGGACTCGAAATGCGGGAGGTCAATAGCTTCATGGCGAAGTTCGCTATTAACTAGAATTCAGGTGCCACCTCCGTTGGTGGTGGGGCCGCCAGTGAGGGTTCGATCTCTTCGAACCATTGAAAACTTTGGGAAAGTGGGACGGTGACATGGATGCAACCTAGTTTCGGTTACAAGAACCACGTCCGCCCGATTATCCTTTATGAATTCAGAGACTATCGCACGCTTTGATAGCGACACAAGGGAGTTGACATTTATAAGGATAACTTTAATTTTGGGATCCATTTTGAAGCGTATGTCTTACATATGCCGTGAAAAGGGGTGCATCCCTCTCAGCCTCAGTTGTTAGTTTTTCATATCGTGGTCGAATATCCTCAATCACGCGAGAGAGACTAAGTAGTTTCTCCAGCATTGAGGGTTGCCCCTTTGGAGGCTTTTGTGCCGCCGCTTGGATTTGTGGCATTGTGTTGGCCTGTATAGCGGATTGCTTAGGAACTTGAATGTTTTTGGGGAGAGGTGGTGGGGTTTTCATTTTCTTTGTTTGGTTCCCTTTAACATTTTCATTTATATATATATTTTGGATGAAATTTTGTGTGGCCTGTTTTCCGAAGTTTGACTTGGCTACTTGTTAAGGTCGAGTCTCCTTGGTTCTGTGGACTATCTCTTTATATTTAGGGCAATTCCTGTAGCTGGCCGGATGTCCTTTCTTACCGCAGTTGCAGCAAGTTGGCAACGTAATTTCATCCACACATTTGTTGTGGGATCGTATTTTGGAGTTCGCACTTGCCAATGTCGTGGGATTTTCCACAACGGACGCAACGGTGATCCATGTTGCAGTTCCGGGGGACATGCCCGAAACGTTGGCAACGTCGGCATTGAGGTATTTCATTGTTATGGGATACCTCGAAGACGTATCAGGGTCATGCAACCCGAAATACATCGATAGACGAAGGTGAAAGGTAACATCCCACCTTCAGGGTGTCTTGTTAAATCACGTACGTATGCCACGGAAGCATTGATCCGGCTTCTAGCGCCTGATCCCAAACCCATTAAGCGAAGTTGAAAGTTATATTCGGGTTATGCCTGCATGTTCTTCTTAGATTATATTTATTCGATATTGCAGCGAGATAGTATCCTCTGCTCGTTGCTCCCTTTAAGCAGGCAAAACTCAAGCGTCGGATATCTATTGATTTCTTGATGTTGCTGTTGTTGTTATTATTATTATTCCCACATCTTTGTGTAATCTCAGAATTCAAACCTAATCTTTTTCCTTGAAAGACATTCTCACAGAGTATCCTGATTCCAATAATAGCATTTTGTCAATGTTGCGACGTGAACTTAAAATAGCTGTGTGTAGACGTGTGATGTTTCGTTTGTTGGAATTCGTTGACCTACGACAATGGCCAAGCTTAACGGCGGGAGTCCATTCCGAATGCACGAGTTAAAGTTTACCGTTTACTTTTAGAAAATATTATTTTCTTCACTGAGACTAGAACCTTTCCGCATGGAATCTATTCTAAGACTGCCTTTATATTTTATTTTTACTTAAGATCTAATATTTTTATACAAAACAAATACTACCTCAGGTAGTTACAAAATATCTACTTGTGTATCTCTTAATAGGTAATTAAGAGAAAGGTACTTTAAACATAATTACACTGTAGCGTATGCATGTCGGGTTTTATCGATTGGTCTAAAAGACGAGATGTATTGTTTATGTTATGTTTAGGTGATGATGATGAGTCAAGCATAAACTCGCGCTGTCTCCCGGTTAACCCGTCCAGGTTGCGCAATCGGTGAGGACCTACGCCAATGGTCCTATAACGTTTGAAATAATAGTGAAGAAGATCGTGTGATTCGAACTGACGCTATGACAGTTTGAATCACCAAAAATTGAACCTAAGCGTTACCCATCAGGCTACTGGCCGATTTTTGAATACGATTTTCAAACGACTATACTCCACTGATGTGAATTGTTATGTTATCGCTATGGTATACGGCTCTGATGTATTTTCTTATTCGATTTTCGTTCGGTGTCCTTCACTATTTTGCTTGTGAATTGTGTGTGTGTATCTGTTAGAGACGCAACAGATTGCCTTACGGAGACGTATTGCATCCGCGGATCAGGCTCGAATCAACACGGCTGCCTTACGCAATGAGAATACCAGTAACACCTTTGGCCATGTGTTAAGACTCGCCCTCGAAGAGCTCAACGGAGGGAGAGTGAGTCATGTGGCCAGAATGCCGGGCGTAGAAGAGAAATGGATACGCCTCAAGAATACTGTCATTAGTACTGCCAACTCTATCTTAGGGCAGTAGTCGTAGTGATCGGAGCGACTGGTTTGATGATGAGTACAAACTAGCGACTGATTGCATACCGGGCAATGCAGCAGTCTCATAGGGCACGGGTACGCGAGGAGGAATACAAAGATCTCAGAAGATCTGAAAAAAGGCTTCACAGACAAAAGAAGAGTGCCTGGGAAAAAAACCTTGTCTGTGAAATAGAGAAAAGTAGAGAGCGAGGTCCGCACCAGGCGCGGAAGTTCTACCAAATAATCCGCAGTATAACGCGGTACACACCATGCAAGGATAAAGAGGATAATCTGATCACCGATCCTGAAGGCATTCTGGACCGGTGGGAAGTGTACTTCAATGAATTGCTAAATGGTCAGCTCATAGAAGAATTGAAGGCTCCACCAATGCAAGATCAAGACCAAATGCTGCCGCTACCAAGCATTGAGGAAACATTAAAAGCCATTAGACAGCTCAAATTAAATAAAGCCCCTGGAGCTGATGACATACCAACTGAGCTAATCAAACAAGGAGGGACAGCGTTACATCACGCAATTCATGAGATCGTGGTGCACGTATGGGAGCAAGAGGAGATGCCGGAAGATTGGCGTCGTGGAATAATTTGCCCCATACATAAGAAGAGAGATATCACACTGTGCAGCAACTATAGGGGTATAACATTGCTGAGTACCGCCTATAAGAAACTCTCATCTATCCTACAAGATCGGATAGCCCCATACGCTGAAGCCATCATTGGTCAATATCAGTGTGGCTTTCATTCCAGGCAAATCAGCGAATGATCAGATATTCACCCTTAGGCAAGCGATGGAAAAATGGCAGGAATTTAAGATTCCATTATAACATCTATTTATAGACTTTAAGGCCGCCTACGACAGCATAACCAGGGTAGAACTATATAATGCCATGAGAGAGTTCGGCATTCCAAACAAATTGATACGACTTTGTAGGTTGACCATGACCAACGTAACTAGTCAAGTAAAAATAGCGGGATTGCTATCCAAACCAATAACATCTTTGATGGACTCCTACAAGGGGACGGTCTGGCCTGCCTCCTCTTCAACCTGGCGTGGAGAAAGCAATCCGCGACTCTGGCGTTACAACAAGAAGGGCTATTGTCACCAAGTCCAGCCAGATACTTGCCTACGCAGATGACATCGACATCATCGGTAGAACCGAATCGGCTGTACAGGATTCCTTCACCCAGATCGAGCAGGGGGCACAAACACTGGGACTGCACATTAATGAGGAGAAAACTAAGTACATAGTGGCAACTTCTGCGAAGAGAAGACCTAACGTTGGTCAAACTATCAGGGTAGTGGAGCACGAATTTGAAGTAGTGCAATCCTTTAACTACCTTGGGTCAATAGTATCAGCCGATAACAATATGGAAGAAGAAATACGTGAACGGCTGATCAAATCCAACAAAACCTACTATGGTCTATCAAGGCTCTTTGAATTCCGAAATTTATCCAGAACATCCAAGGTACTTACTGTACAAGACCATGGTCTTACCAGTACTCATGTATGGATCCGAAACCTGGGTGCTCAATAAATGGCACTCTGAACTCTCAGCCGCGTTCGAGAGGACGGTCTTAAGGAGAATTCTTGGCCCCGTATGTGAGGGAGGACGCTTCCGGAGACGCTACAACCATGAGTTGTACGCAATCTACCTTGAAGCTAATGTTATAAGAAAAATCAAGCTCGGTAGACTCCGGTAGGCGGGCCATCTAGGTCGAATGAACGAAGAGGAGCCTGCCCGGAAAGACCTTTGTGGCAGGATGTATGGAAGGAGACAGCGCGGCAGACCTTGTTTGTGATGGAGGTATGGCGTAGACCAGGACGCCCAGACCCTGAGAGTGCCAAACTGGATGAGATCGGCTATTTTAAGGATACTTATCAGATAAGCGATGGACGACTATACAACTGTTGTAAAGACCAAGTTTCATTGTTGATTGATCGCCGTGAAATCGGGACCGGTAGAGAGATTTGTTAAATAAGGTCAAAACCGGATCCCAGTTGTAGTGCCGATGATGAAGATGATGATGCGGCCTTAATGGATGTGCTCTTGGTGATGTTGTTCTTTACTATTGGTCGCGTGTATCTGCTAGAAACGTCACATATTGAATAAAAAGCAATACGGCATTGTGAACGTACCGGTTATAATAGTATCCAATCGGTTGTCGTCTGCGTCTCAGGCTCAGTCGTCTTTATCTATATTTCTTAAAAATTATTTCACGGGAAATACGAACTTAGTATCGTCCCATCACAATCATAAAATATATAATAAATTCCGTATAAATCAGAATTCGATAATGCTATCTACCACTTCGAGGCTATCTTCCCCAAGTGAGGTGACTAATCATAATACTCGTATTTATGTGATTCGTTTTTTAATTGACCGTGACTAAAGACAGCACCAACTTCGCATTTAGCCGATACTCAATGTTTGTATGTACTATAAATACTAAAAAATATAAGCATGTCCTATATCATCATCATCATCGGCACTACAACCGGGATCCGGTCTTGGCCTTATTTACCAAGTCTCGAGACTTGTTAAATTTTCCACAATAATTTATTTTTACGGGCAAGGTTATTAGTCTTGCGCCATATGTACTATATAGGGAGGTATTAATTAGGACGCCGTCTGTTATGTAACATGACAACGTTGTAAATGCGTTTTCAATTCTTGTTAAAACAAAACCATACTCTGAATAATACTGTATGGTTGTTATGGAGGTTTTATCCATCGAAATTATTTAGTGAAATACACCCACTTATAGTGAAAATATTAAGCTCAATGGTTCATCACATGCGGTTTAGTTAAGGTTGGTGTAATTTAAAACGTTCGTTTACAATATACGGAATCCGGAATTATATTCAGGGTGCGGCAAAAAAGTGTAAACACCACTAGTATTTAAAGATCATTAAACACGTATAAATAAATAAAAGAAAATCGTTGGTGTATAATCTCGTTTATTTTATAAGCTGTAATAATCATGGCATTAATTGTGGGCCGTCTAAAAGTGTATTTGGAATCTCATTTATCTAATTAATTGCCTTAAAACTTTTTCGGGAACAGAGTCACTTTTTAATTAAGCGCGCCTGTCCCACGGTTTGGTACTTATAATTGAAAATGTTTTCTCTTTATAACTATAGGTAAGACTTAAAAACAGAAGAATGTAAAAGGTAGGCAAAGAGATAGAAGAGTAGCTCCTACCAACAGAAACTAGGACACAGAGAAAAAAACTGAAATCACACGATCCATTGGCACAAGAACTGGAAGAGAAATCATTTGAATGGCAGATAAAAAAAACATCCTTTTTCCTTTTCTAATTAATAAATTAATTATTATATGCATAATTACAAAAACCATTGAATTCAAAATGTAACCGTATTGTATCAACATTTTATTATAACTTACTTATGTTTTTATAAACAGTTCCAATACAATTAAAATAAAAAAAAGTGTCCCAAGTAAAAGTAAGATCTATAATTATAAACTAATACCAGTGAAGAATTGTTGTTTATATAATGCAAATTTGTCAGTGAGACACTTCAAATATCTATCGCGACGTGGGTGTGTATTCAAAATATTACTGTCACGTCTCTTCGAGGTACTAACCTAAATAAACAATCTCGAAAATTATTAATTTCATACAACGATCAAATATATTAAATATAAAACACAAACTTTGTAAACCGCAATTTTTGTTGATGTTTATATTGTAGTAACATGCCTATAGGCATTTGAATGATCGTAAACAATCGCGACCAAGTGTGCTGATAGAGAGATTCAACTTCATGATGAAGTAATGTTCATTCGTTTCTAGATTTTAATCCACCTAGGATTAGGAACCTACTTAGAAAAACAGAATTAGCAGAAAGTCATCAGGAATCATTTTGGTAGGAGGATGAAGGAAACTTAGTAGATGAGATATTTACAAGAGAAATCTCCAACTCTTCTCATTGGTGAGAGAAAAAACCTTGCTAATAAAATCTTTGTATTTCATTTAAGAATGTTATTAAGTTTAACCAAGGTGGACAACGCTGAAGACATCTTTCTGGAGAGACGTGCACTCCGCAATGTGAAACTTCAGATCACGTATCCATGCCAACACATAAGATATGCGAACGTACGGAAGCTGTGCAGAGGTAATGTATATTTTGAGTGTTTGTAAAAATAAATGTCTTAATATCATTGGAAAGTAATAAACGTTTTTTAAACTTATGTTTTATTAAAGTCGTTAACTCTGCCGTTTGTTTGTGGGAAATGCAAAGGCAAGATGAAAATTCTCGGCCTAGTAGAGATTTGTTTCTTAACGATGTGGTCATCCTTTGTTTCAATACCCTCTAACCAATCTTTCTGGATTGTGTTAGATCTCTACCGCTGCAATCTTGTCCTGATATATTGGGTGGTCTCAATAGTTCATATTTAGGATCCCTCCATTTTCCCGTTGTCGGGCGACCTTTGTTGGTACGTGCATTGCCCTGGTTAAGGATTCTTTTTTTTATTTTATGGAAAACTGGCATTTCTTTAATTTTAGATGTCAAAAGGTAGCATATTTTTTCCAGTCGATTCAATTGTCTTTGACTTTTTTCGTGCAGAACTACCAGCGGCTCTATAATTTTGACTTAGGTGTAAAGAGGTGAACTCGCGTTACATCTTTCATAAAAGAAGGACAAGAAAATCGGTTGAATTCTTTTTAAAACAATCTTACTGAAAAGGTGAAATCTTAGATATCTCATACTTCTTAAATCGTCGATGTTTTATTTTTATCTTGTACTTTGGCGGGTGTTGTTGGTTGTTGTCGAAGTGTTCCGCCGAACACTGTTTACCACAGAGAAAAGAATATACCAACGGAGCGTACACAGCACAAAATTGAAACACGAAATGTTTTGTCTTTATTTTTGAATTTTATTTTTGTTTTATAGTTCGGTCTCCACTTATGTCTAGGACACACTTTAGATTTTTCGCTTATCTTAGGTTGCACCGTTCTGAAACTGCATTGAACCCACACATTCGGTTTTTTTTTTTTTTTTTTTTTTTTTTTTTTGCAATATCGGCCTCCTTTTCGATGTCGACCTCTCTGGTACTCGGAGTAGACTTTTATGTCGTTACCCTTGTTGGTGACCCCATGCTATCGATTCTGTGCCATCCCCTAGTAGGGATGGACCAGTTCTGTGATGGCGTTATTTGCCGTTTATGTTTGTGTTGGAGTGGTCGACTTTCTCATGAAACAAATTGCTAGTAGGATTACTCCTCAAACTGGTTATGTGCGTTACACAAAAAAAAATCGTTTAAACAAATTAGTACATACTGTGTGTGACACCTTACACCAATAAAAAAAATCGTTTTACAAATTAGCACTGTGTGAGACTTTTGCCCTATGTTTGCTATCGGCTCGGAAGGAGCTTTATAAATTCTTTAAAAAAATGATTTCACACTTTTCGGCTCGGAAGGAGCTTTATAAATTCTTCACAGTACGGAATAAAAACGGAAAAGAGAATATATATAGAAAGGAAATTATTTTTAAAAAACTTGCGGCTTTGTTCGTTGCCCTGCGTCCGTGGGCTCTTGTGTGACTTTCACTGGCACTAGCACTGTCTTTATTGTTACTGTCACTGCTCTTCGTGTTTTTATTGTTCACTTCACGCGTGCTTTTTCTGTTCGCGGCACTGTCTGCGTTTGTGTTCATTTTTTTAAATTGTTTTTATTCGTTTTCACTGTTTTAAATTGTTTTTCTACGTGTTCAGATCACGTCTCGCGGCCACCACTGTACCTTATCGATTTTTTTTTTCATAGAGCAGTCTTCTATCCGAGAGATAGTTTGCTAGTATACGCACTAAGTAGGATGAGACTTGTAGATCGCCCAACGGTTCTAGAATCCGATTTCAGTTCGCCGAGTTAAATGCATTTTTAACATCTAGTGTCATCATCATCATCGGTACTACAACCGAGAGCCGGTCTTGGCCTTATTTAGCAAGTCCTGAGGCTTGTTAAATTTTTCATAATGATTTGTTTTTTCCGGGCAAGGTTATTAGTCTTGCGCCAGAGGCTCCCCGATGGGGAATGGAACCCCGGTTTCCCGCGTGACAGGCGGGTATACTAACCACTATACTATCGAGGAGCACATCTAGTGTCACCACGGCGGAATATTTTTTCGTACCTCATAGCCAGCGTGCTCCAGCTATCGCATTGCGAGCGATGTCGCACACCACAAATAGTGCCTTACCGGTTGATCTACCTTTCGGGAACCCATACTGCCATACTGCCCCGATGTCCACTCAGTGAATTGTTCCAGGCGAGTGGCAATTAGTCGCTCAAGAAGTTTCGCTGTCGTGTCCAGCCTGCATAACGGGCGATAAGACGACGCCGCCTCTGGAATCTTGGCTCCTTTTGGTATAAGCACAAGCCGCTGTTTTTTCCATCGTTTGGGAAATTGTCCTGTTTGTAGGCAGGTTGTGAAGAGACTGCTTTTTTGTTAAAGCAGTCTTCACTACAGTGTTAGAGATACGATCCGGGGTCTTGTTTTTTTTTTTTTTTTTTGACAACCCTTGCACCCAAGAGCACCTCTTCAGTAGTCACGGGAGGTATCGTTCCTTCAGTGATACTCCACTCCTCTTACACTCTCAACACCTCATCACACTGTGGCACGAGGACAGCAACGATTCTGGCCATGTCAGTTTTACTTTTTTGCATTTGACTATGGACTTTAATCGATCCGATTAAGCCGAGCACCGCGAATAACGGCCACAATATGAGCAGAGGCACGAAAAAGTGATTCTACAGCATGACAATGCTTGGCTTCACGTTGCCAAACTCGTTAAAACCTACTTGGAAACTCGTAAATGGGAAGTCCCACCCCATCCGCCATATTCCCGATATTGCTCCGCCCGATTATTACTTGTTCTGTTCGATGGCACATGGTCCGGCTGATCAACAGTTCCGCTCATATGAAGACATCAAAAATGGCCTGATTCGTGGATAGCATCCAAAGATGAACATTTTTACCGTAATGGTCTTCGAGCCCTGCCAGAAAGATGGGGAAAAGTTGTAGTGTTGTATATAATTTTACACAATTTATGATAATATATTTAAATATATTTAAGGGTAAGTAAAGGGGAGGTACTTGATCGACCGTGGAGCGGTCGCTGTAGCTGCTGCGGACCCTGGTGGTCGGTTGCTGTGGGCGTTGAGCTTTGTGCTCCTGTGGGGGTGAGAAGTATTTGCGCCAGACACGGGCGTGTGGTTCACTTCTTCCCCAACGATTCCGTTAATCTTCAATTAAAGGCACTGGTGTTCCTTGTTATAACAGTTTTGTTTATTTTTCTTAATTTTGAATAGCTTTTATCCGACACGAGCTAACTAAAGGAAGCCTAATTGAATTTTGAAATTTTTAAATCGAACTAGTTTTAATTCATTCTAACACTCCTTTTCCGCGCCCAGTCATAACTTAAGGAATAAAATTTCTTACTAGAAGCGTTTACCGATTGAAAAAAATATAATTGCAGCACACGGACACACTCGCTTGCGGACACGGCGGTGGTGGAAAATAACGGTTCGTGGCGATGTGACCATCCACGATGATGTTTGAGTAAAGACTGATCCCAATTAGGGATGAAATTGGATTTTTAATTTTGCACTTGACAACCAAAAGAGAACATACTTCTGCTCTCTCATTGCCACGTTCGTCGATGTGTGGTGGATTACATCGGTAAATTGATGACCAAAGAAAGCGGGAGAATGAGAGAACAGAAACACGCTGTATGATTATCTTGGGGCGGACTTGGTTGTATGTGCATGAATCAATGTAGCTCTGAGCTAAACCCATTGACCTAATTCGGTAATATGGTGAACTCAGAAGAACATTGAACGAAGACAGAACTGTGAAGGA
Source organism: Microdon myrmicae (assembly GCA_963931805.1). Classification (NCBI taxonomy): domain Eukaryota; kingdom Metazoa; phylum Arthropoda; class Insecta; order Diptera; family Syrphidae; genus Microdon; species Microdon myrmicae. The sequence goes on from OZ007499.1 coordinate 31,355,449, forward strand.
GGGGAAAATTAAGCTGGTGCTATTCACCTGCAAAAAGAGCATTGATCCGCAGCGAATGAAGTGTCTGGAGAAAAGCCGAAGTGACGCCAAATAGGCTAGGGTAATTTATCATGAAAACTAATTAGATATTTTGATAAATTCCCCAGCGGTTTCGCTATGTTGCGACGGCATCGTTTGCTTCGACTTGTTGTTGCTACCCGACATGATATGATTTCCGATGGAAATCTCATGGGCTAGCAAAAATGGAGTTGCCGTAGGGCAAAAGATAGCTGAATTCAATTCTGCATTATCTGCATAGAATAATGAATTCAGTTATGCTCCCTTCTACAGGTAAAATAGCCGAACGGTGGGATTAGGGATAATGTGACGCACTGTTAGCGGTCGAAATTAGGTTAGGATTGTGGGATGGTTCTCCATGTGATATAGAGAAACCCCACACTCCCCTGTTCAGCTGGCTGTTGATGTGCGTTTCGTCTTCCTTTTTAGTATTGAAATTAGTTGATTTACAGTTTTAATGAAATAGTCGTGTGGTGGTTCTCTATATTGCGCGGCATCAATCTTCATAGATCACATGAGATTTCTAAATCTCATGTTCGATTAGCAATAGCAAAGTCTGGGCAAGCGATGCTGTTGCTATATAACGAAACCGCTTGGGTAATATCAAATTCTCTTAGTTTGTTCCCACGCTGATATTATCCCAAGCCATCGCAGCTTCCTTCGATCTCCCCCAGACACGGATATTCACTGGGGATCAATAAACTCGTTAGTCAGGTGAATAGCACAAAATGCATTCTTTAGCCGAACCAGACGAATGTGGAATGTTCTGATCATGTGTTTCCTGGCCGTTATGATGTCCAGACATTCAAGACCAATATACATCGACACCTCTCCTTATCCACTTGCTCTCCATCCGCTCCCAATGTGCTCTGACATTTAAGGGTACTTTAAAATCCCGTTTTGTGCGCGTGTTAAGTGTGTCGATGACACCATAGTCAAAGATGATGTACAAGAGATCATTGACACACCTAAACCTAAAAACGCCATCCGATTTTAGACTCAAATGACCTCCGGGGCGATAAAATTATTAATTGCATATTTCAAGCCAATTAACACAAAAGCAATTATCATATGCATAAGCCAAATTGCGAAAGCAATTAAACGGCATATTCCAGCCCAATCAACAGAAATGCAATTAACTGGGTCATATATATATATATACATACATATATATATACATACACATACATATATATATATGTATATATACATATACATACATATATATATATATATGTATGTATATATATATATATACATATATATATATGTATATATATATATATATGTATATATTTATATACATATATATATATATATATGTACATATATATATGTATGTATGTATATATATTTATATATATATATATATATATATACATATATATATATATATATACATACATATATATATGTATATATAAATATATATATATATATATATATATATATACATATATATATATATATATATATATACATACATATATATATGTATATATAAATACATATATATATATACATATACATACATATATATATATAGTATATATACATATATATATATATATATATATGTACATATACATATATATATATATATATATATATATATATGTACATATATATATACATATATGCGTGTATGTATATATATGTGTATGTATATATATATATATATATATATAACACCCTCGGTCCCCCTCGCACACAAAGGAGGGTCACGGCTGAATTGGCGTGTAGTCGATATGTAGAACGAGGACCGACGGTGGATCTTCCCGACCAATTTCGTGTCACACACCACTTGTGTGGAAGATTGGCGGGAATATGATTCACTTCGGCATTTGCCGCTGGGACGACCGAACGTGTGCATCAATTGGAAGACTTCAACACTTGCCGCAGCGTACGGAGACAGCTGAAAATCGGCTGCGAATTGGGGAAGATAATCCCCAAATTCAATTTTTCAGCGAGTTGTGTCCCATGTTTCGTTTTCAAAAAAATTTTATTTTTGGCTAGCTTCACGTTGTGACAAAAATTGGTGTTATTTTCTTACCTAGAGCATAAATATAGGACATTGGCTTTCAATTTTGCTAGAATTGTAAAGAGATGTGTGGGGTTATAAGTCTAGTTAGGGCATTGGCAAGGACGCAGTGTTCACTAAACTTCCCACACTCTGCTGCACAAACGATTGATGAGTGATTAACGAGAGAATTAATCGCCGGGAGAACACAACATAAGTAAAGGAAAACACACAGGTATTATTTGTCGTAAAACTTCCTTTTATTTTCACTGAATATGGATTACACTGTTGCTGCTTTGTCCTTTAAGTAATCACCACCATCTCTATCTCTCGTTTCACCTGGAGTCAACATACGTAGTTCTTGTTCGACTTTTCTTTACTGTTTTAATGTCACTTTCGGACAAGTTTCCGAAGGGAGAAAAAGGTGTTCTTTTGATTACCGAGAACCGGAAATTATGGAATTCATTTACATGCACTTAAAAGGAAAAATACATTATCACGCGGACTATATGACTTTCAACGGACGAAACCACTCACAACCCTACTCCACTGCGGGTAAATTTTGACTCCTCGATGCAATCCACATCCGTCAGATTCAACGGTGGTGGATCACATCGCTGTAGGAGGAGCGAACCGGTTCAACTTGGCGACGACCATGTGTCCGTATAGGACAAATACGATGCCCCTTAGCCTGCATATCGACAACGAACGATACCGCACCTGTTCAAACAAATGGACGAGCAACAAGGGGCTGCAGGCATTGTGTTTATGTAATGCCTTTGTAGGCGATACATTCTTCGGTGACGATAGGTCGATCGAAGATTTGGGGTTGTTTGATTTAGCCGTATGGCTCTGGTGCTCTAGAAGGGAAGATATTTTGTTGACATTAAGTCAACAGAAATCTTGCCGGCAGTGGATGCTTATCTTATTTGGGTTAATACGCGGATACATGGATATGGTGGTGAGCAATTTGCCACCCATGAGAACCATGGACCAGCGTTGGTAAGCAAAACAAACACAGTGCGGTACTGTGTGTTTACTTTGATTTCCAGAAGGGTCATCATAGAGCATGAACATGGGTATGATTGCCTAAACAACGATCCTATTCATGCCCAAATCCCATGATCGGTTGATAGCCGATAATGGGAAATCCGTTGCAGGTATTGCGAACCTAAAGATATGGGGGCAATATTTAATTACCGAATTATAGAGAAACTATCGGCTGCAGTTGAGTCAACAAGTACGTTGGCCGACGTGTCTTCTGGACCAACGGATTGTTGTTTGGACGATCGACCGATGGTCCAGCCGATAAGGCGAGGATGGACATGTCATGCACGTGTGTGAGAAAGTGCTTCTCAGCAATGCGCATTGACATGCTCGGGAGTTAATGTCGGTTACATGAAGAGGTAACCGAATTAGATTTCGGAAACAAGATGGTAATCTTGCCGTGGGCTGATGTTTTCAGGTGTAAGGTGATGCAGAGTAGCTTACGATGCCCATTTGCAGGTAAGTAGAAAGCAGGTAATTTATGAAAATGGGTGGTTCTTTGGAAGTGGGTTAAAAAACCCCCATAGATGTATCTTCAATTGGCTCAATGGCGTAACCCTGAATAACATTTCTGGGATTCTTTTCCGTGTGTTCCATATCTAGTATGTACGGTGACTGCGAATTCATAGCACCACATGATCTCTACGCTATATATTTGGATAACATCTCACAACTATTGATATAATTCAGAATATTTCTGCAGGAATAACTTGGAATTCGATCAGATGGGTGATCCCATATGGTTCAAGCCCCCTGTAACGTATTTTTTTGATGTAATATTTGAGTCGATGTTGTTATATAGATGAAGAGTAATCCGCAGCGCCAGTTTTTACATAAAATTGTTGAGTGTTACCTATGATAACGACCGTGTATATTGAAGAAAATGTAACGTAAGATGTTTGAATCGTTGATCATTGAGGAAGAAGACCACAGCGCCAGTTTGTGTTATTATTAATGTTGTCCAATATTACTTGATCCGTCTGAGCCAGTGCCTTTAAAAACGAATACGGCGCCAGTTCCAATGGATGTTGTCTATATATGTTATCCTTTCAAATTTGTTATGCTTGATCCTGTCCCACACGAAGGGAGTTGTTATGTCCTTCTGTCTATTATATCATCTAATTTTTTAGGTTCCTTCGGATTCGGGCTTTTCAAGCGCTTACGAGTTTACACACTCGGGCTTCCTCGAACCCTGTCCTCAGTGCCAGTTGTTGTATAATTAGTTTGTCGTCAGCGCCAGTTTGTTGCATAATTTGCTTGTCGTGAGCGCCAGTTCGTTGTATTATTTAGAGGTAATATTTGTTAGTTGTTATGTACGATCACTGTTAAATAAAGATGGTGGAATTAAAGTTGTAACTTTGGATTGTCAGTTGTTACAAAAGATGGATGTTATATATAGAGCCCAAGGTTGTTACATTAAGGAGTAGAAAATATTTTCAATACCTTTGATGGCTATCATGCAAAGACATTCATTTCCTAAGCTCGCAGCCGTGGGAAGGTATCCGGTGGCTAGGCAACTTGGATTGGCCGCATGTATCGAGCGGATGCAGTAGGTGGTAATATACGTCCTTAACATTAGCTGTGTGCTTTCCTCGATCACGTCTGGTGTGGGATTTTTTCCTCTTCAACTTTTTCTTTAGTTGGGTAACTGTGCCACTTCTTGTAGCTGACAAACCGTACTCTCAATACAGTTCCGGTATTTTAAGTACAACAGTTGCCAAGTGCAACTTCCAGACGGGGTACCACGCTACTACGCCGAACCAGTTGCAGCAAAAATCATTCGTTAACATACAATGATCTTACCCTAAATTTCAGCAACAGAGTTCTCCGAATCACGTTTACGAAACACATGCAAGACTTCACTCAACATAAACTTTTAATTTCTTCTCAAATCAAATAGGTGTCCTTCGTGGACTAATTTAATAACAGTTCAGATAACACTTCATTTAAACTTAACTGTACATGCATTCTTTGAATTTAAACTTGAATTAACAAAAAACATTAAAAACGAGATACGTCCTCCATGGACGGGTTTTTACTTCACTCTTTTCTGTCTTCTGACTAACTAGACTCTAAGACACTCTCTCTCCCTCCATCTCTAGTCATCTCACTACTTCTCCGAAAAGAAACTCGACCCAACTGTCCTTTCGAAAACCGTATTCAATTATACACTGTGTAATGTGTTTATTTATGTTTCTTATATAATTAACCATTAATGTAGAATATCAATTTATTCATTCATGCTTCTTTTATAATTAATGTGTATAGAGCAAAAGGTGTTTCCATTTACACTTTATTCCTTCATAGTGTGGCACTGACGGTGGGGGAGACTATGACGTAACACTCCTCTATTTTACACTGATGGTAAAATAACAGAAACACTTACACAAGTGTCGAAGCCTGTACAGAGTTGCATCCCAATCGGATAAACGATGTGCGAAGGAATAATTATTTGACATAGCGCCATCTGGTGTACGTTGTTGATACTAAGTCCGAAACCATATCAGTGCCAAAACCCACAGGTTCCAAAGCATTCGGTTGAACAGTGTGAAATAAAAATGGTCTGACAAAGCATTCCCCCTTGATGGTAGTGTCAATGCCCTTCATATCAATGACAGCAAAAGCTTACCCAACTTTTATAACAATTACATTCGCCAAAGTTCATCTTCGACCGTAGGTAATATTTTTTGTTTTGATATGATAACTTGCTAAAAGTTTCAAACAAAACCTCTCATCCCCAAATACTTACCCATTGTGGTCGCTCCCTACAATAATGGTATTTAGTTTATTTGGATTTCCATGTGTATGTGCTTAATCACCACACCAAACTATTTATGGGTACCAGTAAAAATACACATCTGAAATGAATAAGCAGTTAACTAAATCTGGAAAAACCCCAAGATACACAAAACAGATAGTGCTACTCATGAAATAAGCAATTACATGAAAATGATACTGTGGGGGTAGGTAGTAGGTGTGCCTGCAAGGGCGCTGGTTCACTACTACCTCGACGCGTTCGTTTCTCGTAACACTGTAGTTTGTCTGTGGATGATGGTTCGGCCGTTGATCCAAACGTGGAGCGGACTAGGCACGGAAATACAATAAACACTCGAGTTTGTTTCTTTGGTTGACATTAGCTTTTTTATTCAGAAGGAAAATGAAACACTAGGATGTGGGAATTGTAATAATTGTGCTTTTTATTGTTGATCCTTGCTTTCGTTTTACAATGTGATTTTAACTGTTCTTAAATTTAGCGAGAGACGTGACACTTGTAATTAACAAAACTTTAAAGCTTTATGAATTTATTTTTGTAAAGATATCCTTTGAAGATACTTATCCTGTGTCGTCAATGTTCCTCCAGGAAGTCGATTACCTCTTTGTTCCGTCGATTTACTCAAAGGTGACCAGTGGACAGGTGACAAGCAATTACAGAGTTGCCGTAAAACTACAAAGGTGCAAGTGGTTGTGAAATATTTTTCTTATTAAGAATACGTAACTTTGATATTCGACTTTTTTATTTCCTCAATATTGAAATAAGTTTCCTTGCCCACAGCCGATGACGTTCATTAGATACCAAAGACAAAGGAAAAAAACCACATGGTTTCGTAAGTAAGAATTAACAACCGATTAAAAGACAGTTGATGATGCACTGTCAGCTGGTTTCTGTCAGGTGTGGTGAATATGTTTGTCGGCGAGTGTACTAGACGATGAACGTACTAGATTCTCCCCGCTGCATATAATTGCGAATCCGCAACAATTTTATAACGTCTTTTATATATGCGAAGTAAGTTTTAATTTAATTAGAACCAGACAACTCTTGCATGCACTTTGGGACGTACGCATCCCCAGTGCGCTACGGGGAGCAGACCACTCGACCGGATCGTCTTGTGGTTGGAAAACGATTCAGCGATGTGCATTCGCTGGTGGTTGAAATTCGACCCAGCTAAAGGGTGAGATTCCTATTACAAGAGAAACGTGAAGTCTCTCTTTGTGGAGTAGGGAACTGGGTCTTTCAGGGTAGATCAAGGTGGTGTGTATGTAGTTGATCTTGTAGACCACCGATGCATTGAATCAAAGGATAAACGAGATGCATTGTTTTACTTATGCACGAAGATCATGAGAAACGAAGATGAAAAAAAGGCATTACTAATGGTGATGTGCATTGCAGCTGTATAAATAAACCACCAGTCATCAGGGAAACGGTCTAAAAGCAAAGTAGATGTTTATGGCATCTCTGCCAGCGGTAAGAACCGAATTCTTGTTTGCATTTGTAAATGCTGAAGAATTCGGTTTTAGCGGCAATTGCGTTGAATGTTTGTCGTTTGGGCAAACAGATCATGGGTAATTAAATTTGCAGCTGAGTCAACAAGCTGCTTGGCGTTGGATATAAGGGTCGCCGACCAATGTGCATGAAAGGACAATTGCTATGCACATGTAAGGCTGGGATTTGCTTGGCAAACAAGGGTGCCAAATAGTTTTTGAATTTATGATTCCCGTATGATGTGAAGAATTCTTTTCAGGGAAATGCATTGGCTACATGAATGAAAGAATTCTTGTAGGGAATTTTATGTAATGCGTTAAGTGCATTACATGTCCTTGAAGAAGGAAATGTTGCAGGTATGCGAGAGAGATGGGTTGCAATTATGGGGGGTTCTTCAGGTAAGCTTTAAGCAACCCTCACAATACCACTAAATTATACAAAATACTAGTACTACTCTTTGTTGGCATATAGGAACCAGTCTTGTGTTTAAAATTGCACAATCACATGTAAAGTAAAGCAAATCCCACCGGCTGCGCCAATTCTTGTTTAAAATTATACAATCTCATATAAAGTAAAGCAAAAGGGGTATTAACCGTTTTCCTCATCTGATTCTCCGCAAGCGGGTACGAATATCGGCAGACTGAGTTTCCAGTGAGTCCTGTTACGTAGGAATTATTATGCTATATAATGTCACCTGGTCTATGTTGATGATGCTATCACGGAAACCTTCGAGCTAGTGTCAATTAACCAAAGTTTCATCGAAATCGGACGACTAGTTTAACAGCAGATACGGTACAAACAAATAGGCACACTCTATAGGCCGAAAAGTCCCGAGATTTTTATTGAAAATGCGGTTTTTGTTTGTTTTGGGTTTAAATCCACATTCATTTCCAAAACAATTACAGATTTTACATAAGACTAAATATTAAATTCTATTTTACCGTATCATTCTTACATTAACTTACCGACTCTTCGCAAGCGCTCTAAATTATACAATCAAATTTTTTTTCTTCTCTTAAGTACATAATGAAAATGCGATTTTTGGATAAAGTTATATTTATTCCTCAACGTAGTTGTCCTCGAGAGCGATACGCTTAGTATAGAATTTTCCAACATTTCGATGCCCTTTCTCTAATACGAAACGCCAAAGCCTTCGAAATACGTCGGTTTTATTGATGATTTGTTCACTCGGTATGAATGGCCTTCCCCGGAGCCAGCGCTTAAGGTTTGGGAACAGATAATAATTACTGGGGACCAAGTCTGAATTTCTTCCCCATATAGGTCGTTTTTTCTTTATTTCGTCGTTCAGTTTGTCAAATAACGCAGCATAATGCTCTTCTGTGACTGTTCTTCCTGCAGGTAATCGATGAGCGTTGGTCGGCTTCCCGGCCGTTCTGCATTGACCAATTGGGCTCCGGCTCGAATGTTTTGTATACCTAGACGATATTGTCATATATGGCAAAAATTTGGCAAACCATAATGGCAAACTTCAAAAAGTCTTCGACAAACTAAGAGAACATAATCTAAAACTGCAACCGGAGAAATGTAGGTTTCTACAAAAAGAAGTGGTTTACCTTGGACATGTCTGTTCGGAAAAAGGAGCGCTGCCAAATCCCGCTACAACTGCCAGCGTAAAGACTTTTCCAACTCCAAGAACAGTTAAAAACGTTCAATCCTTTTTAGGTCTTGCCAACTACTATCGAAAATTCATTCCGGATTTTTCCAAGATAGTACGTCCCATAACTAACCTTTTAAGAAAAGAGGTAAAATTCACATGGTCAGATAAATGCCAGCAAGCATTTGAAAAAATAAAAGAGCTGTTAACTTCACCACCTCTTCTTATCTACCCTGATTTTACACGGCCTTTTAACCTGACCACGGACGCTAGCAATGAAGCACTAGGAGCAGTGCTCTCACAAGGCGAAGTGGGCAAGGATCAACCTATTGCCTACGCTAGTCGGACCTTAAACAAGGCCGAAAGAAATTACTCCACAATCGAAAAAGAGTTGTTAGCGATCGTTTGGGCTACCAAAAACTTTCGTTGTTACTTGCAAGGACGAAAATTTACGGTCTACACAGACCACAGACCTCTTAGAGGAATGTTGAAATTAAAGGATCCCTCATCCCGTCTAACAAAATTTCAACAAAAATTAGCAGAGTTTGACTACCAGATTGAGTACAAACCCGGAAAGTATAACACAAATGCGGACGCCCTTAGCCGCATCCCCCAAAATTCCCTTGATCAACCCATATCAACGGAACAACCTTCAGGCATACACCCAAAGAAAATGCCTATTAGAAAACAACCCCCTCAGCAGTGTAATGCTGTAACTCGTGCTCAAACCAAAAAACAGGCAGCGAATACAAATGACAAACTTACCCAAGGACTTCCAGAAGACACTGATCCTCCTGAGAATGCAACGGCGAGTCGCACATATGAGATAGGGGTGATGGAAATTACAAACCCCGAAGAAATCCAAATAATACTCAAAGACTACCATGACCTTCCCATGGGTGGACACCAGGGAGTGGCTAAAACATATAAAAAAATTCGTAGGAACTACTGGTGGAGGAACATGTTGCGTGACATTAAGCACTACATAAAAGTATGCAAAACATGTCAAACCATGAAATCCTCACCAGCCCTGCGTATGCCAATGGTAGTGACTGACATTGCTGAGAGGCCCTTTGATAAAGTCTACTTAGACATCGTGGGTCCTATCGAACAAACTCCTACTGGCAACCAATACATTTTAACTTTCAGGACAATTTGTCCAGGTATATGGATTGCTATGCTCTACCAAATGTAGAGGCAGAATCGGTGGCGCAAGTCTTTTTCGATCAAATCATTGCTCGGTATGGTGTTCCGAAGTGTCTAGTCACCGATCAGGGATCCAACTTTCTCAGCGGCTTATTTAAAAGCGTATGTAAGCTGCTCCATATTAAAAAACTACAAACCTCAGCATACCATCCACAATCGAATGGAGCTCTCGAAAGAGCCCATCGACCAATCGTAGAATACCTACGCAGCATTGTGGATGAAAACCCTCAATCTTGGGATCAGTACCTGAGGACGGCGACATTCGTGTACAACAGCAGTGTACACGAAGGTACAAAACTCACGCCTATGGATTGTCTCTATGGTTTCACTCCGGAAGTACCCTCAAACTTAAAACGAGCACCGGAACCAGTGTATAACCACGAGAGTTATCACAAGCTATTAAAATACAAATTACAGAAAATGTATGAAATAGCTAGGCGAAACTTATTGGCTAGCAAACAGCGGTCAAAACAGTACCACGACTGTGTAACACGCCCTTTCACGTTTCACGTGGGCGATAAAGTTTTGGTACGAAACGAAAACAGGAAGGGGAAATTAACACCCATATGGAAAGGCCCTTATGTGGTTACATCAATTACAGGAGCCGTTAATACCACTATCAAGGTAGGCAACAGAAATGTTGTAATACACAACAATCGTCTGAAGCCATTTTATGAATAAACCAAACTACACCTGATGAACGAACTACCAATATTCCCATTCCCTTTCCTTATCCACATACATTATCTATTTGCTTCCCAGGACAAAAACCTTTCTCAGAAATCATAGATGACTCCCTGGCAGAACACAAATGAATTGTATGTGTCGTAAATATTGTAGATAAAATAAGATCTGTAAAGTAAACAAATATGAACAAAATTGAAAGGAGTAAAAAGTTGAAAATTGTAAAACAAAGAACTTGTAATACAAATGCTTATAATAGAATTATATATTTTACCTCATAAAATTAAGCAATCATTATTATCAATAAATTAAAAACAAAAAAAAAACTCAAACCAAAGTTTTAAACATGTAAACAATAATATAATCTTTTCTACAACTACATGTAAATTGAAAAAAAAAAAAAAAAATTTATATATATAATTAAATGAAACTTAATCTTACCAACATTTTATACAAAATAACTTTATGTGTTTACCTCCAATCTGTTTATTTCATAATTGCAATGGAATATTCTGTTTAAATTTATAATAAAAATAAAAGAATCATTGCAAGTTTTATTATAATCACTAATATTCCTGTATTATTCTTAGAATTATAAGTACTATTATTGTAAATATATGCTCTCCTTTTAGTTAGTAGTCACAAAAAAAAAAAAAAAAAAAAATTAAGTAAAAATTATATATAGACAGATTTTATACAAAAAGTTATACTTAACCTATAATTAATGGTCCTCCTAACAAGGAAAAATACAAAAAAAAACCGAAATTATGAAGTTTCCAAGAATATACTTCACATTACCCATACATTACTATTGTAAGATTTCTCTTTTAAAATAAATAAATATAGATATACCTTTACTTCAATTAAGTTTAAAAAAAAAGAATATATATATATTAGTGCCTTAAATACATATTAGAAAAATAACTCTTTATTACGAACTAAATTAAGAACATTTATTTGATCCTTTGCATACTACTTTGAAATGTATTTACTTTAAACTTTGCTTTTATTTGTCACTTAATACACTTTAACAATAATTGTACAACCCAGCTACAATAAAACAAACCAGATTAATGTAAACTAACGTCCAAAAATAAATGGAAAAAAATATACTCTTATGTAAACTAGCGAACAAAGTTAGCATTACATGCTCAAAAAGTATATATATAAATAAAAACAAAAACATAAATCTTGTAAACAAAATACAATGATCCCAACAATTGTAATGACAGAATATGGGACACAAAAAAAAAAAAAAAAAAAAAAAATTTTATTTTTCTTTAAACAATTTTTGTAAACGCGCACGCTGACACTGACATTTATTCACGCAGGGGTTCACGCCCCGGTACCCACTTTAAAAACCGTTCGAGAGTATTATTCCTCTTCTAAGAATAATACTCATTTTCTAAAGGGGGGAGGATAGTTACACGCAACGCCTACCCTCCCCTAATACTCACCCTTTTTGGGGGCCCACCCCCCACCATTAACAGGATTCACCTTCATGTGAAGCCCCATATGTTGATTAATCCAAATCAACATATCCAACCCAATGAGTACCTGTAAAAGTGCATTAGCTACAAAATGCATATACGGGCATATCATGGAATCCAGATACCACATCTGGGAGAAATTCATGACGGCACAAAGAAAATAATGTGCTGCTCAAAACAGAGAATAATTCTATGGTAACGAAGCAATAAAGTATACAAAATATCTTTGCCATCGTTGACCATAAATGAACACTTGTGTAAATACAAGATTCTAAATTGTATACACGCATCCACACAATCAGATCTCGCAGATCATAAACATTTTTAATGTTTATTATTTTCAAGAAATTTACTGCAAAGCATACCTCATGGGTATCAAAAAGGATCTATTGTGAGTAAACAATGGATGGATGTATATTTCGGTCTACACGACCGAAAGAGAGATAAGTGTGTCGATGTATGAACGTCGTCCGGTTTGGATATTCATAAAAAAAGAGTCTGAAATCAACCATCGTCCACATCGGACATAAAAATATAAAGAGTCTGATACAAATCGTTGTCCTGGACGTAAGTCGAAGGTAAAGCCGCCGCGCCTGAAAATTCGATAGAAAAATAAAACGAAGTGGAAGTACCCCGTCAACCTAGACGTGTGCCGTCAAGAAAGTCGTGTGCCGTGTGTGAAATTTAAATTTAACAAGCCGCAGAGCTTAAAATAAAATTAAAAGTAATGTTTACTAAATTAATTGTGTGTTAGTCCATTGACTTTGTTATTTTCGAAAATAAAGCAGTGTATTTTATTTAACTACGTGTGTTTGCATTCTGTGTGTGCATATATAGTGTCTCGAACAATTTCTTTAACACTCCTGCCCTTTCCAGATGGCCCTATATGGCGAAGAAAACTGGTACTGTGGGGATGAATGGTCTGTGTGCCGGCATGGACGCGGATTCTACCATCAACCCACTCGCTGCTAAATGAAAGTTCTTAAAAATGTTCTGTCAAACATTACGTGAAAGCACACACGAAAACTGTTCACTAAAAGGCAGGAGAAAATAAAACGAACGTTCAGGAGGAAAAATCCATCCATGGTTATAAGTTGTCAAGTACTTTTATTCTATCACTCAGCTATTGCTTTTGAATTTATTTAATGGAATTATTACTTATGGTAGGTTGAATCTCTATATTTAGGTCGCGAGGTGACGGCGACTTTATTACACAAAACACAATCAATTCACATGGACGACTCGTTGTAACTCGCGGGGGTGTTAATTGCGACTCAGGAATTTACCCATCTCCGCTGGCGGCGGAGAGCGGGAGATCGCGCGACCAGCGTGGTGGGCAGATGGAATTAGGCTCCCCGAGGATAGATCCGACTTGAATTCCTTCCTCGGTTAGAGTTAAGGAACGGAAGAGAGAGAAAAATTTTCTCTTAAGGGTGTGACCACTAAGTAGATGCGATCTTTGGGGTGCAGTGATGTGTGTGTTCGTACACATCACCGTGTTTATCGATGCATTTCAGCAATGATAAACAAAACCTACAGCTAGGGAAAAAGAGCAAAGGAGAAGCGACCTAATGCATCGGTCTGTGATTAGGACCAGCTAAATAAATAAGCTGGAACTCATTAAATGGGAATTGCACTTGGCATACCACAAACGATATAGATTATGGCATCACCAGAAAACCTTTGAAGGACAGCGTTCTTTTGTTTGCACATGGTGCGAGTTAGGGAATTAGTCTCAACGTCTATGGTGCTAATTACATGCAGCTGCGTTGGACTGTTTATCGTTGGTTAAATTGGTCGCCAGCCAATGTGTATGTAGGTAGTTTTTATTGTACACATGTTGAGGCTGGGATAAGGGTAAGATACCCTGATTATGCGGTTATATTATATGTAAACCGATGAATTTTCTTTCAGGGAATTTATGAAAAGTTAGGAAGGAATTCTTATAGGGAATTTGTATGCGAAGAGATGCATGAAAGGTTAGAATTCTCTTCAAGGAGCTTTTAGATTATAAATTGCTCTATTTAATGCGTAAAGCATTTAAATTGCTAATGCGAACGCATTAGCGAACTTAAGGAAGTTGGGTAGCAGTTATGAGGTTTTTTCAGGTAAGTGGGCCGTGGGGATTGGCGGAACCGTCACAGTACCATCATAACGTACCGCCCCACATCTTGGAAAATCGTTACACTGAGTGTATCACCTTCGGAGGCAACTTTGTTGAGGAATAACTATAATTTTGCCCAAAAAACTCTTGTTGTTAACGGTTTTGAAGATTTAGGGACATCATTTTCATCCATCGTCACAAAATAACGAAAAAGTCCGTTCGATTACCCCAAACCAACGCGTTGCTGTTTTCGGTCGACGGCCGACAAACGCGGTCCCATCGCGCCGAGCCCCTTCATCTCCAAAATATCATGCAAAATTCATCTCACTCGTTCTTTTGAGATGCACACAGCTTCAATTTACGATCACTCAAAACGATTCGATGCACTTGGTTTACGATTTTCGCATTCGTAGCCTGTTTTGGCCCCCCAGACAGAGGTATTATGGCCTCGGTGCTTGTACGATCCATTTTAAATTCACTAAATATCACCGATAAACTGTTGTTCTGGGAGGAGCAGATGTGAGATACTATTTCTGCAACCATTGCGACGTTTGCTCAGAAGTTTTTCGCGTCAAAAAACAATTTTTAATGAAGATGCGATGTTCCTGTTTTTTACGAAGGTGAAAGTAGTCATTCAAACGACTGTAACTCTTGTAAACGAAGGCGAAATGCCACGAAACTTCATACATAAACTAGTGACAGATAAGCCTCTCGAAACTCATGCTCATTTTCTTCTCATGGGGTCACCTATTGGAAAACCCCGGGACTTTCCGGCCCACGTAGTACATGCAATTTTATATATAACGATGTGCGATCAAACAATAAATTTCCAAACACTTTTTCAACAACTTTTATTAATCAATTTTGCGTTTCTTCCAACTTTTGAATCATCCCCGAACTCACTTGACTTCATTTCCACTTCATCAATAGTGTCAAAATACGTGCCGCCCCTTTCTTTCCATGGTTCTATCAGCTTCCGCGACTGAATTTTCAAAGGAGCATGACCAGTCAAGTCACTGAAGCTAAACAACGATTTTGTTTTTCACCAAGAAATTATAAACAATCAGTGAGGTAGAGCGAACGTAAAAATCACTCTGCAGCCCCTAAAAACCTACAAACAAACAATCATGTGTACGAAACCAGAATATAAAAAAAGCTTTGAAAATTTGATTTAAGGATTATTTGCGTTCAACAAGCGTCGAACGCAACTCCCACTAACAACTGGATATTGTTGGTGGGCCGGGGGGATGACGCCAGGAACAATGTTGTCTCCCCGCGTGCGCGACGTTGTTTCTCTTGGACTGCAACAAAAGCTAGAACAATGTATGTTTAAGGACCAAATAATTGCGATTTGTCTACCAACAAAAGGTATTATTATTGGTTGGCCAAGGAAATTGCGTCGTTCCTTGCCGTGCCACGAGGATAGCTCAGTAGACTGAAGGATTAATAAATGTTGGTCCTTCTCCTGCGGAACGAGGGGGGCAGTCTTTTCTTGGAAGGTGCGTTGTCTGTAATTAACGAACTCTCAATTATTATGAATGGGCAGGCATTACCTAGAGTTGATGGATCAAACAACTAGTTCGATCGCAGTCCTTTCGTTCCGGTAGTTGATTCAGAGATATGTCCAATGTCTATCTGCGGAAGGTTCCGGTAGACTGTTTCCTCGCAATGCTTATAGCAGTCTTGGCAGCGGAGAATGTGTCGAAGACGTATAATTGTATTACCCCGTTGCCTGTTTGGTTTCTGCAGTAGCACCAGCACGTAGCTAATCGACAAAACCGTTATGTATCTACTTATGTAACTGCGTGCCATGGAAATGGTGTCAGCAGGACCCCAAGAACAATTTAGTTGAACACAATAACAAATCTACTTTTCAATTGTATTTAAATATTTGGTTTATTTAAATTGATTATATAGAAGTTAATCGATTATTTATTGTTGACCCTGGTCGCCAAAAGTTAAACAGCAAGAGAGTGATTTCAACGAAAAACCCTGACAACCGACACAAAATTCGTCTGTCAGCTGTTGTTTTTGATTGTGAATGGCTGCATTCAATTGCCAATTCGCTGGTCGTATCCAGTGCGAATCCACAACAAAGATCCTATGAAATCCAAGAACCGCATTACGTTTAGGTCACACAGGTAAGCAACGTATAGGTATACTAAGCACTTGTGATTAGGAGAAATTAAACAATTTTGTGATTTATATTATTAAATGTTTATTCATCTGATTCAAGTTCTTATCTAATTAAAATCAAAAATACCTGCTCACACTGCCGGACAAGGCCTGGAGTCCTTACTTACCCAATGAGAACCTTACCTATGGCTCCTCTTCTGACCATTCTTCGATCAACGGGGACTGATAAGGTAGTGTGTTAACAACTCATTCCAGACACCATTGCATTGAAAGGTTAACAACGCCTGAGACGATACAACACCAGCCACATCTCATCCGCAATGTGACAACATTAAGCATGGACGCGTATTATAAATCTCAGCAATAGCAGCTGTCCATCTCACTGAAGTTAGTCTTGTAAAAGATGCATAAAACAAACATTTAGAAATAATGCTTTTGTTTTTTGAGTATTGTTTCAAAATGAGTTATTTATAATGTCTATCTCAGATATCAGAAATATGTAATTCTGTCTGCCTCCTATTCTGCAATTTTAATTTTTTTTTTGCTCCTTCGCCAAAGACATCAGTCAATTATCAATCAATGCTTGCCTTTATACTCCTTCCTTCAATCGAAAAATCACTGTACTTGTTTATCGCGCTTTTCTAGATAAGTTTCATTTGTGGACTGGCTTTTGAATTGATCTCTGCCTCTTTACATCCTTTGTCTAGCTTCTCTGTTTCTGTTTCTAAGGCCTTTTGCTTGCTCCTTAGCCGAATCATACAATAACATGTATCCTTTTTTGTTATTTGATTTCTTTTAATTTCTACAAATTAAAATTTTGAAAGTGTTTGCAAATGCTAATTGGAGTGACATAAGAACGAGAGAACAGTAGCTTCATTCTGTCTAAAATGCACACAATCTCTCTGATTAAACACAGTGTGTACAATAATTCAATAATATATTTTCTGGAGTACTGATGAGCTCAATTCTTATATAGAATATTGATATATAGAAGTACCTAGAGGTTTTTTTTAAAAAAATTAAATTAAAAATCTACTCTTGTTTGAATCCTTTTTTTGTATGTACATATATAAAGTTGTTTTTAGTAATTACAATCTACACATGGTATATATAGGCGACTAATTTAACTAAATTAAATAATTTAATTTTTTTATATATATTTCAGTATATATATATATATGGATGTGTAATATTTTTATATGCTTCTTCCACTGAAACAAACTGTGAAAATTAAGGTTGTATAATTTTAAGAAGATTATCTTACTAAATCTAAATTTATTTTTATGCCATTTTATGTAGTTGAGTTACTTGTTCTTTTTTCCGAAAACGATGAGGTTACCATGCACTTGGAAATGGACACGATTATAGATTTCTATATCTAACAGTAGTCTAAATAGCTTAATCTAAATACTGAGTTGGCCAATATGTTTCCCTTTTTCCTTTCTTTAGAAGAATTGTTTATAATTTTCTTATTATAGTTTTGTTTCCAAAAATTGTTTGCAACTCTATTACTGCGACAACGTACTGAGAGCATCAAAACAAAATACATACAAACTGGATTTGTGAAGTAAAATAATTATTGCAGCGTTCCATAATTCTGGGCGGTTTTTAAGCAGTTAGGTGGGGTTTTTGAAGACTAAAAAGAGCACATTTTTACTAATTTTGTTGTTGTTGTAATATAAGAAATAAAATATTTTATTCAAACAATTTAAGATATCAAAGATACACCCTTTGATGAGTACTTTGTGAAATTTTCTTTTGAAAATTCAGCCAGTCAAATTCATTTTTCCTGACCCCCAGCAAAAAAGTTTTCTTGCTATTGTCAGAATAACTCATGACAGATTTATCTGACATTAAAAAGAAGTCGCTTGATGGGCGGAACATCCGAAGGGGTGAGAAAGGTGCATTACATATACATACTCAAGCTGGCACAAAATTAATCACCCTAGCGCAAGATATTATAATTTTTGCAATGAGCGGGTAGGGGCTCATTTCCACTTAAGCGGTTACGTCAATAAGTAAAATCTTCGTTTTTGGGGGACTGAAAATCCGCGTGTGATGCACGAAGAGCCAGAAGTGATTGGACCGTTTTTTTTTTAGGACGTCATCGGCAATACGGCCACTGTTACTGGCGAACGCTACAGGGCCATGATAGACGACTCCCTACTGCCAGAATTGGATGAGCGGGGCTTGGTGACCATGTGGTTTCAACAAGACCGTACAACCGCACACAGCACGAGCCACAATGGATATCGTGAAGACTTCTTTCTTTGGGGCTACTTGAAGTCACGGGTATATGCCAACAAGTCTCAGACAATCGCAGGCCTTAAGGAGAATATTCGTCCGGAATGCGAACAGTTATCACCGGAAATCTTGCGAAGTCATGTAAAATGCGATAAAACGGGCACAAACGTGTATCAACACCGGCGGCAGCCACATGACGTATATGATCTTTTCCACTTAACAGAAAAAATTGTAAAGATCG
The DNA here is from genome assembly GCA_963931805.1 of Microdon myrmicae. Lineage (NCBI taxonomy): Eukaryota > Metazoa > Arthropoda > Insecta > Diptera > Syrphidae > Microdon > Microdon myrmicae. The sequence goes on from OZ007499.1 coordinate 31,374,554, forward strand.
ACAAAGATTTCCACTCAAAATAATACATATTTTTTTATTTAGTATCTTAAACGATTATCTTCAAAGAGGACAAACCATTACAGGAGCATACTACGCATCATTACTTGAGCAACCCAAGGTAGAAATTGCGGAAAAACTGCCACATTAGCAGAAATAGAAAATCCTGTTTCACTAAGGCAACGCGCCGCTTCACACCTCAGCAGTTGCCATGGCGAAAATCCACGAAATACTGTTTGAACTGCTTGACCAACCGCCTTAGTTACCAGATCTAGCCTCAAGCGACTTCTTTTTGTTCCCTAATCTAAAATTGTACAGAGATTTTCATCAAAAGAGGACGCAAACACCTCGGTGAACAGTTATTTTACCGAGACAAGCGCCCAGTACTATTTGGAAAGGTTAGAGAGATGGGGGGCGCGTAGTCACAAGGAGCCTATGTAGAAAAAATGTATTTTAGTTGTGGCGAACTAATTAAGAACGATACTAGAAATTTTGTTTACAACAATTTTTTATTAAAATTCTTTGCTATAAACAGTTTGTAAAATGTTATTTATATATGTATTTTCACCATCATTATTCGGCACTACAACCGGGATCCGGTCTTGGCCTTTTTTAGCAAGTCCCGAGGCTTGTTAAATTTTCCATAATAATTTGTTTTTCCGGGCAAGGTTATTAGACTTGCGCCAATATATGCATTTTCATCATCATCATCCGCACTACAACCGGGAACCGGTCTTGGCCTTATTTAGCAAGTCCTATTGTTAAATCTTCCATAATAATTTGTTTTACCGGGCAAGGTTATTAAGCCTTGCGCCAATATATACATTTTCATCATCATCATCACCCACACTACAACCGGGAACCGGTCTTGGCCTTATTTAGCAAGTCCTATTGTTAAATCTTCCATAATGATTTGTTTTTCCGGGCAAGGTTATTGGCCTTGCGCCAATATATGCATTTTCATCATCATCATCCGCACTACAACCGGGAACCGGTCTTGGCCTTATTTAGCAAGTCCTGTTGTTAAATTTTCCATTATAATTTGTTTTTCCGGGCAAGGTTATTAAGCCTTGCGCCAATATATACATTCTCATCATCATCATCATCATCATCCGCACTACAACCGGTCTTAGCCTTATTTTGCAAGTCCTGTTGTTAAATTTTCCATAATGATTTGTTTTTTCCGGGCAAGGTCATTAGTTTTGCGCCAATATATACATTTTCATCATCATCATCATCCGCACTACAACCGGGAACCGGTCTTGGCCTTATTTAGCAAGTCCTATTGTTAAATCTTCCATAATAATTTGTTTTTCCGGGCAAGGTTATTAAGCCTTGCGCCAATATATACATTTTCATCATCATCCACACTACAACCGGGAATCGGTCTTGGCCTTATTTAGCAAGTCCTATTGTTAAATCTTCCATAATGATTTGTTTTTCCGGGCAAGGTTATTGGCCTTGCGCCAATATATGCATTTTCATCATCATCATCCGCACTACAACCGGGAACCGGTCTTGGCCTTATTTAGCAAGTCCTGTTGTTAAATTTTCCATTATAATTTGTTTTTCCGGGCAAGGTTATTAAGCCTTGCGCCAATATATACATTCTCATCATCATCCGCACTACAACCGGTCTTAGCCTTATTTTGCAAGTCCTGTTGTTAAATTTTCCATAATGATTTGTTTTTTCCGGGCAAGGTCATTAGTTTTGCGCCAATATATACATTTTCATCATCATCATCATCCGCACTACAACCGGGAACCGCTCTTGGCCTTATTTAGCAAGTCCTATTGTTAAATCTTCCATAATAATTTGTTTTTCCGGGCAAGGTTATTAAGCCTTGCGCCAATATATACATTTTCATCATCATCCACACTACAACCGGGAATCGGTCTTGGCCTTATTTAGCAAGTCCTATTGTTAAATCTTCCATAATGATTTGTTTTTCCGGGCAAGGTTATTGGCCTTGCGCCAATATATGCATTTTCTTCATCATCGGCACTACAACCGGGAACCGGTCTTGGCCTTATTTAGCAAGTCCTATTGTTAAATCTTCCATAATAATTTGTTTTACCGGGCAAGGTTATTAAGCCTTGCGCCAATATATACATTTTCATCATCATCATCACCCACACTACAACCGGGAACCGGTCTTGGCCTTATTTAGCAAGTCCTATTGTTAAATCTTCCATAATGATTTGTTTTTCCGGGCAAGGTTATTGGCCTTGCGCCAATATATGCATTTTCTTCATCATCATCGGCACTACAACCGGGAACCGGTCTTGGCCTTATTTAGCAAGTCCTGTTGTTAAATTTTCCATAATAATTTGTTTTTCCAGGCAAGGTTATTAAGCCTTGCGCCAATATATACATTCTCATCATCATCATCACCCACACTACAACCGGGAACCGGTCTTGGCCTTATTTAGCAAGTCCTATTGTTAAATCTTCCATAATGATTTGTTTTTCCGGGCAAGGTTATTGGCCTTGCGCCAATATATGCATTTTCTTCATCATCATCGGCACTACAACCGGGAACCGGTCTTGGCCTTATTTAGCAAGTCCTGTTGTTAAATTTTCCATTATAATTTGTTTTTCCGGGCAAGGTTATTAAGCCTTGCGCCAATATATACATTCTCATCATCATCATCATCATCATCCGCACTACAACCGGTCTTAGCCTTATTTTGCAAGTCCTGTTGTTAAATTTTCCATAATGATTTGTTTTTTCCGGGCAAGGTCATTAGTTTTGCGCCAATATATACATTTTCATCATCATCATCATCCGCACTACAACCGGGAACCGGTCTTGGCCTTATTTAGCAAGTCCTATTGTTAAATCTTCCATAATAATTTGTTTTTCCGGGCAAGGTTATTAAGCCTTGCGCCAATATATACATTTTCATCATCATCCACACTACAACCGGGAATCGGTCTTGGCCTTATTTAGCAAGTCCTATTGTTAAATCTTCCATAATGATTTGTTTTTCCGGGCAAGGTTATTGGCCTTGCGCCAATATATGCATTTTCATCATCATCATCCGCACTACAACCGGGAACCGGTCTTGGCCTTATTTAGCAAGTCCTGTTGTTAAATTTTCCATTATAATTTGTTTTTCCGGGCAAGGTTATTAAGCCTTGCGCCAATATATACATTCTCATCATCATCCGCACTACAACCGGTCTTAGCCTTATTTTGCAAGTCCTGTTGTTAAATTTTCCATAATGATTTGTTTTTTCCGGGCAAGGTCATTAGTTTTGCGCCAATATATACATTTTCATCATCATCATCATCCGCACTACAACCGGGAACCGCTCTTGGCCTTATTTAGCAAGTCCTATTGTTAAATCTTCCATAATAATTTGTTTTTCCGGGCAAGGTTATTAAGCCTTGCGCCAATATATACATTTTCATCATCATCCACACTACAACCGGGAATCGGTCTTGGCCTTATTTAGCAAGTCCTATTGTTAAATCTTCCATAATGATTTGTTTTTCCGGGCAAGGTTATTGGCCTTGCGCCAATATATGCATTTTCTTCATCATCGGCACTACAACCGGGAACCGGTCTTGGCCTTATTTAGCAAGTCCTATTGTTAAATCTTCCATAATAATTTGTTTTACCGGGCAAGGTTATTAAGCCTTGCGCCAATATATACATTTTCATCATCATCATCACCCACACTACAACCGGGAACCGGTCTTGGCCTTATTTAGCAAGTCCTATTGTTAAATCTTCCATAATGATTTGTTTTTCCGGGCAAGGTTATTGGCCTTGCGCCAATATATGCATTTTCTTCATCATCATCGGCACTACAACCGGGAACCGGTCTTGGCCTTATTTAGCAAGTCCTGTTGTTAAATTTTCCATAATAATTTGTTTTTCCAGGCAAGGTTATTAAGCCTTGCGCCAATATATACATTCTCATCATCATCATCATCCGCACTACAACCGGGAACCGGTCTTGGCCTCATTTAGCAAGTCATGTTGTTAAATTTTCCATAATGATTTATTTTTTCCGGGCAAGGTCATTAGTCTTGCGCCAATATATGCATTTAGTAGTATTTTAATTAAAATATAAATAATACTTACAAAAAAAAAAAAAAAAAAAAAATTAAATTCAAGAGGTTTTGTAAAACAAAATTAGCTAGCGATCTAATTGAGAACTATTTGTTTCTTTTTGTATAATTTCGTTTTAAACGTAAATATTTGTTTGTAAATATAATAATTTGTTTGAAAGTAAACAGAATTATAAGTTCTTGCTATGTTTTAAGACATTTGAACGAGATATGGGAAAGAAAAAGAGCTGTACAAAAAACATTAGAGAAGCGATAATACATTTTCGAAATAATGAAAGGTTGGCGTATAAAGAAATTTCAAAAAAACGTAATTGCTCTAAAACAATGGTATTTAATGCTATAAAATATGTAGATAAACATAAAACCACAGAACTCGTGGCAAGGCGGAGAAGATCTCGTAAAACGACTGAAGCCCAGTATAGGCTAATTGTTCGACCCGCAAAAAAAAAAAATATAATCTATTTACGAGTTCAAAAGAAATACGAAATGAAGTTTTCGGCGAGGAGATGGGCTAGAAAAAAACCTGACATACAACCCCATAGCATGATACTTCCTCCTCCATGTTTGAGGGTGACAGTGGTGTACTTAGGGTTGAATGCTTGATTTTTTGGCCGCCTACATATTGCTTTCCATCGGAACTGACTCCTTATAATTCCGTTTACTTTCAAACAAATTATTATTATTTACAAACAAATATTTACGTTTAAAATGAAATTATACAAAAAGAAACACATCGTTCTTAATTAGATCGCCAGCTAATTTTGTTTTACAAAACCTTTCGAATTTAATTTTACGTTTTCTTTTTTTTCTTTTTTGTAAACATTATTTATATTTTAATTTTATACTAAAATACTGTTACGAGCTTAGGGTTCGCTGGATTAATTATTTTTAATAAATAAGAGCCGCTAAATCGATTTTGAATTAATCTAACACTTTATTAGTCCGTTAATAACAACCGTTACTTTTACCGTACACAAAGATTTCTTGATTTATCGCTTCCGTACTTATCGCGTCTTTTACTGCTTACTTCTTACTTTTTATTTACTTCCATGATCTGTGTGCGACGTATTTATACCGTTTCCTCATTCTGATTCGGCGTTTCGTTTCCGCTCGTTCCATAGCCTTGAATGTTCTACTGTTCAGTCTCCAGTTTTCCAGTACTTTCTGGAATACTCTAGTACTTAGTTTCGGACCTTCTCGAATATTCTACGACTGATTGTCATATGCGCCACAATACATATACAAAAAACATTTTACAAACTGTTTATAGCAAAGAATTTAATAAAAAAATTATTGTAAACAAAATTTCTAGTATCGTGCTTAATTAGTTCGCCACAACTGTATATATTGTAAGGAACTTAGGGTTCGCTGGATTCATTATTTTTAATTAATAAGAGCCGTTAAATCGATTTTGAATTAATGTAACATTTTATTAGTCTGTTAATAACAAGTTTCTTTTACCGTACACTTAACGATTTCTTGACTTATCGCTTGCTTACTTCGCTGCCTACTGCTTACTTCTTCTCCTGATCTGCGTGCGACGTATTTATACCGTTTACTCATTCTGATTCGGCGCTTGACTTACGCCCGTTCCATAGCATCGAATTTTTTTACTGCTCATAGTCTCCAGTTTCCAGTACGTTCTGGAATATTCTAGTACTTTGTGTTGGACTTGCTAGACTATTCTAGTACTGATTGTCATATGCGTCACAATATATATATATATATTGGGACTTGACAACTGAATTTAATTTGTGAACGCACCCTTTCGCGGTGACCATATGGACAAAGTCGAGTTCCATTCAAAAATGTTTTGATTGTACTTCAAGTCGATAATAAAGGTTTTGAAATATCACAAATGGTTTGCGTTTTATTTAAAAAAAAAAAGAAGCTGTCAAGTCCCTATTGGAAAACCCAATATATACATATATATGCACACTATTATATATATATATATATATATATATACTATGCATATATATCCACTTACAATATATATACATTTGCTAGTATTTATTGGCCTGTAGGAATCCGGAAGTTCATGACCTCACCGACTCGTTCCCCGCCCAGTACACTCCTCCCAAACTTCACCTTTCGATCCGATCTCAATCTTAAACCTAACACTGTCCACCCATCTCCGCCGCGGACGCCCGGCGATTTCTATCCCATTGGTCCACCGTCAAGAATTCTACGCGCCGTCCCATTGTTGCCGATTCGCGTCACATGCCCAAACCATCTTAATCTCCAGGACCTGATTACTTTTACTATTGTAGGTTTGCGGTATAGTTCTTTTAATCCATTGTCCTGCCCCCGCAATATTTACCTCCAAAGACACACCATAAAACTTTTTTCTCGAACACGCGGAATTTGTTTCCGTCCCGTTTTGTGAGAACCCACGTTTCGCATTCGTATAGAGCAATCGGCAAGATTATGCTTCTATAGACACGGAGCTTTGTCACGTTAGAATATATAAACACGCATATACATAATATACATATACATATACACATATATATATATATATACATATATATACACATATATATATATATATATACATATATATACACATATATATATATATATATACATATATATATATATACATATATATATATATATATATATATATATATATATATACACACATATATACATATTTATATATATATATATATATTTATATATATACATACAATATATATCATCAGCACATCTGGGATCCGGTGTTGTGATATTAGCGATACAGCACAACTGCTATATTTTTACGTGGTATTGACACTAAATTTAATATCACCGAAGAATTGTGTTCACTAATTCCAATGCAAGGGACTACAACCGGCAAAGACTTGTACGATGAACTAAAGTCTGTGTTGGAAAAATTTTCAATTTTATTAGCCCTTATGTCAATGACCGGGTACCCGGGTATCCATTTCGTCGCAATTTCATGATTGCTCGGCCTAGTAGACGAATTTCGGTCCCATGTCTTAGATCATCTCCATTCAAACGTTTCTGAATGATAATTACGAAATTTCAATGAAAAAAACATTTTTTTTTACTTTCAAATTGACATTTTAAAAAATTGTATTCTGAGCCACGACCGGGTACCCAGGTACCCCATTTAAAAAGCATTGAGAATGATGAAAAATGATGCAAAATTGAATGTTAAATAGTTAATTAATAATTAATTATTCATAATTAACTATTTAAATAACTAATAATTAATGAAAAACAATAAAAATGCATTTAAATTAACAAAG